>JAJTUV010002245.1:0-171412 GCA_021653895.1 Mastomys natalensis | reverse complement strand
GGTATTTATCATTTCATGGACAATTGGCAGTTACAAAGCTTTAAACATTAACATTTTAATTCATCTGCTGACTTTATTCAGAAATAGCTATACACAAAATAAAGTCTCTCCTACATCATCCCTTGAGCAACTATAAATTTAAACAAGTAACTCTTCTTTATGGGATAGCCTCATCTTTAGAGTGGAAATTTATGACTTGTGTATTTCAGTGAAGCAATTTTATTTGGAAAAGTATAGATGTAGACATTGACATTATCCTTAGTGAATTAAATCAAGTTTCAAACATATGTTTAGTCAAATTATATCTAGAGTACTTAACACTTTGTCTCTTGTCACAATATGCAGTAGGAGACCCAAGTTCCAAAATTCAATGGAAAATCATAACATTCTTTATTGACATGCTCATGTGTGTATGTGTGTGTATGTGTGTGTGTGCATGTGTATATGTATGTGCATGTGTGTGTGTGTGTGTGTGTGTGTATTTATATATAGTTCAGCTTTCTAGAGTTTGACAACTTTTACATTACAAAATATTTTTAAAAATAGAAAACTTATGATAAGCTACATTTTTCCACTTGTTTCCCTGTACCATTCATTGGGACCACTTAATCAAAACTAAAGGACCAAAATGTTGTAACAGTCAGAGTAGTTTTCACACATGAACTCACACCAGCTGTGACTGTATGAATATGTCCTATTTCAGATCAAGCTGGCCACATTTCCAGCCTGACTAGGAAAAGTGTCTTAGGAAGTTCATTCCTTCTTGAGGAACTACTGGCAGTTGATGCTTATGAAGAGAGAGTCAAATTCAATCAGGGATGTAACATCTGAGAGGTTACAACTTGTGATTCTGTAGATGGTACTAATGTGTGGAGTTTGATGTATGTTTTAAGTTTAGTAAAGTTTCTTTTACTAATATGAGTGTTCTTGTATTTGGAGCATACATATTTAGAATTGAGACATCATGTTGCTGAATTTTGCCTTGGTGGAGTATGAAATGCCTTTCCCATCTCTTCACTCACTGATTATTGGATTTTAGCCCAGAAGCCTGAAATACCCAAGATTCAACTCACAGACCACATAAAGCTCATGAAGAATGATGACCAAATAGGGGAGCCTTCAGTCCTTCTTAGAAGGAGTAACAAAATACTCAAGGGTGCAAATATGGAGACACAGTGCAGGACAGAAACTGAAGGAGGGACTGTCTACAGACCATTCCACCTGGAAATCCATCCTATGTGCAGTCACCAAAGGTAGAGGTTGATGTGGATGTCAGGATGTACATGCTGACAGGAGCCTGATATAGCTGTCTCCTTAGAGGTCTGCAAGAGTCTGACATACTCAGAGGCAGATGCTCACAGCTAACCATTAAACTGAGCATGGGGTTCCCAACAGAGAAGATAGAGTGAAGGCTGAAGGAGTTGAGAGGATTCGCGACACCATGAGGAAAGCAACAATCCCAACCAACCAGAGCCCCCAGGATCTAAACCACCAGCCTGGGAGCGCTTAGGGAGGGACCCATGGCTCCAGCTATATATGCAAAGGAGCTATATATAAGTGGGAGAAGAGATCCTTGGTCCCATGAAGGCTGGACGTCGTGGGGGGGGAAACTCGAGGGTGGGGAGGTGAGGTACAGGGGAGGGTGGGTGGGGGTACACCAACGTGGAGGCAGGAGGAGGGGGGAAGGGATAGTGAGTTCCTGGGAGGGAGGGGGGGAAATGGGGTAAGGAGAGAACATCTGAAATGTAAAAAAAAATTTCCAATAAAAAATTTCCAATAAAAAAAAAGATAAATTGTACTGAAAAAAAAAAAGAATCATTTCAGTTGTAATTCCATTTTATTAGATATTAGATTAGCTGCTCCAGCTTGGTCTTTGGTATGTTTGTTGGAAACCCTTTTACTAACCCTTTACTATGAGGTAATGTTTATCTTTGTTTCTGAGGTGTGTTTCTTGTATGCAATAGAATAATGGATCTTGTCCTATCATCCATTCTGTTGTATCTTTTTATTCAGGAATTGAATCCACTGATGTTGAAAGCTACTTATGACCAATGATTGTTAATTCCTATTATCTTGATGATGGTAGTGGTAGTGTCTCTGTGTGTGTGTGTGTGTGTGTGCGCGCACGCACTTGCAAGCGTGCATGTGAGTTTCCCTTCATTAGGTTTATAGGTGTGGAATTATTTATTTTCTCTGTTGTCTTGGATATATTTAAACTTCTTGGGTTGGAGTTTTCCTTGTAGTATCTTTGGTAGAAGTAGATTTTTAGACAGATACTGCTTAAATTTGGTTTTGTCATGAAATATTTTGTTTTCTTCATCTATCATGACTGAAAGTTTTGCTGAGTATAGTTGTCTGGCATCTGTGATCTCTTAGAGCCTACAGACAACTGCCTAGTCCCTTTTGGCTTTTAGAGTCTCTGTTGAGAACTTAGGTGTAATTCTGATAGGTCTGCCTTTATATGTTACTTGGCCATTTCCCCTTGTGGCTTTTAATATACTTTCCTTTTTTATTGTACATTTAAATTTTTGATTATTATGTAGTGGGAGGATTTTCTTTTCTGGTCCAATCTATTTGGTGTTCTATAAGCTTAAAATTAGGACCAGATAGAGGGGAATAATGGCATGCCAAGACTAAAAGAGAATCAAGTCAGAAGTCACTCCAGTGACCATTATGGTACTTCCTATATTATATTTGATTGATTGATTTTCTTCATTAAATAGATAAGTATATTGCAGGAGAAAATAAAACTAAGACTAATATGGATCCTCCAATACAGCATTACACCTCCTACTTCCCAGTTTTAGCTCTGGAACAAATAGTCAGATTTCTGTCTTTTTTGGAGAGTAGACCCTATGGACCATGACACTCATTTTTCATAGAGTTTCTTCCTCAGAAAGTCAATAAAACTTTTATTTTGGTCCCGTAAGTGAATTCCTTACTCTAAAGGGTATTAATTGCTCATATAATATTATCTAGTTACCAAGACAGATGTTTGAGCATTTGTTAAACACATTATCTCCTAACTAGTGATTTTTATAAGCATATTAATTTATACTTTTACAAGTATGAAGGAATGAATGAGAAATGAACCCTAGGAGAGTGCTTAACATTTTACACCAGGACTTTTGCATAAATAGTTTTTCTTTTTCCTTTTATTTATTCTTGCAGGATATTTATTGCTTTACTTCCATTTCTGAATTTTAAAATCTTTATGAACATTTATAATATGAAAATTTTAATTGTCACAGAATTACAGATAAGAAATACTAACAAACTTCTATACAAAGCTGGGAAAGGTGCTGGATCCATGTATGCATCCATGATTTGTATAATTTAGTAAGACAGTATGTATGTCTTTATTCATAGGTGGGACCTGCTAAGTTATCTATAACAGTATTAAATATTTAAGGTTATGTTGTTATATTACTTCATTTTTGCTTTGAATAGTCCTTTACAACTAATAAATAATACTGTTAAATCTTGAGCTATAAAAAGTTTTGTGGTCAGTGCTGAAGAGATAGATACATTAGTAAATTGATTCTACATTTCATCTAGTTTTATATTGTCTTTCCTCAGTAATTAGCATGTACATGTTATCTCAATATTATTTAGAAGTTAAAAATTTTATGCTGCCCTGTGGTTAATTTACAATCTCTCAGAATTACACATTTTTAGGCTTTGTTCTTGAGCTGGCTAGGTAATATCCTGTTGTTAATATCCTCAATTATAGTTTTCTTTTTAATTTGATGCAGAGCTCTTAGGTTTACATTGGGACAGTTATTTGTATTTCTAGTAGTTATCTGAGTGGGACAATTGCTAAATCTTTTCCTTCTTTTTCTTTTAAGATTGTCCGTGGGTGATCTAAATGATATTCTTCATCAGAACTAAAGTTCTTATGTTTAGTTGTCACCTCATTAGAGTAAGCATGGTTTCGTTTCCAAAAGAACTTCGAATTTCCATGTCAATATACTTTCATTTGCTCATGAAATCTTAGAAAATGTTTTATGACTTTATTCAGGTGAGCTTGAAACTCTTGCCCTATGTCCATAAAATCACCAACAATGTTGACTTTATGTCTCATTTCAGAGACATTTTTAAGAAATACACTCTTCTTTGCACAGAGTGGCTTTACAGTCGACTTGCTGTTCCTTTTAGAACAAAATTTATCCTCTTAAATGGTTACAGATATTCATTGTTTTGTTTAATATTTATATATTGTAGCAGAAATTTTCTTCAAAAGTTTAGTAGACAAGTTATTTCCTGTCAACCAGAATCATGTACTAACAGCCAGATTTACCATCCATAACTCATTGAAAGTTTACAGCATTAATTCTCTTTCTCTCTTAACACCAACCCATCCTTAACCAAGCAGTGAAGCTACAAACCTTGACCATGTCAGCTCTGCAATTGAGATATATTTTAATCTATTTTCTAGGAGACATTTTAACTAATTAAAGATTTTCTTTACATCGCCAAACTCTAAATTGAGTCTTAAATCTGAGACACTTTAATCCATTCAGAGATTATAATGACAGCTGTGATAACTATCCCTTAATTTTATTCTTGTCAATCACATTCCTTTTTATTTTTCTACATAGACTCTGATATTCATAAAAATATCTACTTTTCCAATCCTAACACCCCTTAATGTCTACATTATTTGTCATAATTCTTATTCTTTCTAAACTACTCTTTGAAAAGTCTTCACAAATGACTTCACACTGTAGTCAATAGAAATCAATGAGCACAGTTCGTGCTTGCTTTGCTCGTTAACTCTTTACAAGTTCATTAATTTTGTGCCTGGTCAACCATGTTCCTTTAGGGTCCTTTCACATATGACTTCACTAGTGGATAGCATGAACAATTAGTGTCGAGAGTCAAAAGTTTCACTATATTTGTGCCCAAATTAGTGTCCAGATTTGATTCTTTTTAAAATACACATCAATTGTGGTATTAATGTCTATACCATGAGTTATCAAGGCCATGTTCCCTAACAAGATCTCCAAATACTAATGATTTAAAATACTAATGGGAAAAAATATGGCATATTTATTGCTAATTCATACTTTCCTACATGGCTAGAAGACCATCCTGGGCAGCTGATGTTCATGTAATAATATCTGAGTGTTGAGGCTCCACTTTCAGCTTAATCGATGCAATGGGAAAAATACGGAAAATGTCACCATTAAAAGCTTCTTCTTAGAAGTTATTCGTGAAATTTTCTTAACACTCTACTGAATTAGTAAGTGGTAGTCTTTCCAAATTCAGAAAGACAGAAGAATGCAATGCTAGTATATATCTGGAAGAAGAACACTTCAAAATAGCTGGCAGTACTAATGAACAACCCAACTGTACCATAGGATCCAGCAAGCTATGGTCTATCCCATTGAATCTATACTTTGACTGCTGTGACATTCTGCCTAAACTATAAAATATTGAGTCTCCCCGTCATTTCAATCATAAGGAACAAATAATTAAAGAAATTCAATATCTCCAGTAGGGTGAGGTTATTTACTTAAATCCTATAATCCAACTTTTACTAGAACAATTTTATTTGGTACAACCTAATTTGCAATTTGAAATTTATCTTAAAGAACTTCTAATAAATAAAAAGGTTTTCTTCTGGTATTTATAATACAGAAATAGAAAGACCCTTTCTTAGAACTGCTTATCAGTGCAGATGTGAATCCTCATGTTCTATGATCTCTGTCTTCCAGTGTTTAACAGTTGACAGATGCTGTACATCTATACTTATGGCTCATAGAGGATTGATTCAATCAAAAGTCCCCACCACTGTGGCAGAATTTCTGACAAAAATGTGGGGAAGGAAATATTTAATTTGTCCCATAGATTCAGAGATTGCAAGCCATGGTAATTTTGGCTCAGTTGACAATGGGAAAAGAAAAATTAGCATGAACTTGAAAATCTAGGACCTGAATTTTACATTACAGATTCAAAAATAAAAGTAAACTAAAAGCTTTTGTGAAAAATGACAAAATAAAATATTTCAAAAGAATTATTTATCAAGAGATGTTCGTCTTTGAAAATGTTTATAAGTAGTATTAGCTATTTTATAATCATTTGATAAATATTTAAGATAGATTCTTTTGTTCTTTTTTCATGTTATTGTGAATACAATTTTACAAAAGTTGACTATAATTCTCATTCACTACCTCAAGTCCTTCCTCATCTTCTATTCCTTGCTAATATATTTTACCTCTTATCCAGGTTAAGAAAATGAATTTGTTATAATTTTGTTCATTTTGTTATAATCTAAATAAAGAACATAGTATATATCTATATGTTCATGCTTTTTTCATTTCTCCCAGTACCTAAGAATTTACACTCACACACTGGCATTTATTACAAATGTCAATAATTCAAACATTAGAACTTTAATTTATACATTTAATTTATATAATTATAATTATATAATAAAATTGTATAATTTTTATTTATTTAATTTTTATATGTATGTTCTCCTTGAGGGATAGAACAAGGTAACTTGTAGAGAAACTTCTGATCCAATAAAAACACTAATTAATTGTTGATAATTTCACTTATGTAGCTAATAAATATATTGAAGGCTAATGAAATATTTGAATACAACGCTTTGGACAGGTAATTTGGTCATGAAGAAGAGGCCCAGCATAAGTGGATAAATACTTTTATAAGATTTTATCCTTGCCTAATTCATTAGCTTTGTATATGTTTAAAAATACAAGAGGAATTCAGTGGTCTCCAATCTAGAAGCCAGCCCTTAGCAGAAACAGGACTCATGTCAACCCTGTCCTTGAACTATAGGTATCAGATGAAAAATGTTGTCTGGTTTGTAAACCACTCAGCCAATAGTAATCTATATTAATAGCTCAAACAAACTAATGAACGGTCACATTTTCTCTCTTTTTAGTGCTAAGCCTCAGCATCTATGTAAATGTTGATTTTAGCACTACTTCTGTCTGATGATAATTGGAATTGGTGTGTATAAGCTGTTTCCCAGAAATGAAAGAAGATTTTCTCAACAGCTCTTCTGCCTTGCAGGTTGCAAAAATGGAATTTGCAAGATATAGAATTGGACCAAATTTACTCTTTTCTTCTACCAATTACTAAAATTTATTCTGTGAAACAGGATATTTTTTCTATCTAGATGAAACATGAGGAACATTTCACATTATTTTTAGCCAGTCTTAAATAATAACATGATCTTTGATTACAACTTAGTCCTGTTTATTTTAGTAATCCAATTGCATAATCTCATACAACACTCCAAAATTCATACATATTTTAATATTTTCCCTTTTATTGATTCTGACAGAACATGAATATCCTACCTCTTTCTTCCCCCGTGACTATTAAGTTGCTTTTTCCTTTCTGTGTTATTTTGTGTTGGAAAAATTTGAATGTTTTTTTAAAGATTATATTGTAATCATCTAATTTAAAATTTCTTTGTCTAGGCCATAGCTTATTCTTGTTTCTCCTATACTTTTATAAAATTCAGATATAAATGCCTACTTTAATAATTTTGAAGATAATTATAACACCTTTCCATAGTTTTTTCCAAGTGTTTTTCACTTATAGTTACTAAAGTCAGACCTTTGCTCTAGCTACAAATCATGACTCACTGAAATGGGTTGACCTAATGCTACTTTGTGTTATCTTAATTTTGGTCTCCAAAACTGCTTACATGAGTGTCTGCACATAAGACAGTAAGAGACCCTGTTCCCAGTTGGCTTCTATCGGTAAATAAAGATGCCACCAGCCAATGGCTGGGCAGGACAAAAAGGCAGGACTTTTAGGATTCCTAGGTTGGAAGAGAGAGGAGAGGAAGGAATCACCATGTGTAAGATGGGTGAAAGATTGACCAGCCATGTAAGAATTCAAGTAAACGGCTCTATAGGTGACATCCCCAATTGGGTCTGGGGTAGCAGAGATGAAATATAGATTTTAAAGGATGTTAACTCTGGAATGAAGGAGGAAAGTGTTTGCAATCTGAGGGAAGGATTAGAAGTCCCTAACCATTAAGCTAGTCAAGGCATATTAAAATTAACTGGTGTGTGTGTGTGTGTGTGTGTGTGTGTGTGTGTGTGTGTGTGTATGTGTGTGTGTGTATGTGTTTCATTCACAAATCCAGATAGCTCTTGGGCAGGTGAATGCATGAGACCTGTAGAAAGCACAGAGTGGGTTAGCTAATTCACACTACAACTCACTCTCGTCAACTTCTTTAGTACTATTTCTGTAGTCTGTGTATAAAGGACTCTCTCTTTGATGAGTCTATTGTTTTTCTATTTAGAGTTCTGTGTCAGAACCATTTTCATGTAGCAAATGGATTGATTTCCCAAATAATTCATCCTTGGACTATGAAAGAAGTAAATTCATTTCCTAAAAGGTTCTGAGAGAGGAAAGTACTCAGTATGCTGTATTCCCTAGTTGGTAAGTACAGTACCCAAAGGTATCATTTCCCAACTTTATGATTTAATCAGGAGATATTATCCAACAGTTTTGGAAATAAGAAGAGAATAAGAGTCACAGACTAGGCTCTTCAAATGGTAGCTTTTTGACTCCCAACACTGTACTTTAACAGACATAAAAAAAGCTCATACAAGTTAGACCAGGAAAGACATGCAGTAGTAGCGAACAAATCAATATGTCTCTCCTCAAAGATCTTGGAGTAGCCATTTCAAGCTTGAGCTCCTGAATATCTCATAGAAAATCCTGTCCTCTGTCTAATATGATCATTTGTCATATCATTTTCCAACTAAAAATTATATTTCAGTTAATAGCTAAACTATAGTTAGACTTTGTGGATGTTTATACACTTTATTCGTGATAAAATCATATTCTATCTAACTTTTCATTACTTTGAAACTATTGACAAGTTATTAATCAATAGATATAATATTTCCATAGTACAATGCACCAAGATTAGACCAGAGCATATCTAAGAAGACAACATAGTGAATTTTTGGTATAAATTCATAATTCTAGAATTAAATCTCATGTACCATACAATAATTATGCTGTCTATAAAACATCTATATTTTAGGAAGAAACTTTTTTAGTATTTTGTTTTCTTTTTTAAAATTTTATTGATTATTTTATCTACTTACATTTCAAATGTTATCCCCTTCCTAGTTTCCTCTCCACAAACCCTTTACCCGCTACCCCTTAACTCCTTCTTCTATTAGGGTGCTTCCTCACCCACCCACCTGCTCCCTCCTCCATGTCCTAGCATTTCCTATCAGCACTTACTGGATACAGTCCCCAATATTAAAGGATGGTGATCACAAACTTTCATTTCAGAAAAGATTTTACTGTGGAATGCCTTGTCAGGCTACTGATGAAGCACCATCCTTTCAGGACACAACAGAGTCCAGTATGTAGTTAAATTGCGAAGGAGGAACCAATATGAATTAAGGAGACAACTTAAATATAAGTAGTATGTAATAAACAAGAGATGACAGAGGAAGGGAAACAAAATCAGGTTTCCTGGAAGCAATCAATTCCCATTTTGATAAAACATAGAGTCTAAGAGAGTAATTAGCATCAAGGCCAGATCAATTTTCCTCAACACGGTATTTTATTAGATTGCTACATGACAGCATACTAATTAAAACTGACCAGTCTAATTAGAATCCCATTAACAGGAAAGGTAATGGCATCATATGTTCTAACATTCAAGAAGCAGTGGCTATAGATGCCTTTCTGAAAAAAAAATGTTTTTAATTTTTTTGAGAAAAACACAACCATGAGGCAGAATATCTAGGGAAGTAGAGACACAAGAGAAGCCGTTTCCTAGGAGTTTACTATCCAAAACCTCCAGAAACTAATATAGAAAAGGAAAGCAATGTAAAGTGTGTCCAAGCTTTCTAGCAATTACAAAATCATAACACCTGAGAGTTACAAGCAAAAAAACAAGAAGTTCACTATTATCCTTGAATACAAAGGAGTTCCAGGTTACAAAAGTGCAAAGCAAAGCAAAACAAAACAAAACAGATTGAAATTTTATCATTTAAAAATTTCAGGATTAATTAAGCTTATAATATTTAGAAATATAAGATAAAATTAAATTATAAATATAATAATAGCAGAATTCATTTGGTTTAGGTCTTCTGTGAAAAAGAAAGGATGAAATTAACAAATCTGTGATATTTTAATATTTATTATAACAGAGTTTTTGAGAGACTGAATTAAAATCAAATCATGAACATATTATTCAAGATGCATGGTTTTTGAACAATCCACACTTTCTCCTTTAAGGTGATATATTAGAAAAAAACTAAGCTGTGTGAACAGTAAATGCTTAGTGCTCATCACATAGATATCTGGCATTTGATGAAACTTTGTCCAGGTGATAGAGATTCTTGTTTTCTATTTTATTTTGTAAAAAAATGGATAGTGGTAGGGGAAATGTCAACATGAATTATTCTTGCATATAATCTACATCACAGGAACCTGATGGGCTTCAGTGTCCTGAAGATGTAAATGGCTAATTCTCAGCCTTTTCTATGTATTCCCATTGTCTGGACATACTAAAGGTCTGTAGTATTGTCCACGTTAGAACCGTTGCCCAATGCTGTGGAATGTTACATGTTCATGATTCCCTAGGACACATGGTGCCCCTTTCTGGTCAATTCTCTTCAAATATGCAGATTGCCTAGAATGCCTAGGCACTGGTATTTTAGGAAAATCACAATCATTGCAAATATGATACACTGTGTTATATTTCTTTCATTCCGTTGTCAAAAATTTCTCTGTTGTTGAAATTTTTAAGTTCCTGTCTACCATTTTGTCCATTCGACTTGAAAAATTCATCCTACAACCACTCATGTATTATTCTGATGTTCAGACTGGATTTTCAATGTAGAAGGAATGGTAATACATTAAGCTTCACCCTAAATGTTTATGGACCACTCATCCTCATTAATTATTCCTATCAGAGGAATTATTAATGAAAGAGGAATAATTAATGAAATCTCCTTTCTTGTCTTCTGAGACAAGTAATCCATGATTCCAATACAGGATTTAAATACTGCATATAATAGAAAAGCTTTCCTGGTTTTTAGGAAAATCTTGTCAATAAATGCAGTACTTAAATAATTTCAGATGTTTCACCAAATCACAAGATCAATTTGGAGTGTGTATGTTTCTGTTTACTAGGATATCCTAGCTAAATGAAGTACAATTTAACAAAACAAATGCCTAGATACAGCATAGTTCAGGTTGTTTTTCAGGTCAAGTCAATAGATTCAGGCCTTGGAGAGTAAAGGAAAGAGACTCTGATTCAGTTTCCATGCATGTGTGCATTCCTGCATCAGCAGCACTCTCAGCTTCCATGTGTGACTTCCCATTGTGATGTAAAGTGGAGCATAAATGACAACTAGTACAGTGAGATTTATATAGGTTGGGCCCTTGAAATAAAATATCACACTCTGTCCACAGGTAATAAACAAAAGCTTGACCAGAACTCTAATCTAAACATTAAGGAAGCTAACAAATTTCGTTACAAATTTGTCTAGAATAGAGTGGGAAGAAATATAATATTCTTTTTTTTTTTTTTTTTTTTTTTTGGTTTTTCGAGACAGGGTTTCTCTGTGTAGATCGGCTGTCCTGGAACTCACTGTGTAGACCAGGCTGGCCTCGAAAGAAATCTGCCTGCCTCTGCCTCCAAGAGCTGGGATTAAAGGCGTGAGCCACCACGCCCGGCGAAATATAATATTCTTAACCACATTATACAATTCAGTTTACCAAATACAATTTGACAGTTTTCTTTTTTACAGAAAACATCCTATTCTTGCTCAAAACAGGCAATCCCAGATATCTTCTTTCCTTGCAAATCGGTTGGATTAGAAATGTTGATGTCTCCTTGTTCACTCATACCTTCTGCGATCCCAAGAAAATTTTCGCCGTGAAGTTTCCTAAGCTCTAAAAGCTTTTGCCATCTGCTCACTTCACAACCTTACACTAAAATCAATAGTGAGCTGGAAGAGGTGCTGTTGGGTGGTTCTGACAAAATACTGAGCCCACAACTTGCTTTTATAACTCAATCATCTGGCCATGAATGGATGCAAGGAAGATCTTTTATTGTTATACAATCCAAAGGCATTTAGAATCTGAGTTCAGAGAATCCTAAACCAAATTGTCTAGAAACATTTATAAAGTTCTGAAGTGTTTGATTCTATCTATTCATTTCATACAGTAAGAAACTGAAAGGTCCCTTTAAGACAAAGTTGTAAATTTTGCTTGTTTTTGTCTCATTTCATTGACACTTCTCTTTTACCTTACATTTTAAGTACAAATATGAGAAAGTCAACTTGTCTCATCTTTCTCTGAAAGCTAGAACTTGATTTTCAATAGTAGAAGTCTCATCTACTATTTTGAGACATCTACAAACAGTTGGCTACTCAACCCATTGACTAACTTTTGAATATTTACTCAAGGCCAGGAATTGATTACTAAATTCTAAAATTACTTTTAAAATATTGTTACCACAAATAAAATGATTCCTAATAACATTCTGCTATATTCATAGATTAGTACCTTGCTCAATGATCATCAGAGAAGCTTCTGCACCAGATTGGAACAAATACAGAGACTGACAGCCAGACAAAATGTAGAGATTGAGAAGCCTTGCAACACTGAGCCTAAATGGGACTTCTCCATCACATCCTTCCCTCTCAAGGCTCAGGGAATCCTGAAAAAAAATCTCTTTACACATTTTTTCTATGTAAGAATGGTGTTTATTTAATATTGACACAGAATGTATTTCAATTGTCCTTGGCATTTGGAATCTCCCATATTCCTGTATGTGTATACCTAGACTATATATTTAGAAGGTTAAATTTTCTTCATGACTTATAAATATGAGTTTATTTCATGATAAATTCTAGTCTTCCATGGGGAAATGTGACACACAGAATCATATAACTGACACACGTAATGTTTATTTATAGAGGATGAAGTGCAGGTTCAGATGAAATAGTAAATTTTACAACCAGCTCTAACACTTCTCATTTCATCAAACATCTTCAATTTCTATCTGGCAAGGGTTATTTTCTACACATTAAATTTATCACAAAGGAAATGCTTAACAGTCAATTTAGGAATAACTTCTAAATATTTTTAAATGAAACTTTGTGCTTGCTATTCTTGAAAATACCAAATGTGGCTGTAAATCACTTCATATCTTACCATTTCAACAAAGCAAAAGGAAATGTTGGAATATATGCAGTCCTCAAAGGACATCATTATGATTGCAATTCATGGTTTGGTGAATAAAACTACCTTTTTACCCACTAGATCTTCCAAGTGAGTATATTCTATAAAATTAAACCATAGAGTCCTCCTATAAATAAATATTGCACTCAGAATATATAAAATGTTAGTGATGAGAAATTTTATCCTCTCAAAGCCTTTGAACTATTTTATGATCCACAATTCATGCGTCAGAAAATCTATTCTTAAGAATAGAATGCATTGAATTAGACTACTTAACATCAGATTTCACTGCAACCATTTCTTCTAGAACAAGACTTTATTTCTTTCTTGAATTATTCTATTTTTTTCCTAAATATTGTAGTGTATTATGTTTTGTATTGGTATAATAGAACAGTTGAGGCTAAGTACTTTATAAAGAAAAGAAATGTATTTGATATGGAGCCATCCTCTACGGAGGCCTTTTAAAAGAATTCAAAATCTTACTCAGTTTGCTACCCACCTATCCACCAAACCACACTCAACAATCAGAAAGTCTACTTTCCTGTCAACTGTAGGCTATGTTCCACCATAGCTATACTATCCTTCTTACTTTGAATTATTTTAAAATATATTCTTCTATTTCCCAGAATTCTACAGACGGACTTTAAATAGTCTCAACCTTAACAATAATATCTAATTTGGGGAAAATCACAGGAACACATTAAGTTTTTGCTGGATATAGTAGAATAAAAAAAATTTAAACATCTTCATATTTTGAAGAACATGTGATATTCAATTATATGTTAAGATGTGTTAATTATATACAAAAGTTTTTGTACACTTTAATCAAAGTTTCAGTATTTGTGATTTTGTTCTAACATTGCTTTGACATTCTTTTTCTTTCCTCTCAAGTGACCATAAGCTAAGAAAGCTGCTTGCTTAAAACACCCCCAAAAGGAGGGAACACTAGATTCCAAACAAGAAAGTTTGTAATCATTAATATTCCCTTATTCAGAAAGAATATTAGATTTAGATTTAAAAACATAGAGTTTGGCAGGTATGAAGAAAGAGTTACAGGAAATCTAATGGTTGTGGAGGCCTCAGTCAGTGGGTAGACAATGAAGATAGCTAGGGATATGTCCTCACCCCATTTCTCAATGTGGAGGTAATGGATTGACTGCTTTGAATTTCACAGGAGGATAAATATACAGGATACTGATGGCCATGGTGTTTATCACAGTGTATATGCTGGAGTTTGGTTCAGTGAGATGACAACTTAGATAGCAGCCTAGATAGAAGATTTTAACTAGACCAAAGGAGGTAGCGTACAGCTTGATTTCAAATGATTATAAGATGATACCAAGTCAACAATGCTGTTCAAAAATTTTATGATACTCATTATGGAAAATTCCAAATGGTTTTGACACTATTACTTATTCCACTTCTCAAAAAACTGATAAAAGTCAACAACTTATTTTTAGCTGTGTTAAGGGTCATCACAGTTTATTGTTATACAATAGAATTCTGGCATGAAAAATTACTTTGTGATTTAGTCATGAAAATTATTTTCCATGTGCATTATTATTAATTTCCTTTCTTAGATTCCTTCCTTGACCAGTTATTTCAACAGGAGTTGAAGATATAAACATTCTAATATCAGTTCTTCTGAAAGTAATTGCCTTGTCATCTTTTAAGTCTTTCTCAATCTCCCTCTAGTAACTTGATAGTTAACTTACTTCCAGTAGAATGACTTGCATAATTTAATGTAGCAAATTATATTTTACAAATATTACTTCCACAATATAAAAAGTTGGCTACTACCATAGCTAACTAGTAGCTATTAGTATGCCTAGTATGATTTAATATTTCTAGCTATCCAATAAACATTAATATTCAAATATGGACATGAACGAGGAAATTCCTAGGAACTCTTGAAATCTTGAAGCTTTCAATATTGTTAAAAGTTTAAAATGAAAATGAACACATTTAGTATTTTCATAAGTTGTACAGAAGTAATGAATTTTATATTCTAGAAATATTTCAATTGTATTTACTGAGAACCATAACCCACAAGAAAATTGAATGCTCACAAATGTCAGTGAATATTATTAAGAAACTTTCAAATAAAACTGTGATCTACTGCAAAGGAACAGAAAGATAAAGAACCATGTCTCAAAATTGTGCGAAGTATTACTTATTAGCACAGTAAAGTTGTCATTTATTGAAATATTATTCATAGTATTTTCAAAATGTACCATACATATGTATATATTGTTCCATATTAGAGATACTCTGCTATAAATATAAGATAATAATAATAGTAACCCAATTATATAATGTGTGTCTCCCTGCTCTCATGAACCCTCAGCCCATACAGTCCACAAGGGCAGTGGGAGCAGAGATTCAAACAAGTGGTTTAGAAGTCCTGTGAGTACTTACAGTGAATGACCACACTGGGACAGCTTGTCAGTAGGAAAGTCAACTTTACTTGGGGTGACTGAAGGCTTATAAAGTTTTGGGGGACTGAAGGTCGGGACATCCAGAATGGGCATAGGTCATTGCCTGGGGTCTTAGGGTAACTGGCATATCTCATTCACAGGAGGAAGCAGTTCAGAAATCTAAAGTACTAACTGAACAGGTTTTGTCAGGCAAAAGGAAATTGATTCTATAAGCTAATTGAGGATCCATGAGTGACATTCCATAGATAGAGGCAAGTATGGGGGCTTAGAATTCCCCATCCAAGGTCAAAGAAGGAGAAAACATGCTAACAAGGGAGTCTCCCATTTGGTACATATCTCTGAGGCTAGCTGGTCATGGTGGAGTTTGACCTTAATTAGGAGGTCCTCCCACAATATAAGAATAGCTAAACATTAATAGATCACAAACTCAAACTTGCAGTATGGTTGTCAGATTGTAGTAACTTTCTTAAACATACTCCTGACACAACTATCAGAAGCTTTCATCTTATAATTTAATATGTACCATTCTCGTGGATTATTTGTTACTAGTAGACTTTTATATCAATAATAACTCTACCTGGTATAAATAGGCTTTCATTCTTATGTAATTTTTTTTGTTTCTTCAATTTTATAGCTTCTATCTGGACTTGACTGAAAAAAAAAACATTTAAATCATTGAAGAATAACAGTGGAAGACCTACTAACTGAAAAGTTGCTTTGCAACCTCCAGGAACATCACATATTACTTAAATATCTAATGCAGGCAGGCTTATGATGTCTGATAAGACTTATGTTCTGGCTAGAAACTCCAGTAGTAAATCATTGCAGTGACTTTTGATAGGAAAACAATTAGGCAGATGTTGAATGATATAATATCACACTTAATGCTATCAGCTTCTTGTATTGAAAGGTGAGAAACTGGATTTTAGGGTTGATTTGTTCATGTGTGAATGTGTGTATATTGTTGTGTGTGTGTGTGTGTGTGTGTGTGTGTGTGTGTGTATGTTTATGTGTGTTTACTGAAAAAGTTAAAATATAGGCATTTGTAAAGGAAAACAGAAAATCTGAGGTAAGAGCTAGTATATTATTGAATATGTCAGTAACAGCTTTTTCTTCTTTTTCACTGAGAACCTAAAATGTTGATTGATTGTGCTACATATTTCATTTCAAAATGGTGCCACTCACAGAGGATTCATTTATAGTTCATTACTTGATACCTATGCACTAAGAAATCTGGGTTGTTGCCTATAAATGGATCATAGTCATGGTGTTCATATTAATTTGAATGAAAATTCTCTCTTAAAAACACTGAAACTTTTAAAATACTTAGACGTACAGATATATAACTGGAGTTTGACAATAAAAACAGATCCAAATATATCAATGTGAATAATTTATTGTGTTTTGAATTACTTAATTAACAATAAGTTAAATATTGCCTGCAACCGAGAAAATACAAAATTATGTTTGGTTCTAACAGCTGTGTGCAAAGTGAACACATTCATACTTACAGTCTCCTATTCAGAAACACAAGGTAGTAACAAACCTCCCCTTGTATCACATTCTGGTCATTGTTCCTCACTAAAATAACCAACAACTTCTACTAGCATAGATTAGTTTCTCTGTTAAGCACATTGAAGTTAAAATTAGAGTGTATAGTCCTTGTGTAATGAGTCAACAAATGTGTGTTCGATTCATTCGCTTTTCTTGGTGAATTAATGTTCATTAACTATGTTCTTTTTCATTTTCCTTTACTATTTGTAATGTTACTCATCATACTATTGGTGAACATTTTGATTTTCCACATTTATGTCAGTTTGTGAACAATGTTATATGAAAACTACTATATGTTATATGAAGACATATAACAGTATAGTTTTCTCTTTGTCCTTAAGAAGGAAATTCTTGATGATCCTCTGTTCAAAGTGGATTCTCTCACACTACAATGAACCACAGAGTGAGTTCTTTATCACTTACTCTATTCCAATTTTAAATTTATTTGAGGCTCTTGACTTGACACAGCTTGAGTATGACCCAAGGCCAAATAGGCTTGTTTCCAGATCCTGGCAGAAGAAGCTTGGTTTTAAACCAGAACCAGAATTATCTGCAGGTGGCAGGGCGTAAAGACAGCACTTAATAAGCCTTCTTCTGAAGCGATTTGACATTTTGTCAGAGAGCAAAGTCCAAGAATGAACACAGAGAGTATAAAAGGCAAAAATCAAAGTAATTTTGCATTTTCAATAAGAGGAAAAAAGAAAATCAAGTAACTTTCTAAGTCATTTGAGCCCCAAGGCCAAGCTCAGATAGAAACTTGAAAAGGGCACTTCATTTTCTTCACAGTGGTTAAAGGCACATTGATTGATGATTAATCTACTCCAATCAAAGTGATTACTTCATGAATAAACAGCTGTCACCAAACAGAGCCTCTGATATCCTTACAGAGAAACCTGAATACCTTCTAAGGAACTCGGGTTCTAAAATGGTTATATTACCTAATTTTTACAACAAACAATGTGAAATGGTTTGAAATACTGAACAAAACTACTCAGCCATTAGAAACTTTTGAGTTGTTGGCAAGTAATAACCATTTTGTTCAGTGTTTTCGACACTTCCAGGACCACAATAAAATACAGTGTAAATCAGGGTATACATGGGGCAAACTGGCTAGCTAGACTAACCGAAGTGGTAAACGACAGTTTCAGCAAGACATGCTATCTTAGTAAATAAAGTGGAAGGTACCCAGTGTCAACTTATGGCCTTAATATGCACACCCATATATTTTGTGTAATAAGTCAACAAAAGTTTATTTCATTCATTCGCATCTTTTACTGTAGACATGCTCCCCCTCAGTATTATTTTGCATTTCCCTTACTATTTGTAATGCTATTCATTATACTGCTGATGAATATCTTTGTTATCATCATTTATGTCAGTGATGAACAGTGTTTTATGAACAGTTTTGTATGCTGTATGAATACACATAATATTTTATTTCCGATCACCCTACATTTTTCAACAAGGACTAAGTATATGTTGATGATAAATATAAAATCAATATTACTTGAAAGCCCTGTTAAAGGTTGTGATGCTTTGATGAGGTTTCAAAAGCCCACTCCAGGACCAGTGTCCCTTTCCATCCATGGGTCCTACCTGTAGAGCTGGATGCGAAGCTGTTAACTACTTCCCTAGCTCCGTGCTTACCTGCCTGCCTACCTGTCTGCCACCATGATTCCTGCCATAGTGGTAATGGACTAATGCTCTGAAATGGTTCACAAGTCCCCAATTAAGTATTTTCTTTTATAAGAATTACCTTTGACATAATGCAACTTCATAGAAATAGCACAATAAATAAAAAAGTTGTTTCAAGACATTTTATATTTTAATATCTAGTATTTGTCTATGTATTGTGGTGTGTGTGTTTTGTGTGTGTGTGTGTGTGTGTGTTCTATGCTCTCCATGGTGTATGGGTGGAGGTCAAAGGACAGTTTATTAAAGACAGTTCTCTCCTTGTATCTATCATATTGGTTCCAGAGATCAAACTCAGTTCATGAGCTTGGTGCCGGGCATCTTTATCCATCAAACCACCTTGCCTGCACCTAAACTTTAGGAAAAAAAAATAAAATCCCTTTTGTGGAAGAACAAAACTTCATTGTTATCTTAGAATGAAATCTTTCAGGTCTCTGTTTTCTTTAATTTATAAGAACTAGTGAATATTTCTGGTAGGTTGTCTCCCTGCCACTAAAATGAGCCAATTTAAACCAAATTAGATTTTATTAAAGGCAGGTTTATTGGAAATCTGCTCTTAGGCAGGTGAGTTTCACTGTTCTCAAGGCCCAAAGCCAGAGAAATTGCCATGGGGAAAAGGGGATGGGAGAGAAAGAGAGAAAGGGGTGCATGACTAAAGAGAGAAGAGATAAGAAAGAGAGACCAATGTCAGGATTATACAGGGAAAAACCTCTGGGGGAAGGGCAGCCTTGCCGCCAACCCTGAGTTTTCATTCCTAAACAAAATATATAGACTTCCATTCCTATATGGCAAAGATATGTGCATAAAATGTATTTTTGTGGGCAGGCTGTTCAGGGGAAAATACAAACCAAAATTATATGAAGAAAAACATTTTAAAGACATAGATTAAGATGTTTTCATAAGCATAGAAGAGTTCACCATGAAAAAAAAATTATCTTACAATTTGAGGCCATGTCATTAGTTATAAAGAAAAGAAAGAGACAAAGAAACAGAGAAAGACACACACACACAACCCACAACACAGAGAGAGAGAGAGAGAGAGAGAGAGAGAGAGAGAGAGAGAGACAGAGACAGAGACAGAGACAGAGACAGAGACAGAGACAAAGACAGACAGGCAGACAGAGACACAGAGAGGGGGATAGAGACAGAGATACAGAGAGACACAGAGAGAAATTTACTCATTTCTCTTATCTCCTATACAACAGCTTGGAAATGAAGTTTTTTGTCATTTCATATTTATGCTAAAACTAAAACTATTCTGACCTTACATTAATACTTCTCAGTTAACAGAGATGAAATGGAAACTGGAAATTTCTTAACAAACAGCAAGGCCTTTTTTCCCTTTAGGTTCAAGAGAGGATCAAAGAATATCATGTATTAATATTATCACCCCTCATACACTAGAGCCTCAAAGTTCCATCTGTTATTTATGATAGTGACACCAAATGAGAACCCTGTGCTAATGGTGTTATGCTTAGTATATTTCTAGAAGCAAATTACATAAAAGTAAATATATATATAAAAAAAGGAACACAAATACATTCTCTGGTGAAGTTAAAGAATAAAAATGTTCTTTCCTGTGGAAAGGCAATTCCCCTGGATAACAAAAATTCCTACAACAGAGAAGACAAATTATAATGACATTTCATAACATACAGAGGGAGCTTCCTCTAAGATGTAAGATTTTCCAAATCCTTTAGAAAATCCATTGAAAAGGTCAACTTGTTGTAATACAGTAGTTTTTAGCTGTAGTACAGTGACAGCTGGTGTACCATAATCAGTCATAAGGATGTGTTACAAGCAATTTGTTACAAATAATATATAAGTTACTGCCATTTGGAAATGATTCACTTTTTATGAATTACTGTCTAGTCAAGGTTCTCCCTATAAATAACATTACTCTCACATCTCAAAACAGGGTCAGACTAGGACTAAATCTTCTGTGGGAATATGCACATTGTAAGTAATAATGGCATCTCCATTAATTATTTTTAAAAGTATTGTAAGTAAAATTATAAACATTAACAGGACATAAATATCTTCACACACACAAAAGGAAAAAAAAAACAGAAAGAGGAAATTACTTAAGGTCATTAAGGCTGCATCATAAAATTAGCTAATTTTGAAAATTAATTTATTACATTAATTTAGTTCTAATATTAGCCTTCAAAACACTAAGGAAAATAAAAGTAGATTGTATAGTGGGACCTCATGAACCTTTAGACTAAATATAAACACAAAAGAAGAAAACTTTGCAAAGTACAAAATTTAATCAAACTTCTATTAAAATGTGTTTGTGTAATTTTACTATATTGATAACTCATTAATTTATGGCTATAACTAACTCATTATTCCAACTATTTTACAAAATAAATTTAAGTTCCATCTTGTTCCAACATAAAAAAAAAAAAAAAAAAAACAACTTTAAATTGGATTGCTAAAAATGTCAAGGGCTTCATGTTGTTTAATGTCACTGACTCCACATGAAATAAACCGAAAAGAAACCAAAAAGAGTCCAGGGAGAAATTATGTTCTAAAAGTCCCAAGTATTTAAAACAAAACTTGTCCATGAGTAATCTCATGAATCACAAAATACAAGCATAAACCAAAAACTGTTGGAGGATAAAGCCTGTGTTCTTTCATTATCTGTTTAGTAGGATACAGAGAAAGTAATAGGGAGTGTGGAAGGAGGCAAAGCAAAATGAGAGCAGAATTCCCTAAAAACCCCAGCACTCACTAGAGCTGACTATACACACCCAGATGTTAGCCTTCCAAAAGAAAGCTACCTCAATCCAGACTCAAACCTATCAGAAGCGGAGAACAAAATGCAAAGGCTTCAAGCCACAAAATCCTTAATTCTATTTAAAACTGGAATCTACCTGGAAATTCTTCTGGATAGACACCCAAACATGAAGAGAGTGCTGAAAATAAATTTTATTTTATTTTCAAGAATAAGTGAATCTTTAAAAGTAGAGAGTAGATGAGTGGCTCTTTGTAGATAGAGGGTTTCCCTTTAAGAAAAGTAAAGTGCTTTAAAGCAGATTGTACTGCTAGCTTGGCACATATATAATTATAGTAAAAAGAAACATTGTTGAAGCTCAAGTGGTTAGGATGCTTTAATATGAATAATAGGTAACTCTACAATTATTTAAGGAAAAATAGAAAGTAGGATAAAATCTTATGAAACAATGTGATTGATTGGGCAAAAAAAATTCATTATTTTGGTATTATATACATACCAAAATCAGAGGATGATATCCAAATTCAGATGCTAAAAACGAAAGTCTTTAATTATGCATATTTACTAAACTTACAAAACTACTGAAGCAGTTAAAATTGGATATTGAAAGAGCACAATAGTTTTCTGAAAATGTTCAGGCATCAGAAATTTGTATTAGCTTTTTCTGACGATATATGAAAAGTGTTCTTTATACTCCAACATCCTGGTTTGCATTCTGGCTTCTCTGTTAATTATCATAACACTTACGGGAGAAACTGCTTTGTTTCAGTTTACAGAGGACAATCCAGCAATAAACAAAGGCAGTGCATTGGTGTGGCTCCTATGGACATGTGGTTAAGGCTGATCATTGTAGCCTGGGCAACCTGCAGTGGCTGTGTTCCTGAAGAAAAGTACTAGTCCTTCCTTCTCTAGTCATCTCTTGCCTGTAGTCCCTCTACCAGAAGTGGAGCTTTGTGCTTCTTTTGTTGATCTAAATCTTGAGCAGGTCACTACAGCTGTTGAATATTTATTGTAAGTCATTACTATGAAGTCCAGGAGACAATATTTTTCAATATTTCTCATAGTCTTCTAACTCTTACAATCTTACTGCCTTCTCTTCCATAATGTCCTTGTACCTTGAGTGGGAGGGAGTGTTTAGTAGATGTGCTATAGTCAATTATCTTCTGCACTTTGACCTGTTGTGGGTAGCTGAAATAACCTTTGTCCACTAAAACATAAAAATAAAAAAACCAAAGAAACAAAAACAAAAAAAAAACTTCTGTGATGATAAATGATTTTCATGATGTGGCAAGATATAAAAATAAGCTCTAAAAATAAGTAGTGTTCATTACAAATAGCTAAATGGAAATGAATTTAGAAAATCAATCTCATTTAAAATATAACACAAATACACACTCACAGTAGAATACTGTGCAGATTTTGAAAAATGTCAAAAATTTGTCATTTGTAACAATGTGGACAAAACTAGAACATTTTGTATTCATGAAAACAAGCCAGGCATAAAGAGAGAAACGAACTTACGCTCTTATATTCAAGAGAGCTTTTTGGGCAGTCATGAAGACCAGAGTACAAACCTGGAGCACACATGTAAAAAAAAAAAGTGCTAAATGCAGGAGATAGATGGGCCTTCTTGATTACAAGCTAAGCAGTGGGTTTAGTGAGAAACACTGTCTCAAACGAATGAAGTACCCAGTAATAGATCAAAACACCAAGCATCATCCTTCAGCATCCACAGGCACTCACACTCACACACATACCTGACTGAACACAGCACACTCATGCACTCAAAACAGAAAAGACTATCATACCTTTTAATGTTCAAGAAATTTTGGGATAAAATTTCTGTTTGCATCACAGAGTCTCCGAATATTTTATTTGTGCCACGGCATTTTCTACTTAGAGTAAATAAAACTATGAAATATTTCACATGAAGAATTAACATCCGACTAAAATCCCTGTAAATCCAGTGCACACATAAAGACACACAGAGACAACTTTATTCTTTCACTTGAGCATTTTACTTTATTTTATTTTATTTAATTTTTCACTTATTCACTTTACATCCCACTCACTTCTCCCATCTTGGTCACCCCTCCACAATCCCTTCCCAGTTCTGTTACGAGTAATTTAGCAAAGACAATCTAAGTCAAGAAGCAGAAATATTAGTACTGATTCAGGAAGCTCCATCCTGGGAATGCCACATTCTTGCCTAATTAGAAGTGACTGTTCTCAAAGGTCGCATTTTCTTTTGTGTGCTCTTGTATCCTATTTATTCAACTTATAACCGAAATGTCTCCAAACAGTTCAAGCTTTCAATTGACATTCTCACACTGAAAATATCTCATGGGTGTTCTCCAATTTCCCAAATCAATAAAATAGATCAATACCAAAATAACCTTAATCATCTGCCTCAGCTGAGGGAAAAGTAAATGTGAAATATTCTAAGCAGGCAATCATGTGTTTAATAGAAAAAAATGGGATAATTGAGTGTTCTAGCAGTTCCAAATTCTAGTGAGAAATAAATAAGGAAAAATGAGTAGATTTGTATGCAATATTAACTACACTGCTGGCATCCGCGTGAGAGAACTCACACATGCTAGGCAAGCACTAAACCACGGAGATAAAACCTTAGCCTGAATAATTAAAAATTCAAAAAGTTGTTCCTACATGAGTCCCCAAAGCTCATATGATGCTCTCTGCTCCAGATTTCTCTTTATTCTCTTCTAATTCCTGGACCTTTCCCCACCCTGGTTTCACTGTGCCTCTGCCTCTTACGGTACACATCACTGATTCTTCTTATCATCCTCTACAGGAGTTTCTGAATCTGTTTACCCTCAAATAAGGAAGCTGGAAGCTAGGGATTTGATGCTCCAGTTCATTATGTCTCTGAGATGTAGACTTTTGAAAGTATCACTGAATTACCTAAAGACTTCTTTAGCTTAGAGTCACCCTGAAGGATTGACAAAACCATTTCTCTGGAACATTCCCTAAGTACACTAGGTGAATTATTTTCCTTGTCCCTCTTCTCCATTGGTCTTTTTTTAAATCAGTTTCTTTACAATTAAGGAAAATGTTGGAGATTTAAAATATGTAAAGTCTTGCATAATTTTATAGAATATTCAGGCCTTAAAGGAGCAATAGAAAGTAAGGGAATTACTAAATGCACATGTCAGCATGTCTTCTAAAGCAACTATTCAGAAGAATGCACTAGCTAAAGTTTTGGCCCATCACCTAGATCTGTTCGGTAGGACCAAATATCACATACATTTATTTAGCTTCCAGGAAATTCGTCACTTAGAGTTCTTTTATGTTAATGGATAAAGGTACTAAAGTATCTCAATTCATAAGAACTGTCTTTTTTTTTTCCAGGTTCTTTTAATTGGATGTTTTATTTACATTTCAAATGTTATCCCCTTTCCAAGTTTTCCTCCACAAACTCCCTATCCCATCCCTCCTCCTTCTGTTTCTATGAAGGTGCTCCCCGACCCACCAACTCCTATTTTACCACCCTGGCATTCCCCTATACTGGTGTATCAAGCCTCCACAGGACCAAGGGCTTCTCCTTCCATTGATGCCAGATAAGGCAATCCTCTGCTTCGGGTCTCTCCATGTGTACTCTTTGGTTGGTGGTTTAGTCCCTGGGAGATCTGCAGGTTGGTTGGTTGATATTGTTGTTTTTCCTATAGGGTTGCAAACCCTTCAGCTCTCTCTTCCTTCTTTTCTGACTCCTCTATGTGGCACCCCAGTTGTGACTGGGTGTCCAGGAGTTACAGAAACCCAGTCTTCTTATGCCCCACCCCTCAACATTTTCCCACTTCCAAAGTGGCATCTCTGTGCTTTCCTATAGCCCAGCACCTGCTGGTAGCAGCATAGGATCAATGCAGTCAAGTGCTCCATATTCTGCCTGCCTAAGAGGCATGTCCCACACCCCAGCAGGGGGGTAGAACAAGAACCCACATCTTCTGGCAGACCATATTTCTACCATAAGTAGGAATTATGGAGGACTAGCTTATCCTGTCTTGACAGATCTACGTTGTTACTATGTTGTATCGTACGTCCTTTTTCCTGGACAGTATTTTTGTGTGTGTGTGTCTGTAAATGAATTAAGGCAATTCGTGTCTAGTGCCTACTGTGTCATAATTGGAGAAACTCTATATGGAGATAATGATGTTCAGTATCCTCTTTGAAGTGCGAAGGGGTACTGTCTGGAGCAGACATGTTTCCTATTCAAAAGATCTATTAATGCTGAAATTGTTTTCAATGTCATATTTTGTGGATCTCTGATGTCTTTGAAGACTATTTGTATAAAGAATATCTGAATGGTTAAACCTTGACTGCTCTTAGCTATTTCTATTTTAATATTATTGAAAATATTTTATTATATTTAAATCAGAATCTAATATAACCATGAGTTTAGTATCTGTCCCTTAGCTTGCATTACTTAATCATCTAACTTTGTATTGCAGCTATTAGAAAGACTGGGTCTAAGCCTTGTGTTCTTAAAGAGTTGCATAGGCACAATGGCTATCTAAGAGTAACAATATTAATTTTAAATTTTGTATCAGTGTACAAAAAATTATATCAATGAAAACCTTAAGCCTGTATCAATATATAAATTCTGTACCAATGTAAGAAAATATAACTTCAATTTTACAACACATAAAAAAGTTTCTACCAATGTAAGATTATGTCTAGGAAATGTTTTGTTTAAGAATAAATTTATTAACCCATTCGCAATATCTAATAGTTTTACCACATATTAATTTCCATATGTATAACTGTTCATTATGAAATTAACCCCCAATCAGACCAAAGGTAAAAACATTTTTTTCTACAGTAGCCTCCATTGCTGAACAGAAGGTTTTGGTTTTTTTTATATTTTTTACATTTTTTTGGTGAGGAGTAATAGCTACATTTATCTGATGATAAATATGTATAAGCTTGGCTAAAATAAATGTAAATCAAGCACACACAAACACATAAATAATTACAATTACAGTTAGAAATTATCTTGTTTGAGGAAAACTGAAAGTCGCATTTCTAGACGAAGCTTTATAGACAAACAATGGCTACAGAGAGAGGGAGAATATATTTTTTTCAGTCCAACCATTGGACTGAGCATAGGGACCCCAATGAAGTATTTAGGAAAAGAAACACAGGAGCTGAAGGGGTTTGCAACCCTATAGGAAAAACAACAATATCAACCAACCAGAACCTGCAGATCTCCCAGGGACTAAACCACCAACCAAAGAGTACACATGGAGAAACCCAATATAGAATTGTAAACTCTTTAAATTAGGTTAGATGTTAGAGTAATGTACCTAAATTGACAAAATTGATGAGCTGGACATTATTAATGCATATCATATCTTATAGTTTACATAAGTGTTATAACTATGTTCAGTGTATATCTGAGGGAAAGGCTTTTTTGATGGACAAAAAAGGCAGAAATGTTGCTGCTTGTATTCTCATATTAATTAGGTTCCCCAAAAACCTGTTTGCGGTATTGTCCATGAAAGACTGAGGAACTCTGCCCTCAGTTGGTTTTGATTGGTAAATAAAGTTGCCAGTGGCCAGTGATTGGGCAGAAAGATAGAGGCAAGACTTTGAGGATTCCCAGACAAGGGACAGAGGAAGAAGATAGGAAAGGAGGAGAGATACCACACTGAGAGGTATAGAAGCCAGAGAGCATAGCTGTCATATAGATGCTGGAAGAACACAGTCCAAGAAGGCTACAGGTCTGGGTCCTGGGCAGTGAAGATGAAATAAAAGATTAGTAAGTAATAACTCAGAAATAACAGTGGGGGTTGTGGATCTACTATGTAGATCAGAAGTTGCCCAGCCATTAACTGTTTAAGGCATATCAAAATATAAAGGCTGTGTGTGTATGTATATGTGTGTGCATGTGCATGTGTGTGTATTTCATTTGAGAACCCAGAACATTGAGGCAGGTAGTGAGGAAACTGCCACTTCCACTGGGATCAGTATGAGTACTATTAATTGTGTACAGCAGCACCAGTAGTCTTTGATTCTAAGGAGATTTTATTTTAAATCCATTATATGTAGTTTTAATATTTATGAGTATGTATGTGTGTATGACATGTGTGTCTGTCTGTATGACTGTCTGTGGGGACACATACATGCTCTAACCATTGTGTAGACATCAGGGGAAAATACAGCCTTCCACTTTGCTACACATGCCAACTTATCCAGACTATGAGCTTTCAAAATTTCACCCATGTTTGCTCCTAATCTCTTGGTAGGAATCATTCCAAATTTTATGTGGGTTCTTACTATCTAAACTCCAGTTTCTGAGTATTTTATGATAAATGCTATACCCACTGAACCATCTCTCTAGGCCAATTGTAGGTGCTGTGAATATAAGTGTTTTACATTATATTGTGAAAAATTATTTACAAAAGGATCCAATAAGAAACTCACTCACAAATGTGATATGTAGGTAGATTATTTGCCAAAATAAAGTAAAGAAATTATTTGGTAATACAACAAAGGAAAATCCTGAAATATTGTGCTAAATGGAATAAACCAATCAAAAAGATTATATATTTTATAATTATTTTCCATGAATTTAGTACACGTTTATTCTGATCTTTTATGGCATAGGATATTTTATAAATATAGGTAAAGATTTCTTTAAAAGCTATTGAACTCTTCATTGCATGAGATAGAAGACTAGGTATGTTCTATTCATTCCTGTAATTTCTGACTTCTAACACAATAGCTACTATATGGAAAAAATATAATGAATGTAAATGTAAGAAAATATATTTTGAAAGCATTGGAAATTTGTTTATGCTTCACATAAAATTTCAGTCTTTGATTTTCTTTTTTAATTTAAAATGTTATAACTTTAAGAATTATTTGTACTGGCTTTAAAAACTTTTAAAAGTATTTTGAGATAATAGTACAAGCCCTCTTTATACAACCTTCCTTGCTCTCTTTTAAATTCATAGCAACTTTTTTCATTAATTGTTATTGTGTTTGTAAGTGTATGTGTATGTGTGTGTGTGTGTGTATGAATATAAACTGATCAATATTTATAATATTATTCATATATGCATATTCAGGGCTGTGCACTTGGTATTGGATAAGCAATTGATGTGCTTTTCCTTGGGAGAAAACTTTACTTCCAGCTAACTGTCATTATTAGTGTTGAGTTAAGGGTTAGGCTCTTTACCTTGCATTGGCTTTAAAGAAAGTGTAAATTCTTGAGTTTGTGAATTTGAGTTATAAAAACAAAGTTGAATTAATACTTCAACAGTATTCGATTATCAATAAAATTTTTCATAGTCCAGAATGCTAGAGTAATTTATAGGATTTCAATTAAATTGTCTTTCAATCATCTGATAAGACAGAGTTATCAGTAAAACTGAAAATAGAATTAACCCAAGGGAAACAGAAAATGTACCTTGTTAAAAAATCTACATTAATATATATCTATCTAAATAAATATATAAATTGAACCGCAAACTTTTAAATCTAAAAGATGTTATTTGAGAGCTCCAACATAACAAATTAACCAAGATTTATAGTGAGATGATAAAAAAGGAAACATCTAACATCTGTTCTCTGGATATGTATTAAGTAAAGGAAGTGAAGAAAGAAACTGAGAATATATTTTAAGCTTATTGATTTCCAAAATCCCTATCATTTTATAACTTATTGAAATAAAATCTTCAAAGACTGGTAACAGACATCTATAAACTTTAAATATGATATTGAATTTCAGGGACTCAGATCTACAGATCTAAAGAAACTTTTTCATAACTATCAACAATGAATATTGTTTTTAAACATGTGGTTAAACGATTCTTTGTGTGTTTATTGGACAGCCCAGATACAAAGTAAAGTAAAAGAATATGCCAACAAGAATGTGAGTTAATTAATTAC
Organism: Mastomys natalensis; assembly: GCA_021653895.1. Taxonomy (NCBI): domain Eukaryota; kingdom Metazoa; phylum Chordata; class Mammalia; order Rodentia; family Muridae; genus Mastomys; species Mastomys natalensis. The sequence continues at coordinate 141,859 of JAJTUV010002245.1, read as the reverse complement.
TAGAACAAAGGTATACATAGGAAAGGCAGAAAGAGACAATAATAACTAGTAAAGTATTAGCTATCTTTCTGTTTCTGTGATAAAACAATAAAACACGTTATAGAAGAAAAGGTTTCTTTGGGCTTATAGCTCCAGAGGGTAAGAGTTTATCATGGCAAGGATACCTGGCTGCTGGCAGGCATGCCAGAAGAAGCAGAAATGTGAAAATTCACATCCTAGCCTGCAAACACAAACGGAGACAACAAACTGAAGCAGTGTGAGGCTATAGACTCTCAAAGCCTTGCCAAAGTGTCATATTTTCCCTATTAAGTTCGTATCTCAGAAACCTCCTCAAATACCACTACCACGGGAAGACTGAGTGTTCATAGAAATGAGCCTCTCTAGTCACTTTACAATGCAAAACATGTACACTAGGTGTTGGTTTAACCTTTTCAATATCCATCCTCAGGAGTCTTCTTGATTAAAAAACAAAAATGCAGCAGACTGCCTTACCTGGACACAAGTTTTAAAAACTTGAGGCAAGGAAGATTGTCCCATCTGGGGTATAGGCAAGCAAAGGTGGGTCAGGAACATATGTCCAATACAACTTCCCACTCACATTGTCATGGCACTCAGCAGCTCACAGGTCAGCATCATTCTATTTTCTAGCATCAGCATGTTTCACCCGTCACTCTGGGAGCTGCCATGCGCCTTCAGCATCCTGCAGAAAAAACACAAACATGATGTAAATAAATTTGTGGTGTACAGGGATATATCTGTTTTTTTTTTTTTTTTAATTATCATTGGATGTTATAATTTCAGATGTTATCCCCTTTCTCCATTCACCCCTAAAAATCTCTTATCATATCCCCCTCCTCTTACTTCTATGAGGGCGTGACCCAAAACGTCTATCCACTCCTACCTCCCTGCCCTCGAATTCCCCCACACTGGGGCATCCAGCCTTGATAGGACCAAGGACCTCCTCTCCCACTGATGCCCAACAAGGCCATCCTCCACTACATATACATCTAGCTCTTAAGACCCTGGGAGCTCTGGTTAGTTGGAATTGTCACTATACCCATGGGGCAGCAAGCCCCATTTAAACTCCTTCAGTCTTCTCTTTAACTACTCCATTGGGGACCCTGTGATCAGTTCAATGGTTAGCTGTAAGAATCTGCCTATGTATATGTCAGGCTTTGGCAGATAGAGACTCTCAGGAGACAGGCATTTCAGGCTCCTGTCAGCATGCCCTTCCTGGCATCCAAAACAATGTTTGCATTTGGTGATTGCACATAGGATGGATACCCAGGTGGAGGAGTCTCCAGAAGCCCCTCCTTCAGTTTCTGTTCCACACTTTGTCTCTATATTTGCTCTCTTGAGTATTTTGTTACTCCTTCTAAGAAGGACTGAAGCACCCACACTTTGGTCTTCCTTCTTCCTGAGCTTCACGTGGTCTGTGAGTTGTATCTTGGGTATTGGGACCTTTTGGGCTAATATCAACTTATCAGTGAGTCCACACCATGTGTGCTCTTTTGTCATTCGGTTACCTCACTCAGGATGATATTTTCTAGTTCCATCCAATTGCTTAAGAATTTCATTAATTCATTGTTTTTAACAGCTGAGTAATACTCCATTGTGTAAATGCACCACATTTTCTGTATCCATTCCTCTGTTGAAGGGCATATGGGTTCTTTCCAGCTTCTGGCTATTATAAATATGGCTGCTATGAACATAATGTAGCATGTGTCCTTGTTATATGTTGGAGTGTCTTTTGGGTATATGGCCAGGAGTGGTACAGCTGGATTTTTATGTAATACTATGTCCAATTTACTGAGGTACAGTGTCGGGCTGTGAAAGGATGTCTTGATTCGTGGGTGGACATGGGTCTTTGAACCCTGACTTCCCATTGGAGAAATGGCAGGTGTTCAGCCACGCCCCCAGAAGCCAAGCTTCTACATCTCCAATAATCTGCACCTTGCAGTCAGTCACCTTTGGCTAGAGAGGACATGACTAACAGGCTTCAGCCTGGAGAAATTTCCATATTCATGAGTTATCTAAAGGCCAAGGGGCATAGCTCAATTAAGCTATTCCTCCCCAGTCCCTCCTCTTTCCACATCCCTATTTAAGCCAGCTCTCCCTGGCTTTTACAGGGGGCTCTCATATCCAGATCCAACTACCATGCCATAACAATAAACTTCATGGAACTCCAGACCTCCTTCAGTTATTGGGACCCACCGCACAGTCCAGGGATTCTGCCCCAGGACCCTTCTCCTGTTTGTGGGACCAGCCAGCATGGAAAGCCTCCAGGACTCCACTGCGGTCCCGCCCCAACAATGGAGGAGAATTCCTCTTTCTCTGCTTCCTTGCCAGTATCTGCTATCTCTTGACTTTTTTTTAATCTTAGCCATTCTAACTGGTGTAAGGTGGAATCTCAGGGTTGTTTTGATTTGCATTTCTCTGGTTACTAAGAATGTTGAACATTTCTTTAGGTGCTTTTCAACCATTCGAGGTTCCTCAGTTGAGAATTCATTGTTTAGCTCTGTACCCCATTTTTAGGGTCATTTGATTGTCTTGAGTTCTTTGTATATACTGAATTTTAGCCCTCTATCAAGTGGAGAATTAGTAAAGATCTTTTCCCAATCTGTTGGTTGCCATTTTGTCATATTGACAGTATCTGTTGCCATACAGAAGCTTTGCAATTTTATGAGGTCCCATTTGTCAATACTTGATCATAGAGCATAAGCCATTGGTGTCCTATTCAGGAATTTTTCCCCTGTACCCATGTGTTCCAAGCTCTTCCCCACTTCTCTTCTATTAGTTTCAGTGTATCTGGTTTTTGTGGAGGTCCTTGATCTACCTGGACTTGAGTTTTGTAAAAGGAGATGAGAATAAATCAATTTGCATTCTTCTACAAGCTGATCTCCAGTTGAACAGCACAATATGTGGAAAATGCTGTCTTATTTCCACTGAATTGTTTTATCTCCTTTGTTAAAGATCAAGTGATCATAGGTGTGTGGGTTAATTTCTGGGTCTTCAATTTTATTCCACTTATCTACCTGCCTGTCACTGTACCAATATCATGCAGTTTTTATCACTATGCTCTGTAGTATATCTTGAAGTCCAGTATGGTGATTCCCCCAGAAGATCTTTTATTCTTGAGAATACTTTTCACTATCCTGGGGGTTTTTTATTATTCCAAATGAATTTGAGAATTACCCTCTTTAACTCTGTGAAGAATTGAGTTGGAATTTTGATGGAATTGCATTGAGTCTGTAGATTGCTTTTGGCAGGATGGCCATTTTTACTATATTTTACTCCTGCAAATCCATGAGCATGGGAGATCTTTCCATCTTCTGTAATCTTCTTTGATTTCTTTCTTCATGGACTTGAAGTTATTGTCATACAGATCTGTCACTTGTTTGACTAGACTCACACCAAGTTATTTTATATTATTTGTGAATATTGTGAAGGGTATCCTTTCCCTAACTTCTTTCTCAGCCTGTTTATCCTTTGAGCAGAGGAAGGCTATTGATTTGTTTGAGTTGATTTTTTAACCAGCCACTTTGCTGAAGTTGTTTATCAGGTTTAGGAGTTCTCTGGTGGAAGGTTTGGAGTCATTTAAGTATAATATCATATCATCTGCAAATAGTGATATTTTGACTTCTTCCTTTCCTATTTGTATCCCTATGATCTCCTTTTGTTTTCTAATTGCTCTAGCTAGGACTTTGAGTACTATATTGAATAGATAGAGAGAGAGTGGGGAGACTGTTAACGACTGCTGATATTTCTTTAGGGATTATGGGACTGGTTTGATGGTTTATCTGATTATGATTTTACTTTGGTACATGGTTTATGTCTAGAAAATTTTCCATTTTATCCACATTTTCTAGTTTTGTTGAGTATAAGATTTTGTAGTAGGATCTGATAATTTTTTTAAATTTCCTTGTTTTTTTTTATGTCTCTCTTTTCATTTCTGACTTTATTAATTTGGATACTGGCTCTGTGACCTCTGGTTAGTCTGGCTAATGGTTTATCTGTCTTGTTGATTTTCTCAAAGAACCAGCTCATGGATTTGTTGATTCTTTTTATAGTTCTTTTTGTTTCTACTTGGTTGATTTCAGCCCTGAATTTCATTATTTCCTGCTGTCTACTGTTCTTGGGTATATTTGCTTCTTTTTGTTCTAGAGCTTTTAGGTGTGCTGTCAAGCTATTGACATACTGATGTATGCTCTCTCCAGTTTCTTTTCCTTTTTTTTTTTTATTGGATATTTTATTTACATTTCAGATGTTCTCCCCTTACCCCATTTCCCCCTCCCTCCCAGAAACCCCCATCCCATCTCCCCTTCTCCTGCTTCTATGAGGGTGTGCCCCCACCTACTCCTCCCACCACACCTCCCCACACCCCACCCTCAAATTTCCCCACACACGGCACCCAACCTTCATGGGACCATGGATCTTTTCTTCCACCTATACCTCCCTTGCATATGTAGCTGGAGCCATGGGTCCCTCCCTAGGTGCTCCCAGGCTGGTGGTTTAGACCCTGGGGGCTCTGGTTGGTTGGTATTGTTGCTCTCCTCATGGGGTCGTGAACCCTTTCAACTCCTTCAGTTTTTCACTCTAACTCCTCCATTGGGAACCCCATGATCAGTTTAATGGTTGGCTGTGAACATCTGCCTCTGAGTATGTCAGACTTTTGTAGACCTCTAAAGAGACAGCTATGTTTGGCTCCTGTCAGCATGCACTTCCTGACATTCCCATCAGCATCTACCTTTGGTGACTGCACATGGAATGGATACCCAGGTGGAATGATCTGCAGATGGCCCCTCCTTCAGTTTGTCCTGCACTTTGTATCCACATTTGCTCCTTGAGTATTTTGTTTTGTAGGCAAATAGAACCTTGTGTTTTCCTCTTATCACTGCTTTCATTGTGTCCCACTAGTTTTTGGTATGACAAGCCTTTATTTTCATTAAATTTTAAAAAGTCTTTAATTTCTTTCTTTATTTCTTCCCTGACCAAATTATCATTGAGTTAAGCCTTGTTCAGTTTCCATGTGTATGTGGGCTTTCCATTGAATTTGCTGTTATTGTAGACCAGCATTTGTTAGTGGTGATCTGATAGAATGTACGGGAATATTTCAATATTTTTGTATCTGTTGAGGCCTGCTTTTTGACCAAATATATGGTCAATTTTTGAGAAGATACCATGAGGTGCTGAGAAGAAGGTATGTTCTTGTAGTAGAGGGAACTATTTAATTCCCAAATTCGTTGCTGTAAGATCTCCTACCCAAAGGAGACCAGTCAAAGGAAAACACAACTCAATAATTATGGTATAAGTTGCACGCCTGGATTGGGCAGATTTACCACTACACTACTCTAATCCCCAGCTATGAGATCCCTTATAACGTGCAGTTCATCCAGGCCGTGTCCTTGTCCTCCGAACTCTGGCTCCTCCATCTTGGGCTTCCTTCTATCTCTGGCTTCCGTCTGCCTGGTTCCTCCTGCTTCTCCTTCTGTTTCTTCTGTCTGTGCTTCTGTTTCTGCCTTTTATATTGAATTCCTATCACTCTCTTCTCCCCTAAGCCTTTTTCTCTGCTTCCCCTTCTACTGCCCAATCTCTGGCTCTAGCCTTTATTTTACAGGTTTTAATTGGAAAGAAGGTTTACAAGACATCACCTGTGTACAGATTCAATCATCCTCTTTAACCCCTCCCAGACGGGTGGAACTAGGATCAAAATACAAGGCTGAGGCTATCCACTGGGAACTAGGATCAAAATACAAGGCTGAGGCTATCCACAACATGTTCTTTTGTTTTAGGATGAAATGTTCTGTAGATATCTATTAAATGTATTTGGCTCAGAACTTCCGTTAATTTCACTGTGTCTCTGTTTAGTTTTTGTTTCCATGATCTGTCCATTGTTAAGAGTGGGGTGTTGAAGTCTCCCACTATTACTTTGTGGGGTGCAATGTGTGCGTTGTGATTTAGTAAGGTTTCTTTTATGAATGTAGGTACCCTTGCATTTGGAGCATAGATGTTCAGAATTGAGATTTCGTTTTGGTTGATTGTTTTCTTTGATGAAAATACAGTGTCCTTCCTTATCATTTATGATAACTGTATGTTAAAAGTCAACTTTATTCAATATTAGAAAGGCTACTCCAGCTTTTTTCTAGGGACCATTTGCTTAGAAAATTGCTTTCCAGCCTTTCACTCTGAGGTAGTGTCTGTCTTTGTTACTGAGGTACATATCCTATATGCAGCACAATACTGGATCCTGTTTACATATCCAGCCCAATAGTCTATGTCTTTTTATTGCAGAATTTAATACATTGATGTTAAGAGATATTAAGGAAAAGTGATTGTTGCTTCCCACTGTTTTTCTATTAGAAGTGGAGTTATATTTGTGTGGCTGTCTTATTTTGTGTTTGTTGATGATTATTTTCTTGCTTTTTCTAGGGTATAATTTCCCTCCTTGTGTTTGAATTCTCCCTCTATTATCCTTTGTAGGGCTGGATTTTTGGAATAAATATTGGGTAAATTTGATTTTGTCATGGAATATCTTGGTTTCTCAGTCTATGGTAATCGAGGGTTTTTCTGGGTATAGTAGCTTGACCTAGCATTTGTATTCATTTGACCTTTTTCCCTTACCGATTTTAATATTCTTTCTTTGTTTTGTGAATTTGGTGTTTTGATTATTATGTGGTGGGAAGAATTTCTTTTGTGATCTAGTCCATTTGGAGTTCTATAGGCTTCTTGTATGTTCATAGGCATCTTTCTTTAGATTAAGGAAGTTTTCTTCTATAATTTTGTTGAAGATATTTACTTGCCTTTTAAGTAGGGAATCTTCATTCTCTTCTATATCTAGCATCCTTAGGTTTGATATTCTCATTGTGTCCTGGATTTCCTGGATGTTTTGGGTTAGGAACTTTTTGCATTTTGCATTTTCTTTGACAGTTGTGTTAATGTTTTCTATGGCTTCTTCTGCACACGAGATTCTCTCTTCTATATCTTGTATTCTGTTAGTGATGCTTGCCTCTATGACTCCTGATTTCTTTCCTAGGTTTTCTATCTCCAGAGTAGTCTCCCTTTGTGATTTCATTATTCTTTCTACTTCCATTTTTATGTCCTGCGTGGGTTTGTTCAATTCCTTTATGTGTTTGGTTGGGTTTTCTTGTAATTCTTTTTTAATGATTTATTTATTTTATTTATATGAGTACACTGTAGCTGTCTTCAGACACACCAGAAGAGAGCATTGGATCCCATTACAGATTGTTTTGAGCCACCATGTGGTTGCTGAGAATTGAACTCAGGACCTCTGAAAGAGCAGTCAGTGCTCTTAACCTGTAAGCCATCTCTCTAGCCCCTCTTGTAATTCTTTAAGGGATTTTTCTGTTTCCTCTTTAAGGGCTTATACCTGTTTTCATGTATTTTTTTGATTGAGTTATTTATGTCCTTCTTAAAGTCTTAAAGTCCTCTATCATCAACATGAGAAGTGATTTTAAATCTGAATCTTGCTTTTCTAGTGTGATGGGGTATTCAGGACTTGCTATGGTGGGAGAACTAGGTTTTGATGATGCCAAGTAACCTTGATTTCTGTTGCTTATGTTCTTGTGCTTACCTTTTGTCATCTGGTGTTACCTGTACTCACTGTCTTTGACTGGTGCCTGTCTCTCCTTTTATCTTGGTTGTGTCAGAACTCCTCAGAGTCCAGATGTCCATGTGTTCCTGTGATCCTGAGATCCTGGGTGTAAGAGTTCCTGGGAGTCAGGCTGCTTCTGGAATCCTGAAATCCTGGTGTGACCAAGGTCCTGAGATCCTCTGATCCCAAGATCCTATGTTACAGGGTGTGTTAGAGCTTCTGTGAGTCCAGCATTTTCTGTGTGTTCTGAGATTGTGTACATAGCTGATGCCCTAGATCTGCACAGGGTACAGGCGCAGACAGGAAGGAACCTAAGCCACTTGTTATCAGGAAGTACCTGGGTTCATGAGGGTCCCAGTTACTCACTGTTTGGGGCAGATGTGTTATGGCCTCCTTACCTATGATCCTGGGTTTGTTAGAGCTTCTGTTGAGTCCAGCCTCCTCTGGTGGTGTTCTTCATGGTAAATTTTTAAAAACCCACTTGTAAAGGTAAACTAAAAAAGTAGAGATGGAGCTGACGGTCTGGATGAATTATCTCTCCTCACATAGATTTATAAGAATTTCAATGATGCAATATTTAATATAAAACATTCTCTGTGAGAATGTAGGAACATGGGCCATTAAAGTTTACTGATTGATTTTATTAGTGAATAAACTAAAAAGACTTCATAGAATTAGGTTTTTACCATATAACTTAACAATGGTTTTCACATCGAAATAAACATTAAAATCTGGTACAATCATTCTGTTACCAAGACTCAGACTGGACACCTACTCTAACCCATCAGTATCGTTTGGTTAACCTTTCCTTCTCGCATGAGACAGCGTATGTCTCTGTCTGCTAATTAGATATAAAGTTCTAAGGAAATAACTTCTACTGTCACAAAGAAACTGTCAAAGCTTTTTCTCCATGAGATTGGATGTTTGTGATTCAAAATAAAGAGCTTTCTTTAAAATGTATGATGAAAGGCTTGGGCATACTTCAGTATCTCATCCCTAACCCTCAAAACTTTGAACATTGCTACAGTTATACATCTCAGAAAGTGGAAAGTAGGCTCAGACTGATGATCATCTTCTGTGAAAGAAAACTACAATCTTGTTGGTGATATTTGAAAAACAGCCTTTAGGTCGGGAGCTGTCCTACCTGTTAAAGGCTATTTGATTTATAAACAAAAAACCCCTCAAATTGTCAAATATTAAGAAACTGAATAATTCATCAAAGAAGATTTTGCATCTAATGTATGAGCTGTGTTCTTTTTACTCGACTGCTTTTATCTATAACATATCTGAATTTGAAAATACATTTGGTCTTTTGGCTGGGGCAGACATCTGGATGGTCTGCTCTGTGATGACACCTTATCTTGAAACTGCCCTAGAGCAGCAGGTAAGAACCCTCCCCTACAACCCTAATCCCCAGAGCTGCAACCCACCCAAACCCTGCCCCTCCAGAATACCACTCTCCTTTTACCCCCTGCTTGGTCCTTTTAACTGGGAAAAACACCTAGCAGGTCTGCTCCTGTGAAGACACCATATCCTGAACCATCTTAGAGCAGTTGAGGAACCACTGCACTCAGAGCAGCAGGATTTCAGGATCCCAGAGGAAGCCTGAGTCCCAGGAGCTCTTCCACCCAGGAGCTCAGTATCACAGGATCACAGAGACATCTGGACTCTGAGGAGTTCTCACACAAGCAAGATAACTGGAAAGACAGTCTCTAGTCAGAGAAGGTGAGTGCAGGTAGCACTAGAGTTAACCAGATGGCGGAAAGGCAAGCACAAGAAAATAAGCAACAGAAACCAAAGTTACCTGGCATCATCAGAACCCAGTTCTCCTACATAATAAGTCCTGGACACTCCATCACACGAGCAAAGCACTATTCAGATTTAAAATCACTTCTCATGAGGATGATAGAGGACTTTAAGAAGGACATAAACAACTCCCTTAAAGAAATACAGGAGAACACAGGTAAACAGGTAGAAGCCCTTAAAGAGGAAACAGAAAACTCCCTTAAAGAATTGCAAGAAAACACAACCAAACGGGTGAAGGAATTAAGCAAAACCATCCAGGATCTAAAAATGGAAGTAGAAACAATAAAGAAATCTCAATGGGAGACTACTCTGGAGATAGAAAACCTAGGAAAGAAATCAAGAGTCATAGAGGCAAGCATAAGCAACAGAATACAAGAGATAGGTGCAGAAGATAACATGGAAAACATTGACACAATTGTCAAAGAAAATGCAAAATTCGAAATGCTCCTAACACACAACATCCAGGAAATACAGGACACAATGAAAAGACCAAAACTAAGGATAATAGGTATAGATGAGTGTGAAGATTCCCAACTTAAAGGGTCATTAAGTATCCTCAACAAAATTATAGAGGAAAACTTTCCTAACTTAAAGCAAGAGATGCCGATGAACATACAAGAAGCTTATCGAATGCCAAATTGACTAGATCAGAAAAGAAATTTCTCCTGTCACATAACTATCAAAACATCAAATTCATGAAACAAAGAAAATATCCTAAAAGCAGTAAGGAAAAAGGGTCAAGTAACATATAAAGGCAGACCTATAAGAATTACACCACACTTCTCACCAGATACTATAAAACCCAGAAGATCCTGGAGTGATATCATACAGACCTTAAGGGAATACAAATGCCAGCCCATACTACTATACCCAGCAAAACTCTCAGTCACTATAGATGGAGAAACCAAGTTATTCCACGACAAAACCCAAATTTACACAATATCTTCCCACCAATCCAGCCCTACAAAGGATGATAGACGGAAAACTCCAACACAAGGAGAGAAACTACAACATAGAAAATTCAAGGAAGTAATCTTCCAACAAACCCAAAAGATGATAGTTACACAAACATAATTACACCTCTAATAACTAAAATAACAGGAAGAAACAATCACTTTTTCTTAATATCCCTTAACATCAATGGACTCAATTTCCCAATAAAAAGATGTAGACTAACAGACTGGATACATAAACAGAACACAGAATTTTGCTGCATACAGGAAAAGCATCTCAGTGGCAAAGACAGACACTACCTCAGAGTAAAGGGCTGGAAAACAATTTTCCAAGCAAATGGTCCCAAGAAACAATCTGGAGTAGACATTCTAATTTTGAATAAAATCGACTTTCAACCAAAAGTAATTTAAAAAGATAAGAAGGACACTTCTGTTGTTTATAGCCTCAGCCTTGTATTTTGATCCTAGTTCCACCCTCCTAGGAGGGGTTGCAGAGGAGGATTGAATCAATGTTGTGGATAGCCCCAGCCTTGTATTTTAGTCCTAGTTCCACCCTTCTGGGAGGGGCTACAGAGGATGATTGAATCTATACACAGGTGATGTCTTGTAAACCTTCTTTCCAATTAAAACCTGTAAAATAAAGGCTAGAGCCAGAGATTGGGCAGTAGAAGGGGAGGCAGAGAAAAAGGCTTAGGGGAGGAGAGAGTGAGAGGAATTTGATATAAAAGGAGGAAGAAGCAGAAGCAGAGAGGAGAGGAAGAAGCAGAGCAGAGGGAGAAGCAGGAGGAAGTAGAGCAGAAGGAAACCAGCGATAGAAGGAAGCCAATGACTATGGAGGAGCCGGAGCTTGGAGGACAACGACTCGGCCTGGGATAACGGCAAGTTATAAGGGATCTCATAGCCAGGGATTAGAGTAGTGTAGTGGTAAACCTGCCCAATCTAGGAGTGCTATTTATGCCATAATTATTGAGTTGTATCTTCCTTTACTGTGTCTTCCTTTACTGGAGATCCTACAGTGACTAATTTGGCAGCTTAAATAATTTTTTCTACTACAAATTGGCGCCCAATGCCAGAAGCCGGTTTAAATAATTGCATCTACTATACACTTCATACTCATCAAAGGAAAAAAAAACTACAAAGATGAACTCTCAATTCTGAACATCTATGCTTCAAACACAAGGGCACCCACATTCATAAAAGAAACTTTACTAAAACTCAAAGCACACATTGCACCTCACACAATAATATTGGGGATTGCAACACCCCACTCTCAGCAATGGACAGACCAGGGAAACAGAAACTAAACAGAGACAAAGTGAAATTAATGGAAGTTATGAACCAAATGGATTTAATGGATATCTATAGAGTATTTCATCCTAAAATAAAAGAATATACCTTTTTCTCAGCACCTCATGGTACCTTCTCCAAAACAGACCATATAATTGGTAACAAAAAAAGCCTCAACAGATAGAAAAAGATTGAAATAATTCCTTGCATCCTATCAGATCACCACAGACTAAGGCTGCTCTTCAATAATAACAAAAACAATGGAAAGCCCACATACACATGGAAATTGAACAATGGGCTACTCAATGATGACTTGGTCAAGGAAGAAATAAAGTAAGAAATTAAAGACTTTTTTTGAATTTAATGAAAATGAAGGCTCATCATACCAAAACCTATAGGACACAATGAAAGCAGTGCTAAGGGGAAAATTCATAGCTCTAAGTTTTTCAAAAACAAAACAAAAAAACTGTAGAGAGCATACACTAGCAACTTGACAACATACCTGAAAGCTCTAGAACAAAAAGGAGCAAATACAGCCAAAAGGAGTAGACAGCAGGAAATAATCAAACTCAGGGCTGAAATCAACCAAGTAGAAACAAACAAACAAACAAAAAAAGCTATACAAAATGTCAACAAATCAACAAAATCAGGAGTTGGTTCTTTGAGAAAATCAACACGATACATAAACCCTTAGCCAGATTAACCAGAGGGCACAGAGACAGTATCCAAATTAATAAATTAGAACTGAAAAGGAGACATAACAGAAACTGAGGAAATTAAAAAAAATCATCAGATCCTAATACAAAAGCTTATACTCAACAAAACTGGAAAATCTGAATGAAATGGACGATTTTCTAGACAGATACCAGGCACCAAAGTTAAATCAAGAGTAGATAAACCATCTAAACAGTCCCATAACCCTTATAGAAATATCAGCAGTCATTAACAGTCTCCCCACCAAAACAAGCCCAGGACCACATTGTTTTAATGCAGAATTCTATCAGACTTTCAAGGAAGACCTAATATCACTATTCTACAAAATAGAAACAGAAGAAACACTACTCAATTTGTTCTATGAAGCCACAATCACACTCATACCTAAACCTCACAAAGACTCAACAGAGAAAGAGAACTTCAGACCAACCTCCCTTATGAATATCGATGCAAAAATACTCAATAAAATTCTAGCAAACCAAATCCAAGAACATATCAAAATAATCATTCATCATGATCAAGTAGGCTTTATCCCAGGAATTCCGTGATGGCTCAATATATGGAAAACCATCAACTTAATCCACTATATAAACAAACTCAAAGGCAAAAAAACCCACATGATCATCTTACTAGATGCTGAGAAAGTATTTGACAAAATCCAATACACCTTCTTGGAAAAGACTTGGAAAGACCAGGAATTCGAGGCCTATACTTAAACATAGTAAAAGCAGTATTCAGCAAGCCAGTAGCCAACATCAAACTAAATGCAGAGAAACTTGAAGCAATCATACTGAAATCAGGGACTAGACACAGCTGCCCACTCTCTCCCTACCTATTCAATATAGTACTGGAAGTCCTAGCTACAGCAATTAGACAACAAAAAGAAGTCAAGGGGATTCAAATAAGAAAGAAAGAAGTAAAAATATCACTATTTGCAGATGGTATGATATTATACTAAAGTGACCCCAAAACTTCCACCAGAGAATTTCTAAACCTGATAAACAACTTCAGCAAAGTGGCTGGTTATGAAATTAACTCAAACAAATCAATAGCCTTCCTCTATTTGAAAGATAAACAGGCTGAGAAAGAAATTAGGGAAATGACACCCTTCACATTAGTCATAAATACTATAAAATACCTTGGTGTGAATCTAACTAAGCAAGTGAAAGATCTCTATGACAGGAACTTCAAGTCTCTGAAGAAAGAAATTAAAGAGGATCTCAGAAGATCGAAAGTTCTCCCATGCTCATGGATTTGCAAGACTAATATAGTAAAAGTGGTCATCTTGCCGAAAGCAACCTACAGATTCAATGCAATCCCATTAACATTCCAACTCAATTCTTCACAGAGTTAGAAAGAGAAACTCTCAAATTCATTTGGAATAACAAAAAAAAATCAAGATAGCAAAATCTATTCTCAACAATAAAAGAAATTCTGGAGGAATCACCATCCCTGACCTCAAGCTGTACTACAGAGCATAGTGATAAAAACTGCATAGTATTGGTACAGAGACAGGCAGGAAGATCAATGGAATAGAATTGAAGACCCAGAAATGAACCCACACACCTATGCTCACTTGATCTTTGACAAAGAGCTAAAATTGTCCAATAGAAAAAGGACATCATTTTCAACAAGTGGTGCTGGTTCAACTGGAGGACAACATGTAGAAGAATGCAAATTGATCCATTCTTATCTCCTTATACAAAGCTCATGTCCAAGTGAATAAAAGACCTTCACATAAAACCAGATATAATGAAACTAATAGAAGAGAAGCTGGGGAAGAAACCTGAATACTTGGGCACAGGGGAAATGTTCCTGAACAGAACACCAATAGCTTATGCTATAAGATCAAGAATTGACAAATGGGACCTCATAAAATTGCAGTTTCTGTAAGGCAAAGGACACTATTAATAGGACAAAACAGCAACCAACAGATTGGGAAAAGATCTTTACTAATCCCACATCTGATAGAGGTATAATATCCAATATACACAAAGAACTCAAGAAATTAAACTCCAGACAACCAAATAACCCTATTAAAAATGGAGTACAGAGCTAAACAAAGAATTCTCAACTTGAGAATTCTTGAGGACCTTGAATGGTTGAAAAGCACCTAAAGAAATGTTCAGTATTTGTAGTCATCAGGGAAATGCAAATCAAAACAATCCTCAGATTCCATCTCACACCAGTCAGAATGGCTAAGATCAAAAACCCAAGTGATAGTAGATGCTGGTGAGGATGTGAAGAAAGAGGAACACCACCCCTCATTGTTGGTGGGATTGCAAGATTGTGCAACCACTCTGGAAATTACTCTTGTGGTTCCTCAAAAAATTGACATAGCATTACCTAAGGACCCAGCTCTACCACTCCTGGGCATATACCCAGAAGATGTTCCAATATATAGCAGGGACATATGCTCCACTATGTTCAAAGCAGCCTTATTTATAATATCCAGACACTGGAAAGAACCCAGATGTCCTTCAACAGAGGAATGGATACAAAAATTGTGGTACATTTAAACAGTGGAGTATTATTCAGCTATTAAAACCAATGAATTTGAGAAATTCTTAGTTAAATGGATGGAACTAGAAAATATCATCCTGAGTGAGGGAACCAAATCACAAAAGACTCCACTTGGTATTCACTCACTGATCATTGGATATTAGCAAAGAAGTTCACAATACCCAAGATTCAACTCACAGACCACATAAAGCTCATGAAGAATGAAGACCAAGTCGGGGGCCTTCAGTCCTTCTTAGAAGGAGTAACAAAATACTCAAGGGAGCTAATATGGAGGCAAAGTGTGTTACATAACCTGAAGGAGGGGCTGTCTGGACATTCCTCTTGGGTATCCATCCCATGTGCAATCACCAAATGCAAACATTGTTTTGGATGCCAGGAAGGGCATGCTGACAGGAGCCTGATATAGTTGTCTCCTTAGAGGTCTTCCAGAGTCTGACATATTCAGAGGTGGATGCTCACAGCTAACCATTGAACTGATCAAGGGGTTCCCAGTGTAGGAGTTAGAGAGAAGGAGCTAAAGGAGCTGAAAGGGTTTGTGGCTCCATGAGGAGAGCAACAATACCAACAAACTAGAGCTCTCAGGGTCTAAACCACCAGCCTGGGAGCACATAGAGAGGGACCCATGGCTCCATCTGTATATATAGGGGAGGATGGCCTTGTAAGGCACAGGTGGGAGAGGAGATCCATGGTCCCAGGACACTGAGAGTGGGGGAATTCGAGGGTGTGGAGATGGGAGTGTGGGTTGTGGGGGCACATCCTCATAGAAACAGTGGAGGGAGGATGAGATTGGGGTTTCCTGGGCGGGGGGGGAATGGGGTAAGGGTATAACATCTGAAATGTAAATAAAATATCCAATAAAAAATTAAAAAAAAAACATTTGGTTGAAACTATAATTCCTTCTTTAATAAGGATGTCTCTTTGAGATATAGCTCCCTCTGAAAGAGATAATATATCCCATCAAAGGGAACAGTTCTGCTCTGTCTAGAAAAAAGACAGTCCAGTTTCTGTACTGAATAATCCAGAGAAGAAATATCTCTGAGAGACAAAGGCTGTAACAAGTCAGTGAAACTTTTGGCAGCCATTATGAGCTTCAAGCTGTGAAGTGGTGCATTCAGCAGTTGAATGGACACTACATGAATACATTAAAAAGATTTGTTGGTGACAGTTGCCATCTCTTCTGTCAGTCATTGCAGGGATACATTGTGGTGTACATTTACTTTCTCATATGGAGGTAGTGATTTGTCTGAAAAAAAAAAAAAAAAACTTTTGGAAACATTTCAGAACATCAAAGAACAAATACACAAGGACACACATCCTGTATTTTCCTAAAAGTCAAATCTCTGTGTGTCATTGCAGTTTTAGTGTACAAAATCCTTCAGTGACATTGTACATAGTAGTAATTATAGCTTTATTTGGTGTAAGAACAAACAAGCTGTTAATAAAAACTTCTGTCTGTTACATGTAATGCTAAAGAGAGAATAAATATTCAGAAGAAATTGGAATTTTTAACTAGAAGAAAGAAGATTGAAATCGGTAAGCAAAAAAAAGCTCAACTAGACTTGAAAGAGTTATGCATGAGATATAACTGCCTGAGGGTCATGTCCTAAGAGGTGCTAAGAAAATACCAGAAAAGTATCTGTTAATAAATATTAAGGACAATATTGTTTGCATTTTCTATTTGTCATTTACTATTTTTTTGTAATACTCAATATACATCTTTTCCAAAAAGATTATGTACTTATTATTTTATAATAGACCAAATTGTTTGAAACTCGGTTATCAGATTTTTATTCAGCTAGTTATAATTTTATACCATTTGGTAGATCCATAATATTTTCAATACTTTAATTATGTTTAATATTAAACAAAAATATTGAGTCAAATTTTCAAGTCATATAAATAGATACATAGTACTGTTGAGTCTCATATTTGTACTTTTAAACTAAATTTTAGGTTCAGTAAAATTATTCACTGCATTAATTTGTTTTCAGCAGCTGATTGACCAGGATCCTTGAACAAAATCATTTCAAACTTAGGCAATGAACAGAAACTGAGTGAATCCAGATTCATAATCTTAAAAGTTTGGTCTGTTAATCAGTTGGAAAACTGATTAGAAGAAAATGAAATAATGAAGTCTTGAATACAAATCAGGACACATTTTTATTAATCAAAGTAAAAATGATAGCCTGAATTAAAATTCTGAGAGCATAGAAGAAAGTGAAAATCTACAGTTGTAAGGTAATACTCAATAAACATAAAAAACATGAAGCTTGACTATCTAGCTCTAGCACAGAGATGGATGTTAATGCTGTTGACTGTGGAAACAATTTCTGGGGAAAGTTCCCCATAATTCCAAGAACACAGTCCCAGTGTGACTGTCATATCAGAAATCCCTGATGCTACTAGATGGTAGAATTTGTAGACTTTAAGCTCAGAAAGGATACCAGGTTTAGATATATATGTTTTAATGTCATCTCTCTCTCTCTCTCTCTCTCTCTCTCTCTCTCTCTCTCTCTCTCTCTCCTCTCTCACCACACACACACACACACACACACACACACACACACACACACAAAGGTGTTATTATATGTGTCTGACTAAATAACATATTGTAATATAACAAGAAAAAAATGAAGATTTGTGCACCTTGAATAACTCATTTAAATAGTTAGGTACAAATATTTAAGAATGGATTTGATACAAACAACAAATAACTTCTGATAAAAATTGAATGAAAAAAAAAAAACATCATCAAGGAATGAACAAGAAAGCTAAGAGAGAAGCTCATAAAATTGTTTCACATATCTAACTAGATGGGAAAATACTACAAAGGTACTTTGATTTCCTCTGACCTCATCATTCTGTAGTAGAGATGCAGCTACTGGTATGATTTTCTAGTTACACCTTCCCCAGAGCAATGAGAATGATAAGATGGAAGGAGTAGCCTGAAGGTAGACTGCTTCCATCCATTTCCTCTAACATAGAAGCAATCTCCCTGCCAGTTGAATGTGTGACTAAGTAGTAGTGCTAGAAATTTTATGTGAGCACACATAAAATGCACGTTTTCAATCTTAGTGTTCATTTATAATTTCAAACTCCATTTTATTACTGAATCATTTCCGATCTCTTAACTATTTAAGAACTCAGATAGAGAAAATCATTACATATTTGCTAGTACTTGGTAAGGGCAAAACAGTATTCACATACCTAATATTTAGAATGGGTATAAATAAGTACCTAGTTATACTTCAGTGTTTTCCAACAGTAGCAGTATTGTAGTTATGAAGTAGCAATAGAATAATTGTATGGTTGTGGGTCACCACAACAGGAGGCACTGTATTAAGGATCAAACATTTAGAAATATAAGAACCACTACTATAATTGAAGCAGTTTATTAGACATGCAGATGTGGTCAACTTAAAATTTGTTGGACAAAATACCTGTAGAACATGGAGATCAGAAGATATCATATATAACAGCAGTGATTTTGAAAAGAAGACATCATTGGATGTTAATGAGATGGATTTGATCAAATTTGATGACTTGGTGGTGTTACTATTTATGACAAAGAGAATAGTATGTGCCTAAAGTTTTAGGATAGATCCACTGAAGAGATGTACAGTACATAGTATGCTTGTGAAGCACTGACAGGGAAAATATTTCTTCTCCCAGGATTTGATGCAAGCTTCTGAGTAAAATCAAAACCATGAAGGGAAGGACCCACCTACAACTGGTAAGGCTGAGACATGCAAAAGCAAATAAGATGCTTTAATACACTTCTCCTGGTGGTTAAAGGAGATGAAATGTAACCAGGCATAGTTCAAGAAGTTGGGGTTAAATGAAACATCAACATGTTCTCCAGTAAAGTATCTTCTAATGCTTTAGAGTGCTCATTAGTTCTCAATAAGAAGTATACAAGATTAAAGAATAATTTTTGATGCAATCTCAATAGATAGGAAGTTATCACTCAAGAATAAACTCACAAAAAGCACTGTTCTTCAAAAATTACAAATTATTTAAAATAACTTCTTGAATATATTGGCCTAAGTATCATATGCCCTTGAAAACTATTCCTCTATTAAATAATGTGAGAAATTGTGATCTTGAAATTTCTTGGAATAGACATTTCCATATTTTTGTGGCATTTCTGCCTAGGTTATCTAGACATAAGAGAAAAGTTGGCTTGCAAATGTTTTTAATTTTAAAAGTGTCTTCATAAAAACTACAATGTATATAATCAAGACATTTTTCTGCCAAAGCCTGGGTGTTTATTACAGCTAGCATTGAGTATGAATATGACAGCTGTGTGTAGGAAGTATAAAAATATAAGCCATATTTAACTTGAATGTAAGACTAGTTTGAGCCCAGATACATTTCTTGATGAGAAGCTATCTAGTAAATGCTTTACTTTTATTTTTTCTTTCTTTGTATGTGCTCTAGACAGAGAACCAAACATGAAAGCCAAGTTTACTAAATACTAATTTCTGAAGTAGGAAGTTGGGTTTTTACTTGAAAGAAGTGAAGTGTGTAGAATCTGGAGATGAGCTTCTGAGATTTAATATTTGACACTCTTGCTGAATAACTATGTGGTATTCAACTAGTTCTTTAACTATTTAAGCATTAGGTATTAACTTTCACTATTGATACACATTAAATTCAATGATGACATGGTAAATGATTGATTTGCAGTATCTTCTGATTATTCATTAGCAACATAAGGAACCATTAACAAATGTTTCCAGAACATAGTAAGCACAAGATGCACATCAACTATGCGTGAAATACTATTACAGTTTATCTGGCAAGGTAATTGGAACAATTAAATGAGATAGCAGTCATAGACCGATTTTAGTCCAGTACCTGATACATAATAAACTCACAATAAACGTTACCTGTCATCATATTTTGCAATAAATTACATTGATAAACTTGTGATTAGATAAAACTTGCTTTTCGAAAATAAGAAAGTGAAACAAGAATATAACTTGGATATTGAGATAGAATATTAACATTTTTCTGAGAAATGTCAAATTGATTTCCAGGACAGTTGTACAAGATTGTACTTCCACCAGTAATGTACAAGTGTTCCCCTAGATCCACATCCTTGCCAGTATGTGCCGTCCTTTGAGTGTTTGATCTTAGTCATCTGATAGGGTTTAGGTCAGAGTCATTTTGATTTGCATTTCCCTGAGGACCAAGGACGTTGAACACTTTTTTATGTGTTTCTTGGATATTAGAGATTTCTCTGTTAAGAATTCTCTGATTAATTCTGTAGCCCATTAGTAATTTGGGTTAGGGTTGACAATGTCTAATTTATTGAATTCTTTATATATTTTGCGTATTAACCATCTGTCATATGTTGGGTTGGTGAAGATCCTTTCCCAAACAGTGGGCTGATGGTTTTTCCTATTAACAATGTCCTTTGACTTACAAAAGCTTTCAGTTGCATGAGGCTACATTTATTACTTGTTGATATTACTGCTTGAGCTATGGGTATTCTGTTCAGGAAGTTATCTCCTTTATAATGAGTTCAAGGCTATTCCTTACTTTCTGTTCTATTAGATTTACAGTCTCTCATTTTACATTTAGGTCTTTGGTCCACTTGAAGTTGAGTTTTGCACAGCGTGATAAATATGAATCTATTTGAGTTCTTCAACATGCAGATATCTAGTTAGACTGGCACCATTTGTTGAAAATGCTCTGTTTTTCATAGTATGGTTCTGGCTTCTTGGTCAGATAGATAGATAGATAGATAGATAGATAGATAGATAGACAGATAGATAGATAGAGATATGTTTTATTTGATTCCATTGATAAATCTATATATTTCTATAACAAAATCATGCAATTTTTTATTACTATTGACTTGTAGTGCAGCATGAAGTCAGATACCTTCTGAAGGTTGAGATACCTCCAGAAGTTTTTGTATTTTATTGGATGGTGTTATCTGTCCTGGGTTTTCTGTTTGTTTGCTTGTTTACTCGTTTGTTTTTTCTATATGATGTTGAGAATTGTTCTTTCAAAGTCTATAAAGCATTGTATTAGAATTTTGATAGAAATTGCATCGGTAAGATGACCCTTCTCGGAATATAAATAAAAGTTAAAAATATTTCTCTGAGTTCCCTTAGGGACAAGCCTGACTGCATAGGGGTTGATGTCAAAAGTATCCCCTCTCCAGGAAAAAGACACTAGGATGGGTATGGCCCTCATGCCTCACTGGACAACAACAGGAGGACCAGAGCCATTACAAGGTCCCCTTCAGTTATTAGAGGTCAGGCCTCTATCACAATTGCCATGGCCCTTCTATACTTAGAAAAGGGAGGAGACGTCAGGGGCAGCCCTACTTATACACTGAAGGCCCAGAATCAGCCACAGGCCTAAAATCAGCAATAGGCCTGACATACATGCATGCAAACACAAAGTCTTGGGTCTCTGTGGAAAAACATTGAAACAGATGGCTATAAGCTATTGTAAACAGGCAGCTTTTGTGGAAATTTACCAACCTGAGTAGTCATAGACCTTGTAAATAGGAAGTCTCGGTGGATAGTACCAACTTAGCTAAGGACAAGTGAATCATAGGCAGAGTCATAGTGACCTGTTCCCTGAACCTTCACCCAGCCAATACCCTGTTCTAAAAGATATCTGTACTCCCCCTGAACACCTACACTCTGATGTCATCCCTTTCCCCATGTCCTGTCTTTTTGTGTTTATAACCCGTGTGGATAAGTAAAAATTACTATTTGATTTAAAATAAATAAAAAAATAAAAAATAAAAAATAAAAATAAAAGACCTAATGACAGGCCACAGGAGAAAAAAAAAAATAAAAGATGGCCCTTCTCACAATGTTAATTCTATCAATCCATGAGCATAGGAGATCTTCCCATCGTCCTCACCATACTTCTTCTTAGACTTGAGGTTCTTGACTTACAAGTCTTTAACTTGATTAGTCATGGTTACAGCAAGATATTTTCTATTATTGTGGCTATTTTGAAGTATGTTGCCTCAAGGCCCACCTCTACCACTCCTGGGCATATACCCAAAAATATACTCCATCATCCCACAAAGACACTTACTCCACTATTTTCATAGCAGCTTTATTTGTAATTTCCAGAAATTAAAAAATAACATGATGTCCCTCAAACGAAGAATGAATAAAGAAAATGTGATTCATTTACATAATGGAATACTACTCAGTTATTAAAACAAGGACATCATGAATTTTTCAGGCAAATGAATGGAACTAGAAAATACAATCTTGACCATTATATGGACTCACTTATAAGTGGATATTTGCCATAAAGTATTAGATTACCATGCTACAATCCAGAGACCCAAAGAAGTCAAATAATAAGGGGATCCAAGGAAGGATGGTTGAATCCTTCTCAGAATTGGAAATAAAATAGATATTGAAGGGAATGGAGGGGGAACTGGAGAGGAGAAGGTGAGAGGAATTGGGTGGGGAGGATGGGATTAGGTATAGTTAGAAGAGAGAGAACAAAAATGGTAGGGGGCATCTTTAGAACAACCCAGAATCCTGGAATAAGGAGGGGGATTCCCTAGAGTGTTATGAACACCATTCTAGCTGAGACTTCTAGCACTGACAGATATTGATCCTGAAGTGGCCACATCTAATAACAAGGTCAGACTTCCAGAGAAGGGATAATGACAGCAAACCACCCACAAAATGTTTGACCACAAATATGCCCTAACTACAAGATGTGCAGGAACAAAAGTAGAGTAGAAACAGAGTGGTTAAGTAATGACTCACCAAAATTGAGACTCACCCCATGGGCAAGAACCAGTCCCTTATACTAATAATAATAATCTGTTATGCTTGTTCACAAGAGCCCAGCATGTCTTTTGAGAGACTCCAACCATCAGCCAATGGAAACAGATACAGAGACACAGGGTCTAACATTAGATGGAGCTGAGGAACCCTTGTGGAAGAGGTAAGTGTAGGACTGAGGGACCCAAAGAAGGCAGGGAATCCACAGAAAGACCAACAGAGTGACCTAACCTATACCCATGGGAGCTCCCAGATACTGAATCATCAACCAAAGAGCAAGCATGGGCTGGACCTAAACCTGCTGCACATATGTAGCAGAAGTGCAACTTAGTCTTCAAATGAGTTCCCCAACAACTGGAAGGTGACTGTCCCTCAATCTGTTGCCTGCCTGTGGATCACATCCCACTGATGAACCACCATGTCTGCCCTAAAGAGAAGAGAATGTGCCTTGTCCTGCAGTGACTTGAAGTGTTAGTTGTGGAATACACAAATGGACATTCACAGGAACAGCAGGGATGCTCACACTTCTCAAAGGAGAAGGGGATGGTGGATTACAGGGCAAATCTGTGTGAAGGGTGACTGTCCTTGGACGTCAAGTGAATAAATTAATTAATTAATTAAAAAAGAATATAACTTGGAATCTTTGAACATTATGAAGTAAAACAATTTAAGCCATATGACAAGTACTCACTTGAAATCTATTTCCTTATTTCTTTTGACTAGTGACTTTTAAAGTTACTATAAGATCCACTCTCCAATACTTTTGTAATACTTAAGTAAGAAATCATTATGCAAAACTTTGCAATCTACAGAAACTAAATTACTATATGTTATTATATCCTTACTTTCAAGAAGGAAGTTATTTAACTTTAAGTGACACAGATTATTATAGTCAAAAATATATCTGTCAAAGATGAACAAATTTTATTTATCTTCTTAGTTCATATCCTGAGGTCTTCAGATTAAATATATAAAAGACAAACAAGGGAAACCTGCACTTAATTGCATGCAAAAATTTAGAAAACCTGAACAAATGGTGAATATCTCTTATATTAACTATTGCTAAGTAGGAACAGGACAAGACTATATGGGAACAAATGAATCATCTTCTAGAACTATTTGAAGAGAAGTTTGCAAATACATTTATTCTGCTCAGGTGGAAGTATATTTAGGGATAACTATAACTTTCTCTAAATATATGTGGGTATTCAGCTTGTCCCTCCCCTAGTAATACAAGCTATCTTCAGAGAGAAAATGATGGCAGAATAACTTCTAAGAAGTTCCAGGTCAGGATGAGGAATGCTCCAGGATGGAATGCTTTTGTGTATTTTGAATCCCAAAATTTTCAGCCAAAACATCTTTCTACTATCTCTGGAGATCTTTTCCAAAAGATTTTATTGGGGTTTCAAATGTTATCCATGGGAGTGCCTGTGTGTGTGCCTGTGCAAAGTGCACAATGTTTGTGAAGTACATGCAGAGGCCAGAATGAGGGAGTGGATTCTCTGGAACTCTATATACAGTTGTGTGTGTGCTCTGGATATTCTGGAAAAGATAGTGTTCTTAGTAGCAAAAATGTCTCTTCAGCCCAAATCATATCTACAGTTCCAAGTAATATATACATAGTCAATGTGATAACTACAGTTTCCAGTTTCACACTTGAGGGTGTCCTAGAATCTGATCTAATTTTAAAGACAGTTACAAGATGTGGTGTCTGCATCTACTTCTTGGACAGCCTAACAGGCTCCAGAATCTATGCAATCCATGAATGTTAGGAAAGCCATGTTAGGTAGGAAGAGTGATTGCTAGAAATAAATTTATTTCTTTATATAAATGTACTAAAGTGTGAAACAAGAAAGGCAACAAAAGAAGTTATATCAAGACATAAAATAATTCTGAAAGAGGTGGAACAGATGACTTCAACAGTTGAGAAAATGTGTCTTTGCAGAGGACTCATCTATACTGGGCAGTTTCCAACTGCCTGTAACTCCAAGTTCAGGGGGAGCTGAGACTTTTTCTCAACTACACAGGTATCTGTATTTACACATACACATATGCACAAAAAGATATACACATACACAAATAATTAAAAATTAAACAGTTGAAAACAGTTTTTGAGAAATAAATCAACAGCAATAATATTGTGGAGAAACTTGATGATAAAATCTGGAGTAAATGAAAATGGAGTAAGCCTTAGAGTTCTTACCATTAACTCTTACCATAAATTAGACTCAACTAATTGTGACTATGCCTAATGCATGACGCTAAAATTAATTCATTTTAACTTGTCATGCTTAGAATGACAGGAATTTAAAAACTCTGTGGGCTTTCAATTCTACATACACTTCATTTTCTACAGATATTATGATAAGCATGCCAATAATAATAATAATATCCAGAAAGAAAGACATGTTAAATCTAGTAAATCAAGAATTATTAGAAGTAAATTAACTATACAGAATTCTTAAGCAGTAAACTAGATTTTAATTAATAATGCACTTGACCTTTTGCAAGTCAATGTTTCCTTATTGCTGAATAATACCGCAGAGAAGGACCATGGTTCAGTATTTTCTTACAGTAGCAATCAACCTACTGAGTTATTGTCACTTTTAGTTTGTTTGAAAAGAAAATATTTTCCCTGTATGTATTATTATTGAAACGACATCAATTTAAGAAAATAGTGTTATATGAGAATAATAAAATAGTTTTTAATTTTATTTTTTTAGAATATAATATAATTATAACATTTCTTCATTTCCTTCCTTTGCTCTTCCCCTCTCTCCTAATTCACCCTCTCTTTTTCGGAAGTTATTAGTGCATGTATATTTTTACTAATAACTAAGAACCAACAGCCAAGCTGTGACAAGTTCTATATGAAGCATCAGTCCATGAACATAAAGTCTCAGGCTTAGAAAGCCTCCAGAAATATTGTACAATTTTTTTATGTTTTCACTGATCGAGTGTTTTTATGATTATGATGAATTACTGAAAACTATTCCTAGAACAGCTTAGCAATTTGAGTTAATTTCAATACAACTACTTAATCATTATTTTTTGAATGAACATATTTTCTTTTTCTGATTAAATGCTCCTACTGCCAGTTATGTGACATTTTCTGCAGGAGGGAGGAGGAGGTTCTTGAGACTCAGAAAGTACATGAAAGGTCAGAAGTCTGGGAGAACAGATACTTGGAAGAGTCTCAAGACCCTTTTTCAGCAGAGTGAATAAGGAGAAACAGCTACCAAGAGAGGTCATTCTAGCTCACCAGTTGCAGAGAGAAGGGTCTCAATTGAGCTGCCTACAACTGTGTAGGGAAACCCTGGGTTGCAGCTTTTGTGAATTGTCATCCATGTTTGGCAGAGTATTTCCAGTGCAATGTCTATGTTTGAGTGATTCCTGATTCTCCAAGTCTCTTCTACCAATCGTCCTTTTAGTAACTCCAATACAAAGTTATTGGTTCACCAAGATGACCATTAGTTCAATCATTACTTGGTCTGATGTGGGTTCCCTTACTGGAATAACTAATGGGTGTGTTGCAACTCTCCAGGGAGTCTACCACACCACAAGGCCTGAAGTAAGGTCTCTCCCCATTTCTTCACCTAAATGAATTGAAAATGTTGTAGATACAGCCAACCATCACACTGAGTCCTGGGACCCTAATGGAAGAGCTAGGGGAAGGACTGAAGGAGCTGAAAGCAATTACAATCCCAGAAGAAAAACAATATCAACTAACTGGACCACCCAGAGCTCCTAGGATTAAATCACCAACCCAAGAGTATACATGAAGATGGCCATGACTCTAGATACATATGTACCAGAGGATGGCCTTATCTAACGTCAATGAGAAGGGAAGTAGGCTTGATACCCCCAGCCTAGGGGAATTCTAGAGGGCTAAGATGGTAGTGAGTGAATGGGTGGAGGAACACCCTCATAGAGGCAAAGTGCCTCGAGAGGGTGAGGGAGAATGTGATGTGGGGATTGGTGGATGCGTAACTGAACAGGAAGATATCATTTGAAATGTAAACAAATAAAATGATTAATAAAGATTTTTAATACACTCTAAAAATATTTCCTTTCATTCATGACAAAAGTATTAGTAGAATATAACATCACATTTCTTTCTACTCAGGCTTTCTCATCAAGTTGTGAAATTGAGAAGATGTGAAAACATTAGTAGATGACATAGGTATGTCTTAAAAACCTTAGGGGTCTGCCTTCTGTACTTGTGGGTTCTACTTCCACAAATTCACCCAACTATGAATTAAGTCTACACCTCTTGTTTCTTTTCATTGATGTAGTATAACAAATATTTATTTGAGTATTACTTTGTGTTAGGCATTAAAAATAGTCTATACACTCTAAAGTATATGAGAAAAAAACTGAGGTGTATAAAATTCTTGTGCTCTTTGATTCAGAGGATGTAGACTCAATCCTTCTTGAGTTTCAATAGAAGCCTGCATCTGAAATAACTTTGTAGGTTAATTTTTAGAATTAAAAATGGCAAGAGTTCTATAATAGCTGCAAGTTAAGCTAACTCAGGCTCTCTCACTCTCTCACTCTCTCATCCTTTTAAAATTTCTGTTTATTTGGAAAAACTGAGAATTGAATGTAGCAGATCACATATGCCAGACAAATTCTGTACCAATGGAGCTGTAGCCTCAGCATCCACTACTGTTAATAAAGAAAATGTTATTATTGTTAGAATACAGGAGCACAATCAAAGACACTGGCCTCAAAACTAAAACAAAACAAAAAAAGAACTGAGATAATCTAAATAAGTCGTAAGAGATACTAGAAATGTGCAGTATGCAAATAAAAGTCAAGTTCAAAACCTCAACCATGAATCAAAGTGTAAAAGCAGCAGTTCAATAGGAAATCATACATGCTGGTAGTACAGTTGAATCTGAAGTATAGGAAAATTTTAGGAGGTGAGATCTTGAAGGAAGAGGGTGGGACTTGGATTATCCCTTTAAAGAGAATATTGAATCTCCAGTCCTTTCCCCCTATTTTGTGCTACCTGTATTCTATGAGGTAAGCTGAACTGTACTGGCCCTTGCTATTCATCATGATATTCAGCCTTACTATAGGAGCCAAGCAATAATAGAATGCAATCTCATCTGTAAGTCCATATGATTATATTATCTTTTATAGTATCCCTCTTAATATTTTCTCATTTAGGCAATGTTACTAATGTAAGCTAGAATGTGGTATACGCACATATAATCATTATTCATCTTTAAATTGAATAAGATTCTGCTACATTTGACGAACCAAATTAACTCTAAAGGTATATAAATGTTAATAAGCCAGATAACAGAGGGCAAATCATTTTAAAAATGAGTATATCCTACAGTAGTGAAATAAAGAAAGAAAGAGAACTGGAGAGGTATCTATGAACAGGGAAAAAGAAGAGAGAAAAGAGTAAATATAAAGAAAGAATGAAGGTAGAAGGAGAATGGACAGGAAGAAGAGGGGCAGGAAGAGAAAGGGAATTAAAAGAATGGAATGAGAAAAGGGGAGAAAAGATGAGAGTATAGAAGGGAAAAGGAGAGAAAAGAAGGCAGACAGAGATGGAGAACAGTTTAAGTTGCACATGAAAGCCTGTGAGAGGCAAGAATAAAAAAACTGTAGCTTAATACAAGAAGAGTTTTAATGAGGGAAAATTATATATCAATATTAGTAATGCCTGGTTAATACTGAGAGTATACTTTATATCTCTGAATTTGAACATATAAATTATTAAAATAGAAATTTTATGAAATGAATATTTCACCAATAAAATTTCTGAAAGAGTAAGAAAAGAAAGAAGGAGATAGAGAAAGAGAGAGAGAAAAAGAGCTTGATGTGTAAATTGGGCTGGCCTGGGAATAATGACAGACTCCAGATTATTCTCAGATTTATGATCTTTCTACTTCCACTGAGCCAATGCAGGTTTACACATTCACATTTCAATATCAAATAAAAATGAATTTTAGTCAAACAATGGAGTACATGAAAGAACTTCTTAAACAAAAAGATGTTTTAATTCAGTAGAAACTGTATTTTCTGCCCTTTTCATAAAATAAAAACAAAACAACAACCAGTAATAAATTATAAAGGAAAAACCAATAAAGTAAAAAGATATTTATGTGGTCAGCATTTATATCATTTGGCTTCATAGCATATAGGAAATTAGAATTTCAAACAGAGGAAAATGAATGATAAGAAAGTACCAGATGTGAATTAGTCAGTGAAAATTCTGGACTACAAATTTGTGTTATAAATAGTCTCATGTTAATAGTTTTTATCTCCAAGAAGAAGATGGGGTTCCACAGCTGACATGGAAATCAGTTTTCCATAGAGAAGTAAAAGAGAATATTGAAGGGAAACTTGAACTGTATCAACAAGTTGGCTACTGCATAAATAAATTGAGAGGATAAAGCAAATCTCTAATGCCAACACTTAGGAAGATAAGGCAAAAGAATCAGGAATTGAAAAATCAAAAATCAAAATTCTCTCTCTCTCTCTCTCTCTCTCTCTCTCCTCTCTCTCTCTCTCTCTCTCTCTGTGTGTGTGTGTTGTGTGTGTGTGTGTGTGCATGTGTGTAAATTTAATTTGATGTAAAAATTACCATTTTTCTTGGATTTTCTAACAAAATAGTGTTATTTCCCATATTTTCTCTATATAAGTCTTTATTGACAACCCTTTCCATAACTGAAGCTTTTCTTCATTTCTCTAATTTCTGATTTCACATCACTTATGTTATTGCCCTCTATACCCCTTCACAAATTTTGGTATTGCTTACCTGATTTTTTTGCAGTTACTTTACATTATATACTCATATAAGAGGATTTGGAGCATTAACACTAGATAATAGAAAGTTTGTGATATATTGTTTTTAGAGTCTGGTTACCAAACTGAGTATAATATTTTCTACTTTACATACAAACTTCATGATTTTGTTTTTCTGTAAAGATGAATATTAGTCCATTGTGCATATATGCATTTTCATTATGCACTAAGCAGTTGAAGGGCATTATTGTTGTTTCCATTTCCTATATATTATGAATAAATTTGGAATGAACATTGATCAACAAGATTCTGAAGTGTCATCACATGAGCCCTACACAATATCATTCCAATTGATACTTTTACAGGCAGTCAGGTTGGGTTCATAAACTACCTTACATTTAATGAGCAACTCTGGAAAGTCTATAACTTCTAAGGGATAAGAATTCATTTAAGGGTGTGGCTCAAAATAAGGTGTCCACATTCCAGCAGTATAATGGCAAAAAATAAGGTAGGTTGAAGACTTATTAACAAAAGAAATTAAACACAATGAACATCCTCAGAATTAAGCAGGATGGGATAAATCTGAAAAGAATTAGGGGGATGAATAGAGTGATGAAAATTATCCAGATAAATTGTAGGCATTTTTTAAATAATTAAGAAGCAATGTTTTAAAACAGTAATTCTTCTTTAACAAAACTTTTCCTTTCCTCTCTTCTGTTCTGTTTTCTGATGTGACCTGTGGATGTCCTAATTCAGCAGCCTGTGTTGACATTACAACATTCCAAAATCAAAATCAAAATAAAGAAAAGACAATATTTTAATTTGTCTCTATGTTTGGAATATGATTTATAGCTTTACAATTTCATCATTCTCCTGATTCAAGCTTTTGCTTTCTTCTATAAGCTAGACAATATTGGTTCCCTCTGTATAACAAGGAGTAGGGAAAGGAGGCTAATGTTTTATTTGTAATATAATCTTTTGCCAGCAGCAGCATTTTGGTTTTTGGCCACAGTTAATGTTCTGTACCCTCTTGCCATAGGAGGTTTATCCTAAACTCTACTGAAAGGCATGAACAAATTTCTAATGATGTTGTAATTGTAAATAAATGCCCAACTGAATAAAGTAATGACTACTGGGAAATTTTTTTCAACTAATATTAAATTCACTGTTTCTCATGTAACACCTAGAGCATCGTCCCTTTTAACAGCATTATGTATGATATTTATTACGATAGAATATTGAATTTCTTCTCTGGAATGTAATGCTTTACTGATTTGCCATTTATCCATTCATTAAATAATATCCAGTGGTTTGACAAGTCTTAGAAAACAAAGATGAAGAAACATGTTCTCATTTTAATAAAAGAATTATAATAAGAGAATAAATAATTGTAAAGATTTATATAGAATTATAACAGAAGATATTTCATGTTAAATTTGTAGAGAAGAGAAAATTAATTCTGTCTAGGATGGAATAATGAGATTGTTCTTAGAGAAAACAGTAATTAAACTGTATGTAAAATGAATGTCAAGTTGGCATTCCCTAAGGATTTATGTAGTAGATAGGAGGAAGACATAGGATTGTAGCATGTATGTAACAAAGATGACTCTTCCATAGAAAGGAAAATCATGAGAAGATAAAGTACTTCTGTGGACAGCTGCTAGTTCACTGCTCAGTATTCTAGCTTTTGTTCTTAGACTATACTAGATGTTAGATTTATATATTAAAATGTGAACCAGAAAATATTCTGAGTGAAGTAACTCATACTCAAAAGGATGTGCATGGTATGTACTCACTAATAAAAGATATTATCAAAAAAAAGTACAGAATACCTAGGATATATTCCACAGAACTCAAGTAGGTTTAACAAGCAGAAGGGGCCAAGTGAGGATGCTTCAAACCAACTTGGGAGGGAGAAAACAATAATCACAGGAAGCAGAGAGAGAGAGAGAGGGATGTGAGTGGGAGATGGAAAAAAGGGGACATGCTTAGGTATGTGGGCAGGGAAACAGGAAAGAAGCCCAGAGGGCCAGAAGAATGAATGGAAATATGCAGCTTCAGGGTTGTGAGGCTGAGGGGGAGCCTCTAGAAAGTACCAGAGACCTGAGAAGAGAGAGACTCTCAAATCTCAAAGGG
This sequence comes from Mastomys natalensis, assembly GCA_021653895.1. Classification (NCBI taxonomy): domain Eukaryota; kingdom Metazoa; phylum Chordata; class Mammalia; order Rodentia; family Muridae; genus Mastomys; species Mastomys natalensis. The sequence continues at coordinate 110,273 of JAJTUV010002245.1, read as the reverse complement.
ATGGATCTTAGATGAAATGCCCAACTGTGAGGAGACAGAACTTGTAGAGTCTACCTCCAATAGAAAGACAGGGCAGCAAGTTGAGGAATAAGGTTGCCATCCCAACAGTCAAAACACTGTTGCAGAATTGTTCCTGTCTAAAAGAACTGCATGGGCAAAAATGAAGAAGAGACTAAGGGAAAAGCGGTGTCCAGTGACCAGATAGACTTGAGATCCACCTCAAGGGAAGGCTCCAAGGTCTTACACTATGGCCTTGGATGATGCTATGGTGTGCTTACACTCAAAATCCTAGCATGACTATCCTCCAAGAAGCCCAACAAGCATCTGACTGAGACAGATGCAGATATTTACACCCAATCATTGGACTGAAGTCAGGGATCCCTGTGGTTAAATTAGGGAAAGGCTGGAAGAAGCTGAGGAGAAATACAATCCCATAGAAAGACGAAGAGTCTCAACTAACCTGGAACTCTGAGATATTTCAGACCCTGAGCAATTAACCAGGCAACATACACCACCAACCAAAGAGTACACATGGAGGGACCCATGTCTCCAGCTGCACATGCCTTATCTGGCATCTGTGGGAGATGAGTCCCTTGGTCATATGGAGGCTCAAAGACTTAGCATAGGGGAATGCTAGGGGTGTGAGGAGGGAGTGGGTGGGGAGGGGTTCCACCCTCATAGAAGCAGGGGGATGGGAAAGAGACAGGAGATTTGTGGAGGGAAAACTGGGAAACAGGATAACATTTGAAATGTAAATAACTAACATAACCAATAAAAAATCAGGTTTGTAACAACTGAAAACTAGAGTTATAATTCTGAAAAGAAAGAAAACTATAGTGAATTTTGTATGTTTATATTATAATGAGAGACAGCAGTGTGAGTTCAATATTTTTGCTGATAGGAAATAAGAAATAATTATAAAAATGTCTTCACTACATTTCTGCATTTGTGCACGCATGGTATATTAAACAAATACACACACACACATATATTTTGTCTGTTGTGCAGTTCATGATTGAGAGGATATATGAGTTACTTATCTTCAATGAATACGCTGGTGAAGTGTTGTTGACTTCCAAACTCAGGTTGCCACAAAAATAAGTAACAGTTGCCTTGCAAATACTTTTACTCCAGAAGTTCAAAAATCACAAGATGAAGTTGAAATTACTGTTATACTAATAAGCAAAGAATTTCTCATACCAGAGTTTGAATTTGGAATGCCACACAAAATGTCATTTCATTGAAAGCTTTCTCACAAGCTGTAACCAATAAGAAAAGGAAAGTTACTGAGAATTTCAAGACACAAGGCCTAGTTGGAAGAAGTCATCCAAACGACTTTAATGAAGTATATGTTTGACACTGGCCATGTTTCTGTGTGTGCTTCCTGACTTTCTTGACTTATGTTGTTTCCTCAGGCACACACTGTGGATCACATGGTCATGTTCTGTCTCACAACATCCTACAAAACAAAGTCAACTGATTATGGAATGAAACTTCTGGAATCCAGATCAAAAATGCTTTTCTACTTGAATGTGATAAATAAGAAAGACACAAACACTGATAATTTGTGGAAGAAGTGGTTGAGGCATTTAACCCAGTGTAAAGAGTTGGCACTACATGCATAATGCATAATGCATAAATTGTGCACAAATGCAATGAAGGTCTAGGCCCAATTATGTGCTAAAATAAAAGAGGAAAAGTTTTTTTGTTAACTACTATTTGTCATTTCAAATATAATGTAAATGTAAATCAATATCAATTAGATAAAAAACATATCCATCTTTACTTAATTAATTAAATTTCGAATAAAGGAGAAATTGAAATAGATTCAAAGCAATTGTTTAGAGAAGGAAAAATAGTGACTTATGTTGACTACCTGCCATTTGCTACTTTAATCAAAGAATTAAATGGAACTCTGTACATAATGGAAATAATTATATGTATAGTCCAGCATGGTGCTCTGAAGAATGTAATATGGTTTTGTGATTATTTTTGCCAGAAGTGCATGACCTGAATCTTGCCATTGTCAGTGTGACATAAGGCAAGACATAACAATGTACTATAGTTAAATTTAAAATACCCAACGTCACAAAGTTAAAGAAAGCTTACGGTTTTTCCATACTGTAATATAAACACAATCTGTGATGAGGAATTTAGCTTTGGACACATTTGCCATATAGCACGATTGGTGAGTCCAATGATGAAATAATAGAAATGTGCCATTATCATTATCCTGAGGTCAATGTTTATAAAAGATAAACCCTACACAAAAAACTATAGGCAACTGAGGTGGCCTTTCTTAGTGGAAATGTAGTATTGTTAGGTAATATATACTGGAGATTACCTCTATATTGAATTTATGTGACAAAACATGAATCTTTTAATGGATAGTATTAGTTAGAACAGATATAAAATTTCAAGGCAGGTGACAGAAAACCAAGATGTCTGAAATCCATTCTGCTCTTATAATTACACAATATTATATATTCAAGACCGCATCAAATAACTCAGTTCTTCAAGACTTTATATATAAATGTGAGTTTAAAACTTTAATATTACCCTCTTGGAAGAGACTCAGCATCCTGCTGATGGGATGAAACGGGAGAAAATAACCCTCATCGTCCCTCCAATGGAGCCTCATTCAATGGGTAATAGTCTTGAAACAATAACTGAAAGAAGTAGCTATATTTAAACATTAAAAAAATGAATGATGTGTGATATTAATAAGCTAACTTTTAGTAAAGTATCTTGCACATTATTCAGAAAACTTTTCCCAAAATCCTTAAGCATAAAAAATAAAGTTATATAATTGTATATTGATTACTAATTATTTGAGATATCTGTGATTTTTAGTAACTAAGAATAACAAATATCAAAATGAATATTAAGAATATCAAGGGATTAAGAAACACTTTCATTAACTATTCAACTTAATATTAGAAAGAAAAGGTTCAATATATTAATTTTGCAAAGATATTATTTATATAAATGTGATTAGAAGTAGTTATATACTCGATGCTGTGCTATGTGGAAGAATAAGGCAAATAAATGAAAATAATATGAAGCAAATCCCAACTACTTTCTAGAAAATTAAAATATTCTTAAGTAGACAAAATTACCTAACAATTGAAAAACTAACAGGAAATCACAGACAATAGATCCTAGAACTTAAATAAAATTTCAAGTTATTGGTGGGTCAGAGATAACCATGATATTTGAAATCCCTTTTGCTTTTTTACAATTATTCATTTTTATATATTCAAGACTACATTAAATAAGGCAGTTACTCTTTGTTTTATATAGAAACATGACCTGAAAATGTGTATATCACACTTTTGGAATTTGGTAATTATTTTTTCTAAAATTTGCTGCTCTGTAAGTAGTAAAGAATAAACTCAATACTAAACAGAAAAAGGAGAGCACATGATGACTGAAGGGAATTTGATTTATTGTATTAAAGAGTAGCTCCACTTCCCAGTGATATCCATTGGCCTGACGCTAGCCAATTTAGCTTTTACAATAGAATAGCAAAACCTACTGCCACAGTATTCCTTTAAGAACTGTGTTTGTTTCATCAGTCATCATATGGAAAGTGACATTGAAGAGCAGGCATGTTTGCAAGATCAGAGCATGACAAACTTGATTACAACTTTCAGTCACACACAGCATTTGAAGAACAGGTAAGCAGGTGTATTTAAGCAACTTTCATTTGAAAACTAATTTCTATGGTAAACTCTCTATAATGTGTATAATTTATCGTTAACACACCTAATAGTGCTCATATTATGAGAAAATAAGACCATATCTGTGACAACAAATATACCAACAAAAAACCCAAATTATCTCTTTCATTCAACACTCTACTAATATAATATTAAAAAATCTTAATATAAGATAATATAAGATAATAATTAATACATAAATAACAAGAAGAGTCCTTTTCATCTAGTCACATAAATGTCATGATATAATTGGGCTATAAGTAAGAAAATTCCTCATTGGCCAAAGACAAGTGTTTGTACTGGAAATAAAGTTAAGATTTGACAGGTGTGTGTGGGGGGGTCAAAAGTGAAGAAATCTATAGCTCAACTTATAAAAGGCTTGATGCACAATCATAAAGACCAGAGTTTGATCACCTATCATTTATGGAAAGAAAGTCATAGATATATAAAGTCATGAATTGATTTGAGATACTTTGTTTATGGTAAATATGAACTTTATGGCAATATTGAATTTTAAAGAATGGGCAGTTTCATTCTAATCTAAGATATCTAATACAGTAACCATTATAAATTCCTTAACCAAACTTTTTATATCAAGGACTCTCATTATCTTTTATCCTGGCTTAAAAACTGGTATAAACAATATGTATCACTTTTGTTTGAAAATTTGAAAAGTACCAAGACTTAATGGGGATGACGTTAGCCAAAATGCTCAGCAGTGGAGATATGGAAAGGAATCTGAAGATATCATCTCCCAGTAGACAGACATAGCCCCTAGTTGAGTTATGGGGCCACTGACCCAACTTTAATATTTTTGACCCAGAATTGTCCTTGTCTAAAAGAAATGCAGGGACAAAACTGAAACAGTGACTGAAGAAAAAGCCATTTAGTGTCCGGACCAACTTGGCATTCATCGATGCACAGGCACCAAACCCTGACACTATTACTGAGGCCATGTTGTACTTGAAGACAGGAGCTTAGCATAGCTGTCCTCTGAGAGGCTCTACCAGCAGCTGACTGAGACTGATGCTGATGCTTACAGCCAACCATTGGAGTGAGGTCAGGGACCCCTGTGGAAGAGTTAGAGAAAGAACTGAATCTGCTGAAGTGGATGGCAACCCCATTGAAAGAACAACAGTATCAAATCCGGAGCCCTTAGAGGTCCTAGAGACTAAGCCACCAACAAAAGTATACTTGGACTGATCCATATCCCTGAGCGCACATGTAGCAGAGGTCTACCTTGTCTGACCTCAATGGCAGAGGATGAACCTAATACTGTAGAAATTTGATGCTTCAGGGAAGGGGAATGCTGGTGGTAGTGAGGTAAGAGGGTAGTGGAGTGAGTCTGGGAACACCCTCTCAGAAACAAAAGGGAGGGAGGATAGGATGAAGAACTTGGGAAGGTGAGACCAAAAAGGGAGACAAAATTTGGAATGTAAATAAATAAAATAATTTAACAAAAAAAATTTTTAAAGAAATTTTGAAAGGATTGGTAAAATTTCCATTGTATAGGTACATATTGTGTTGAAAATCGTGTCATAAAAGGAAACTTTAGAGTACATGGGCCATGCATTTTACCTTCACCAAATTCCAAAATGAATTGCCATTTTTAAACCACCGAGACCTCCTCAACGAGTCTTATGTTCTTTACATTTTAAATAGAATATAGATTTTCTTCATGTTGCTAGTATCTCATCATTCATAAGATCCAAATAACCAATCATTGTAAAACATTTAAGAATTTTTGCTAGGACAACTCAAACATTAAACAAACATCAAACATTAATTAATTAGTTAAAGCTAGATACATAAGACGGGAGTAAAGTATACTGAGTCATGAAGTCTTTCCTTTCTTAATGGCAGGCAAATTAATGTACTTGTGTCTTGAAGGGGTTCATATGTGTTTCATTAATCTTGGTCATTCTGATTGGGGTAAAATAAAATCCTAAGGGAATTTTAATTTGCATGTTTCTGTTGGCTTGGGATGGTGAAGTATTTCTCAGCCACTAAGTATTTCTCAGTGTTTCATCTTGCAAAAACTCTATTTAGTTTTATATTCTATTTTTTAAGTACTGGCCAGGATGAAGGGAACAGAGAACACTAATAAGTTATAATTTTCTCTTTTAAATCTTACATTTTTCTTTTAAGATCTTTTTTTAAATGCTTGCACTTTTTTCTCTCTTCTTCTTTCATCTCAGGGAATCCACAATGTCACCCTTGAAAATACATTTGTCGAAGGTATGATAGTTTGACTTTTACTTAGTGAACACCTCATGAAGTTATAAACATGCTTCCTTTTCATTATTTGTAAGATGGGACTGATGTGATGATCTGGGTTGGTTTCCTGGCTGTCTACACACATGTAGCCTCAGGTTAGTCTAGATATTTCACTTTGACAGGGACAACTGGATCCAAATAGTTATGCTAACATGTGGGAAATAGACTGGCATTATCTTTTGTAAAATACACAAGACATAATTACTTAAGATATCAGAAAGACTTAATCATTTGCCAATTATGAATGGAAAACTTACCTAAAAGCCCAGAGTACAAAAGTTACATTGTGATTCAATGATGAATGCTTGTCCATACCAAGGGCATTGTATCATTTCTCTTCTTCTTCCTCTTATCTCATCATTAAGCCTTCACCCTTTCCCTATGAGCAAGATCCAGTTACTTCTTCGCAGTACACAGTGTGATCCACTCCTCATTTCTTCCTGTCTCTAAATCACACTGTTGACCTTCTGAAAAGAGCATAATTTTCTTACCTAGTGTGCTGTCAAGAAAACTCTTGTGATGGGTCAGGAATTAGTTTGAGTGACAAGTTGACGATAATGCAGTCCTTGTTCAAGAATGCTGTGCATAGTGCCTGAGTAAGTCATAATAAATTTGAAATATCTTTCTGTCCTCCTCCCATCATGTGCCAAATGCTCCTGTAGGCATAATCACTCAAGAATCCTTTGATAGGCAGTGACATGTAATTAAAATGGCATCACAGAAATAGGATGTGAAAGTCTGAATCCCATCTGAGAATACTATCTTGTAAAATAGTGCAGGCATATCCTGTTTGGTTTGTTTTAAATTTTAATCAAGCTTGATAGAACCAATGTTTATGAGAGAATCCAGCTATCTGTTAAATAAATATTTTAAGGAAGTATACTTCCTATATGTATTTCATTCAGTATTAAATACATAAAACATTTATTGAACTTTTACTCAATAGTAAGCACAATTTACAAAATCAAGGCCTTAAAACAGTGTCCATAATTATTACATTTAGAAAGAAAAGCTTCATTCTTTCATGTTTATTTACTATGTCTATAAGAGGTGTGTGTGTATGCTATTGCACATATATGCAGAACAGAGGACAACTAGCCAGGTAGACGCAAGACTTAATATGCCATGTAGATGCTTAAGATTGAATTTCAGGAAACACTTTTGAACATACCTGGGCAGTCTCACAATGTTTAAGCCATATATATATATATATTTCTTACCTATAGGGTTTTATAAGAACTTTTAGTATTCTTGAATATTATTTATTTTTAAAAACACAAAACTTCAAAAATAGTATAAGGTGTCTCTGATTTTATCAATTCCTTGCCTGTTGAAGACTTCAAAGGAAGCAAAAATGAGTACATGTTTATTAGTCAGTTTAAAACCTAATGTTTGTAAGAACAATCCATGTAAACTACTGCATAATAATGTTGAGATTTAAATTTTGAGATGAGCCGAAATCATTGTCCTTTCAAAAATAATATAAACAAAAAGCAACATAATTATCCTCTCCTTATACTTGAGCTTCTTATTCCAAGTCTAGTTCTGATCACTTTTAACCAAATGAAAATTTACCTTGGGTTTACTCATCACCCCAAGCATCAAGGATCTTAATGTCTTATAGATAGAAATATCTATGTATGTCTATAACACAATAATTTTAAAAAGCCAACAGGGCCTACACATCACTGAACAAGAACCAAAAGCAAGACTACAAGATGACAGTGGTTCACTGATCTACAAAGCACTCAGTGGCAAAGGCAGCATCTTCTTAAGAAGCAAGGAAAATTTTTTCTATCATGGCTTAAGTGTTACTAAATTTTCAACCCTATCAAGCCATCTCCATTAGGACTATTGTTAATATTACCTTGAATGTTTCAAAATAGGTTAGAGAGAGTGACTTTTGAATCTTTTCTCATTTAAAAATCAACACACTTTTGGCAGTGGATGATGGTATCTTCAATTCACTATGTCACTATTACAATTGGAGCAGTAACAGCAGTAAAATGTAAATCCCGATTTTTGTTTTGTTATCCACATTAGCAACAAGAATCAAGTCAGCTTTGATCCATTTAAATGCGAAATTCCACCCTTGATCCACTTGTATTTTGCTGGATGCTTCTTTATTTTCCTTTCCATATTCCCATTGAAACTCTAACATCAGTAGAAGCATTAAATTGTTTGAACTGAAAAATATTTTTCTCTGGGCTTATACACTTTATGACCTTTGGACAGAAAAAGGGCAGGTCCAATCTCACCTTTCCTTGTAACTGGGACTCAATCCACTCCTCTCAGAGCCTGCTTTGTTTGTTTGTTTTGTTTTGTTTTGTTTTGTTTTGTTTGTTTTGTTGTTTTTAAAATCTCTTCTAACTAGCTCTCTGTGCAACCAAACATGCCATGTTGTAGTGTGTTCTATTATTTAGTTGCACATCTATCTTCCATCCTGGACTGGAAACTAAAATGCATTATATGCCATATACCTTCAGAGATCCAGCATTTGATATTTTTCCTGATAAGTAGTATGCACTCAATGAATAGTTATACACTTGTGCTGAGTTCATCCATACAGTGAAATGTATTTGTCTTTGTTTGGTTCATAGTAAAAAAATTACTATGGTGACTGTCTTCCATATTTTAGCGCATTGTCTTTATGTTATGCAAGCACAGCTTCAATTTACCTCTCAAGGAGAAGAAAAACATAAACTGTGATAGATCAGGGTATATTATGTCCCTATTCTTTCTGATAGTCTACATGAATTTTCATCAGTTAAATTCATCATTTGTACATCTAGTAGGGCTGTAATTAGGCATTCATGGAATTGAATAGTTAGGTCTCTTTCAGGAAGTAGTTTTATAAACAAAGAAACAGGAGAAAAAATATGTTCATTATTTTTGTTCTGAAAATAGCAATACAAAGAATAAAGATTTGTGGAAACATTGCACTTGGTATGTTTGATAGTAGGATAGTATTTTCATAATGGGGAGAATAATGTAAAAATTCTACTTCTGTAGATTTCTTGGTTTGGTAACAATTCTAAGCTTTATAATCATGCTGTAGATTATTAAATATTAATATTTGTTTTAGAGTAGTAAATATTTAAATCTAAGGAGCAAAACTCTCAGGAGAGCACATGAAATCATACTAATAGTTAGTTCACCAAAGTTATTTGCAATGTTAATGAAACTTTCCCCAAACAAGTACCATAAACACATTGATTTTTATTTTTTATTATTTATTTATTTATTTATTTATTTTACACTCCAGATTTTATTCCCCTCCAGGTCCGCCCTCTGACTGTTCCACATCCCATATATTCTCTCCACCCTCAAGTCTCCATGAGGATGTCCTTACCACCCCTACCCCACCAGACCTCTAAACTCCATAGGGCCTCCATTCTTTTGGCAGTCAGGTGCATCTTCTCTGACTGAACAAAGACCCAGAAGTCCTCTGCTGCATATGTGTTGGGGGCCTCATATCAGCTGGTGTATGCTGCCTGGTTGGTGGTCCAGTATCTACAGAGCCACAAAGATCCAGGTTAATTGAGACTGCTGATCCTCCTACAGGGTTGTCTTCCTCCTTAGCTTCTTTAAGTTTTTCTCTAATTCAACACAGGAGTCAGCAGCTACTGACCATTGGTTGGGTGAAAATCTCTGCATCTGACTTAGCTGCTTGTTGAGTCTTTCAGAAGGCAATCATGATAGGTACCTTTTATGAGGACTCCATAGCCTCAGTAATAGTGTCAGGTCTTGGGACCTCCCCTTGAGTTGGATCTCACTTTTGGTCTGCTGCTGGGCTGTCTTTTTCCTCAGACTCTTCTCTGTCTCCATTCCTGAAATTCTTTAAGACAGGAACAATTATGGGTCAGAGTTTTGACTGTGGGATAGCAAGTCCTTCCCTCACTTGATGCCCTGTCTTTCTGCTGGAGATGGGCTCTACAAGTTCCCTCTCCCCACTGTAGGGTATTTCATCTAAGGTCCCTCCCTTTGAGTTCTGAGAGTCTTTCACCTCCCAGGTCTCTGGTACATTCATGGAGTCCCCCCAACCTCTCACATGCTGAGGTTGCCTGTTTCCATTCTTTCTGCTGGCCCTCAGGGCTTCAGTCCTTTACCCCCACCAATAACATATCATCCCACTCCCCTGCATCCTTGTCCCCTTTCCTTCCCAGGTCCTTCCCTAACTCCTCCCTTGTGATTGCTTTCTTCTCCCTCCCAAGTAGGACTGAGGCTTCCTCACTTTGGCCCTTCAGCTTCTTGACATTTTGAATTCTGTAGACTGTATCTTGGGTATTCTGTACTTCTTTTTGGCTAATATCTATTTATTAGTGAGTACACAACATGCATATCCTTTTGGGTCTGAGTTACCTCACTCAGGATGATATTTTCTAGTTCCTTCCACTTGCCTGCAAAACTCAAGGTGTTCTAATTCTTAATAGTTGAGTGGTATTCCAGTGTGTAAATGAACCACATTTTCTCTATCCATTCTTTTATCATAGGACATCTGGGTTGTTTCCAGCTTCTGGATATCACAAACAGTGCCACTATGAACATATTAGAACATGTGCCCCTGTAGCATGGTGGGGCATCTTTTGGGTATATTCCAAGAGTGGTATTGCTGGGTCTTCAGGTATATCTATATCCAATCTTCTGAAGAACCTCCAGATTGATTTTCAGAGTGGTTGTACCAGTTTGCAATCCCACCAGCAATCTCCACCTCCTACCCAACATGTGTTGTCTCCTGAGGCTTTGATCTTAGTCGTTCTGATTAGTCTAAGGTAGAATCTCAGGGTTGTTTGGATTTTCATTTCTCAGATCACTAAGAACTTAGAACTATTTCTTTAGGTGCTTCTCAGACATTCAAGATTCCTCTGTTGTGAATTCTCTGGTTAGTTCTATACCCCATTTTTTGAATCAGTTGTTTGATTTTTGATGGTTAGCTTCTTAGTTCATTATATATTTTGGATATTAGCCCTCTATTTGATGTGGGGTTAGTGATTATATTTCCCCCAATCTGTCAGTTGCCAATTTGTCTTATCGACTATGTCTTTTGCCTTACAGAAGCTTTCCAGTTTCATGAGGCCCCATTTATCGATTCTTGACCTTATACCATGAGCCATTGGAGTTCTGTTAAGGAAATCCCACCTGTGCTAATAAGTTCAAGGCTCTTTATCACTTTCACATCTATTAGATTAAGTGTATCTGATTTTATGTTGAAGTCCTTGATCCACGTAGACTTGAACTTTGTGCAATGTGACACATATGTCTCTATTTTCATTTTTCTACATACAGATAGCCAGTTAAAGCAGCACCATTTATTGAAGATGCCTTCTTTTTTGGCTTCTTTGTCAAAGATCAAGTGTACATAAGTGTTTGGTTTTATTTCTGGGTCTTCAATTCTATTCCATTGATCAACCTGTCTGTGCCTGTACCAATACCACACACCTTAATAACTAAGATAGACACTATCTCAGAATAAAGGATGTAAAAAGGTCTTCTAAGCAAATGGTCCCAAGAAACATACTAGAGTTGCCATCCCAATATCCAATAAAATAGACTTTCAACCAAAAGGTATCAAATGTGAAAGAGAAGTGTGGGGCGGTGGGCGGTGGGAAGCAGCTGGGTGCCTGGTTGAGCAAGCCTTGAACCCTGGACCTTTACCAGGACGGCAGGTGTTCGGTGCTGCCCCCAGACCCTGGTTCTTTTCATTCAGCTTCGGCCCTCCACAGCCTTTCCCAAAGAGAGGTCTATGACTATCAGTCACGAGGAACAGTGCCTCAGGCCCTCCCACATGTAGATGAGGTATCTCTAAGCTCTCTGACCAAGCCAATAAGCGTTATCTGCTGTCAGACCCTAACCCACCCTGAAACTGTATATAAAGGCTCTATTCGGGAGAAGTAAAGGTGTGTTCGAGAATCATCTTGGTGTCCGGGAGTTTTTGTCTCAAGAGCTGTAACACTTGGGGAGAGATCCGCTCTCCCGGAACCTTCCTGGGGCACCAAGCTGCTTCCTTGCCTGCTAGCCGGCTTCTATCGGCCCAGCCGGGCTGCTCAGCGTGGAGAGATAGGTGCAGCACCTGGGAGTGACCGAGCTGTGACAGCGGAGACTCGAGCAGAGGCAGCAGCGGAGGCAGGCAACCTCTCCTCCCTGCTTGCACTCGCACCCTTTTGGCCCAGACCTCTCACACCAGGCTGGGCTAAAGACCAACAGACAGTGGAGACGTGGGTAAAGGACCCTCCCTGCTCTCACTCTGTCCTCAGCCGGGAGATCATCGTGGGACACCCTCCAGAACCGTTCCCCCACAAGAAAGGACACTTCATATTCATCCAAGTGAAAATACACCAAGAGAAAGTTTCAATTCTGAACTTGACCCCAGTCTATGCCCCAAATTCAAGGGCACTCACTTTTATAAAAGAAACTTTATTAAAGCTCAAAACACACATTGAACACTACACAATAATAGTGAGAGACTTTAAAACCACATTGTCACCAATGGACAGGTCATTAAAACAGAATCTAAACATAGACCCAGTGAAACTAATAGAGGTTATGAACCAAATGGATTTAATAGGTATCTACAGAACATTTCACCCTAAAACAAAAGAATACACCTTCTTCTCAGAACCTCATTGTACCTTCTCCAAAACTCACCATGTAATTGGTCACAAAACAATACTCAACTGACACAAAAATATTGAAATGATCTCATGTATCCTAACAGATCACCATGGCCTAAGGCTGATCTTCAATAACAGTAAAAATAACAAAATGTCCACATACTAATGAAAATTGAATGACTTTCTACTTGGTGATCACTTGGTTAGGGAAGAAATAAAGAATTTAAAGACTTTCTGGAATTTAATGAAAATGTTGACACATAATACCCAAACTTATGGGACACAATGAAAATAGTGCTAAGAAGAAAATTCATAGCACTAAGTGCTCTGGTAAAGAAACTGGAGAGATCTTACACTAACAACTTTACAGCACACCTGAGAGCTCTAGAACAAAAAGAAGCCAACTCACCCAAGAGGAGTAGATGGCAGGAAGTAGTCAAACTCAGGGCAGAAATCAACCAAATAGAAACAAAGAGAAGAATACAAAGAATCAAGAAAACCAAAAATTGGTTCTTTGAGAGACTCAACAAGATAGATAAACCCTTAGACAAACTTACTAAAGGGCCCAGAGGCCATATTCAAATTAACAAAATCAGAAATGAAAAGGGAGACATAACAACAGAAATGGAAGAAATTCAAAGAATCATCAGATTCTAAAACTAAAGCTCATAATCAATAAAACTGGAAAATCTAGATGAAATGATATTTTTCTAGACAGATACCACATACCAAAGTTAAATCAAGAGCAGGTAAACTATCTAAACAGTCCCATATCTATAAGGAAATAGAAGAAGTTATTAAAAACCTCACAACCAAAAAAAGCCCAGGGCTAGATGGATTGAGTCTAGAATTCTACCAGACCTCCAAAGAAAACCTGATGCCAATATCCTCAAACTATTCCATAAAATAGAAACAATAGAAACACTGCCTAACTAGTTCTATGAAGTCAAAATTACTCTGATACCTAAACCACACAATGACTCAATCAAAAAAAATTCAGACCAATCACACTTATGAATATCAATGCAAAAATACTCAAGAAAATTCTTTCTTAAAGATTTTATTTTATATATATATATATATATATATATATATATATATATATATATATATAAAACATGAGTACACTATAGTTGTCTTCATACACACCAGAAGAGGGAATCAAATCCTGTTACAGATGGTTGTGAGCTAACATATGGTTACTGGGAATTAAACTCAGAGCCTCTGGAAGAGCAGTCAGTACTCTTAACCACTGAGCCATCTCTCCAGTCCTCCTCAAGAAAATTCTTGCAAATTATGGTAAAAGTATTAGAGAGAACAGCAATTCAAGGCCCATACATAAGCATAATAAAAGCAATTTACTGCAAACCAACAGCCAATATCAAATTAAATGGAGAGATACTTGAAGGAATCCTACTAAAATTGAGGAAAAAATGCCCACTCTCCCCATATCTATACAATATTGTCCTCAAAATGCTAGCTAGAACAAGAGAGAGAGAGAGAGAGAGAGAGAGAGAGAGAGAGAGAGAGAGAGAGGAGATCAAGGGGATCTTCTTCTGGCAAAGAATTAAAAATAGTATCACTAGTTGCAGATGATATGATAGTAAACATAAGCGACCCTAAAAATTCTACCAGAGCTGATAAACAACTTTAGCAAAGTAGCCAGATATAAAATTAACTCAAATAAATCAGTGGATAAACAGACTGAGAAAGAAATTATGAAAATCACACCCTTCACAATAGCCACAGGTAATATAAAATATCTTGGGTTAACTCTAACCAAACAAGTGTCAGATCTGTATGACAAGAACTTCAAGTCTCTCAAGAAAGAAATCGAAGAAGTTCTCAGAAAATGGGAAGTTCTCCCATACTCAAGGATTGGCAGAATTAACATAGTAAAAATGGCCATCCTACCAAATGCAATCTACAGATTCAATGCAATCCCCATCAAAATCCCAACACAATTCTTCAAAGACATGGAAAGAGCAATTCTCAAATTCATCTGTAAATGCAAAAATCCGGGAATAGTGAAAACAATTCTTAACAATAAAAGAATGACTGGGGGAATCACCATCCCTGACATCAAGCTCTACTACAAAGCAATAGTGATTTTTATTTTCAAGAATGATATCAAGGCAACAATACTTGTTTGGGATCCCAAACAGTATATAAGAATAAATGTGCATAAAAATACATTAAGTGACAAAAATAATGACCCAAAGCTATCAACAGTGTAGTACATAGTGTGGAAAGCTTCACTTTTCTAAATAAAACAACTTGATACCCGCGCCATGTCCCCAGAGTGTGAACTGTTCTTATTCATACAGTATAGATGGGCAAAAGTAAAGTATTTCTCCAAGGTTGCAAGAGGCTCATCAAGGTCTACCTTGTTTTGTCTGAATGTTTCCTCAGAAGAAAACCAATAGACCTGTGTAGGAAGTCCTGCTTTCCTGATTGTTGCCTTATAACAGCCTGTGAAGGGAGGGGCAATTACATGGAGAAGGGTATTTAATTACACCAATAGTTTTAATCTTCCATTCACAAGCATCAAATGATTTGAAAAATGATTTGAATGTTTCTTTCAGAGTATACAGGTGAATAGTAGGACTAGGAGATTTATTGTACCACCAAAACCAACACTGCAGAATTCTTTATGCATTTCCAGTAGCTTAAAACACACACAGCATTTTATTCCCTATTCATTTCGAAACAAAGGCAATCTACTCTTACTGGACTCCACAAAAACAAGAAAAAAAAATCATGATTACCAACATGCAGGGCTAATAAAATTGTTATTTCTTCAGATTGTTGATCTTAAGTTGGTTAAGTGTATAAATTAAGAGTTGGTATGATTAAGAGCAGAATAGAACCAGGAATGGTGAGTCTTGCTTATCATCCTAACACTTGGGAAGCTGAAGAAAATGTTTGAAGCCATGACTGTATAGTAAGGTCCAGGCTAGCCTCAGCAACATAAGGAGACTTTGTCTTAAACATTCTTTTAAAAATAATATTGACTATTATTCTCTACTGCAGCCTTTACTTCATATTTCCTTGTAGTCAAACAGAAATGATGCTACCTTATTGAAAGTGTAGCACATGTGCTGGGTTTACTGAGAGGCTTTGAGTATACCTGATCTATAGCAGGTGGCTTGCCAGATTCAGTCAAGGACTGTTCTCATTTAAGTAAAAGACTAGTGATCCCTGAAATGTACTTGCTCTAGCAAAATCCACTTAAGCTGCAAGCTTATCTAATAGATTCCTATATTCCACCATTCTCAAGAGGAACAACAACAACAAAATACTAATGATAATTAACACAAAAAATTATTTGAAAAAACATAGTGATACATAAATATAAGCATATGTGCCTATAAAACATTTCAAAATTATACACTCTGGATGCTTCTAAATGATTCACTGTTTTTGTTTTATGATTAAGAAAAAATTGAAGTCATCAGCCAGACATGATGGCTCACTCCTATCCCAGAACTGATGAGACTGAGGCAGAGGGTCGCCTTAAATTCTAGATCAGTCTAGGTTAGAGAGTGTGTCACTCTATTTAACAAGTATTGGCCTCACATTCACTATGTTATTCTCCAGCCTCCACCTCCCAGGAAAAGGGGTGGGCTATTACAGGTATGACCCAATGGAGCAACAGGTACTTGAACCACAGCTGGCTTTTTACTTGGGTGCTGACTGAAGATTCGAACTTTGGTACTTATGCTTACAAAACAAGTGCATTTATCCACTAAGTCATTTCCCCAGCCCCAATAATAAATGATTAAAGAATAATTATAGTACAAAACAAATAGCAATGGTCAGAAAATAGTTGTTAATAGTAAGAATTAAACTCTGTATACTATGCTTTTTAAAAATAGGTCAGTTTTGGGGCTGGTTGATATAGCTCAGTGATTAAAGCACTTGCCACCCACCCTGACTTGAATCCAATCCTTGAGACTCACATGGAGGCAGGAGACCTTACTCCTACAAGTTGTCCTCTCAACTTCACTAGCACACAGTGGGATAGACATACACACACACACACACACACACACACACACACACACACACCATCAAAATGTAATTAGAAACATTTAAGGTAGTGTATGGCACTGGGAGTCAGAGACTAATGGATATCTCTGAGTTTGAGGCCAACCTGCTCTGCATATCGAGCTCCAGGCCAAGTCAAGGTTACCTAGTGAGATCTTGTTTCCAAAAAAAAAAAAGGTAAAATTTAAGATATTCAAAATACAAGTGGTAATAATTCAGGCAACCATTAAACTATGCCACAGATGAGACATTTTGTTTTCTTGACTCCTTCTGGGGAATAATTTTTTTGACTTTTCTATTATATTAATTGTACATGATAATCAATTTCATTTTGATCTTTTCAAATGTGTACATGATCTTTTTCAGTTATACTCACCCTCTGTTACCTTCTCTGAATCCCTTTTCGCTTTCTTTTTAACTAGGCCCCTTCTACTTTCATGCCTTTTTTTTTCTCTTTTAAATTTTTGTGACAGTGATTTCATTAGTGTTGTTTACAGGGACATGGGCACCTTACCAGTGGCTGAACCACTTACAGCATGCCTCTCCTTCCCCTTTCAGCTGTTAGCTGCATATAAAATAAGGAGAGGAGAGACACATGAGCTCCTTCCCACTTCCATGACAAGGAAATAACATAATAAAGGTGGTACTGTATTATTCTCTCTTTCTTACATGTTATAATTTAGGTTGGCTTGATCTAGTGCAGGTCTTAGGCATGCAGTCAGTCTCTTGAGTTCATGTGTGTGAAGGCTCTTATGTTCATAAAGTTCACTTTCATTATATATCTTTACAACCTTGTCTATAATCTTGTCTTACAATCTTTTTCCAGTCTTCCACAATGCTCCCTTATACTTTAAGTATTTTTCCTACCTCTTCCACAATGCTCCATTATACTTTATGGCAAGGGTGTATAATAAATATGCTATTTTAAGGAGAGAATTACATAATCTCTTCTCTGTATGTTGATTAGTTATCGGTTTCTGTATTAATCACTATCCACTGCAAAAAGAAGTTTCACTGAGGTCTGATAAATGCATCAATCTAGATACAAAGAAAATAAGTTTGAGGTAGTTTAATGTCATATCCATTTTGCAGAATACTCATATTAGGTTTCCTTCTAGTGCCTTTAACCTAACCAGACATAGATTTTTGGCCCAGGAATTGACACTAGGCATGAATCTTCTCTTGTGGAACAGGTAATGCTTTGTAGTGTTATTTTGGTAAGGGAGGGTTTTATTGTGCATTTCTCAATTGTAAACATTGTAGAAAAAAAGTAGTGTGACAATATCAAAAATGTTAGACACCACTCTATGTGTGATAAAGAGCATATATACCAAATTAAGTGAGGTAGTACCTAGTGTTTTGAACATACAGGAATCTGTGGAAGGCAAATACATGGAAAAGAGTTCAGTTTTAATTTAAATTTAATTTAATTTTTAAACCTGAAGAGGTGCAGAGTGGCACAGAGGACACTGTGGCCAAGAAAAAAGTTAATGGACAAAATTATTTTATCATTATGACCACTATGTGATCCTGGGTGAATTGGGTGGGATGTGTTTCATATATCTGTTTCTCAGGTATACATACGATATACACATGGTAGAAAGAATACACTACTGGCGCTGCATTCTCACCTTCATACTGGGATCTGATGACAGAACACGGGTTGCTAAGCGTAGGACAAGCACTTTTATTTACTGTACTATCTCAGTAGACACAGTGTCCTGGTTTTGTAAGACTTTGTAATATGTACCAAAAATTTCATGTAGAAATGTAAATCTGTGGATTATACTATGCAAAGAAATGACCTGATAAGGATTTAATTTAAAAATATAATGCCTATTTTAAAGATGAGATGGAAAACAAGAAAATAAATCAGGAGGCACTGTATAAAAAATATTATGGGTAGTATCAGAAGCTCCAGAAGCTGCTATTCTAGAACATAGAAATGAGTAGATTGAAACAAAATGTAGAAAATAGACTGGTTTTATTTTTTAAAAAATGATCTTTCAGTATGCATACCCATGTGTGTACATGAGTACATGATTGTACAAACACACATACACAAATAAAACTAATTACACCTGACACTGAGTCTTTCTTCAGCACTGTCTATCTCAACAAGTGACCACTGTGAATTTTATAGTTCCTCAAACTCAGTCTTTTACACTAGTTCAACAAACAGATACATCCACCTCAAGTATTCTTTAGGCTTAGAAAACAGAGACTGACAGAATATCTTCAACTTGACCAAAATTACAGCCTGGCATAATTAGAAGGCCAGATTGAGTCAACAGACATTATGCAGCTCTGCTGATTGTTTCAGAGGATTTCCAGCTATCCATTTCCTATCTCTGTCAGAGTATGACCTTAATATGACAGATATGTTCATTTTTTCATAAATTTCTGTATTAAAAGTTTATTTTTATCACTGAAACTGAAATTCCTAATCAAATCTGTGTTACTTTTCATCTAAAGCTAAGATAATTTCAAAAGCAGTAATGAGCCTAGCTCTGATTCAATCAGATTCATTTAGCACATGAACAGCCTAGAATGTATTTGAAATGGCTGTGTTTGAAACTGTGTTTCTATTTTCCACTGGCCAAAATACTACATCTACACTACCTGTCACATTGTTAATAAGACTCTTCTTGCTGTGACTATTCCGTAAACATATTGCCCAGTATACTTTGCTTGCATAAACAGTTTCTTTAGGGGTCTTGGCAAGACTCCAAAAGAAGAGGCAGGTAGTTTTGTCTCAAAAACTTGTGGTCCCATGAAGTCAATTTCTATAGCTATTCACACTCAAACACACAGGTAGAGAGAGATAGAAGCACTGGGGGTGTCAAGGATCATTTCTGATTGAAAAAAAAAAATAATCCTCTGTGATTCATACACCCGCTTGGCCAAACAAATTCTATTCAGAATTCAAAGAAAGGAATACAGAACACTTGGAAGGAAGCCTTTGAAGGCTGTTGAGCTAATTTCCCAAGATAATAGCAGGTATTGTATCACAGTGTATTTTGTCCTTAACACATAGAAACATAAAACTTGTTTTGAGGTTTAGGGTTTTTTTTTCTTAATAGAAAAGAGGGTTAAATGAAAAGTTACTGTCTTATTTTACTGAAAGGAGAAAATGATCCAGGCTTTTAATTTTCTTTCATGAATTGAAAGTATTTCAAAATATGAAATACTTTGTAGGATAATAGAAAGGAAATGAACAGAGGCCTTAAACTGCTATTTCATTTTGTGTTGACACATAGACAATAGAACATGGCATTCAGTATATCTTACAATGGTAAAACAGAAGAATACAGTGGTAATGAACAGTGCTTAACACAGTCTGTCTCATTTTTCATGACATAAATGTCCTGTAAATGATTTCAAAGAAATGAAATTTTGGGAAAAGGGAGATGGAAGGAAAAAACTGGGAATAAACTGTGACCTTTCCAAGTTTCTATAGCCATAGAAAGACAGAAGCAAATGAGGAAAAAAAAATCTGAAGCAAATTGGTTGGAAGGAAACCTGTCTTTGAACAACAACAACAACAACAAAAATGAACAAGTATCACATTGTGAATTATCTGGACAGTAATTACATATAACAAAATTTAAAATAAACATAAAAGAAAAATTCATATTGAATAAGACAACTAGAAGAGAAAACAAATTTAGGGAAATTGACTCAGCATGGGATTTTTCAAGCATACAGTATGCCTAGCCTGAATCTCAAAGCTCTCGTGTGTTAATCTTAAAATTAAGTATTTTTGCATTTCCGTTAAATATTAAAATTTGTTTTATCATTTTCTATGTAGAGATGGGGTCACCAACCAACCAACAGAATCTTTGAACCAAAATTGTTCCCATCTAAAAGGAATGCACGGGGAAAATTGGAGGAGCATCTGAAGGAATGGCTGACCAGTTTACCAGCCTAACTTCAGATCCACACTATTACTTATGTTGTGTTGTGCTTGCAGACAGGAGCCTAGCATGGCTCCTCTGAGAGGTTTTACCCAGCTGACAGAGAAAATCACTCATTGACTAATGTGTTCTATTTCAAGATTCAGTTTTGACCTCATCAATGTATAGTTGTTCATTTTTTGTGAGTGTTTTGGAAAAGGTTTCTCTTTCAGTACTAATAAACTGAACTCAAAAGATCTATAGTGACATTTGGGCACATGTGTAAATGCAGAAGCTATCCTAATACTAGCACAATGCTCAAAATTGTTCTCAGAGGCTAGAGTAAACGTATAATTTTTTTGCAACTATAAGCTGTGGGATTTGGCAGCACGCTGAAGAAATAATATAGGTGTCATCGTTTTATCATAGTTGAACACAATGAACATCGCACATCACCAGGGGGAGTGTGGACTTGAACATTTCCTTGTGTATTCCCCTTGCATCTTTGTTCCTATTTCTTTTTGCTGTCATGTTGCCTCTTGTAGAGAGGGTGATCCTCATTATAGATAAGAATAAGGCTAGGTAGGTGGCTTTGCTCTCTTTATACAAGGCACAGTCCCATGTGGTTTTCTTCTGGAAGATTGTTTTTCAATACTATGGTGAACACATATTCTCTATTGAACAATGGTGCCATATATTGAAAACAAACTTCTAAAACCATAGATATTTGGCAAGATTTTATTGTAAAAAACAATTGAACAAAAGAGGACAAAGGAAATATTCAAGTTTATAAGAAGCGTACAGAGAATACTGGCAGTGTTAAAAGAGCAAAACCACTATACAAACTGTAAGTGCATCTAAAAATACTCAAAGATCACAGAACGATAAACCCACATGTTTCTTCATATAAAAAACATTCAATACAAATAGTTTTATAAGTTTATCAAAGAAAACACTTGTAGAGATGTAGAAAATCATCGAAGAAAAGGGGAAACAAACATATGTCACATTCACCAAAACCCACCACTTTGGACCACTACAGCTTACCCTGCTAGGGAAATAGAATCCAGATATACGCCAAGATGAATTTATACATTATCTATGTTTAATTGTTGTTTGAATTCATTTGTGACAAAAAAAATAATTTCTTGTTGTTGCTAGATCAGATAGAATAGAAGTACATGTTCACACATAAATTTTAGGCAATGAGATCCAGAATGTAGCAGTATGAAATCACAACATATCGCTGAAATATATGGGACAAGGGAATAGAAACAAGCAACAACTGTAAATTTTCCTGACTCTTATAAGCTGATCATTCAGATCTCTCCCTAAGTCTCTACTAGTATCTCATAAGAAAAGATAGATACTAACATCTCTGCAAGAACTTGTGTTATGAAATCTACAAATCTAATTAAGTTTTATTTCCTCTTTCTTTCTTCTTTTTTTCTTTCTCTCACTCTAGAATAATAACAAAATTAAATACTATAGTCATATTTTCTATGTAAGATACAAAATCTGTAGGTATCCATTTATGTTCCCAAAACATATTCTACAGACTAAAAAGTTTAATAAAATGGCTAACTAGGATCATTTGTGGAGGTCTCAGATCAGTTGGCTACATCTGGTGATGATTTATGTTGGTAGAGTCCCAAAATGGTAGAGACTACAACATAAGAAAGAGATGGGGAGTATCAATATGTGATGCTCTATGCCCTGGACCATCCACTACTGGATAGTACTCGCCCTTGGGGGGCTGGGGATGAGGTGGCATGGAATCAACAGCTCAGACTCTGGAATTCGGTGAGAATGCTCTAGCAAGCTTATTTATTAATCCACAGGGAGTGCCCTTTATACCCTCCCTCCACTCATGTTCCTTTGGTCCCGAGTAAACCGGTATTCCAATTGGCAGTTCCCGATTGGCTGGCATTGTCTGTGTCACCAATCTTTAAGCTCTCAGGGAGTCTTCAATTAGCTCCCCATGTGGAAATTGACTCTGTGGTTACACACCTCCCTATGTTTATCCAGAGGTGGCTACAGCTTTGTCAGTGAGGCATGCCATTCCTCATACACATATGTACATCTGATCTTCAGTTATAAATTCAGTATCAGTCATGAAGGTTCTACCTTCTGCATCTTATCTAATTCTCTTTATCTCTCAAAGATTTCACTTTCAAAAGAGTTTATTTTTCGATACTATTCAGAAGAAGAATCCATAGTGCTTGAAATAGCATGACAGCAAATGGCTAGAGCAAAAGGCAAAGAGATGACACTTAACCACACAAAGATGCAGAGATTATTTATTTTGAACCCACTGAGTCCAGTTAGTGTCACCAAATCACACATGGGTATGGATTCATTCATTTGACTATGGGGAACCTACCAGTACTCACATCCTCACAGAAAACTAACTTTCCATGATTCAAAAGCCATTAATGTATTCAGCTCCCTTGATGGGGATCGAGATTTAGAAGACTATCTCCATTATATTTTTTGGCTTCTTTGTCAAAGATCTGTGGGTCCCCTTTTCTGGAGGGCATCCCACAACGATCTCAGACCCATCCTGGTGTGGGGGTCTGGGCCAAGGGGACAGAGTTCGAGCAGGGAGGGGAGATCGCCTGCCTCTGCTGCTGCCTCTGCTTGTGTCTCTGCTGTCGCCACCCAGTCACTCCCAGGTGCTGCACCTGTCTCTCCACATTGAGATGGCCCAAGCTGGGCCAATAAGAAGCAGGCTAACTGACAAGGAGACAGCTTAGTTTCCCAGGTAGGTTGCAGGAGAGCAGATCTCCTCCCAAGTGTTACAGCTCTTGCAACAGAAACTCTCAAACACCGCAATGATTTTCGCACCCCTTTACTTCTCCTGAATTGAGCCCTTATATACAGTTTTGGGGTGGGTTAGGGTCTGGCAGCAGATAACTCCCATTGTCTTGGTCTGAGAGCTTGGAGATATCTAATGTACATGTGGGAGAGCCTGACGCACTGTTCCCTGAGACACTGTTCCTAGTGACTGATGGCCATAGACCTCTCTTTGGGAGGGGCTGTGGAGGGCTGAGGCTAAATGAAAAGAACCAGGGCCTGGGAGCAGAGCCCAACACTTACTGTCTGATAAGGGTCAGGGGTTCAAGGCCTGTGCTCGACCAGGCACCCAGCTGCTTCTCACAGCCCACCACCCCACAAAGATCAAGTGTTTTTAAGTGTGTGGTATTATTTCTGGGTCTTCAATTCTATTCCATGGGTCAAGTTGTCTGTCTCTGTACCAATATCATTGCAGTTTTTATCACTATTGCTCTGTAGTAAAGCCTGAGTTCAGAGATAGTGATTCCCCTAGTCATTCTTTTATTGTTAAGAATTGTTTTCCCTGTGCTGAATTTTTTGACTTTCCAGATGAATTTGAGAATTGCTTTTTCCATGTCTTTGAAGAATTGTGTTGGGATTTTGATGGGGATTGCACTGAATCTGTAGATTGCCTTTGGTGGGTTGGCATTTTACTGTCTTAATTATGCCAGTCCATGAACGTGGGAGATCTCTCCATTTTCTGAGATCTTCTCTTTCTTTCTTGAGATACTTGAGGTTATTGTCATATAGTTTATTCACTTGTTAGGTTAGTTGCCCCAAGATATTTTATATTATTTGAGGCTAAGGTGAAGGCAGTTGTTTCCCTAATTTCTTTCTCTGCCTGTTTATTGTTTGTATAAAGGAAGGCAACTGATTTATTTGAGTTAATTTTATATCCAGCCATTTTGCTGAAGTTATCAGCTGGAGAAGTTTTCTGGTAGAATTTTTTCTGTTGCTTATGTATACAATCATATGATCTGCCAATAATGATACTTTTATTTCTTCTTTGTCAATTTATATCCCTTTGATCTCTTTTTGTTTTCTTATTGTTCTAGCTAGCACTTCAAGCTCTATGTTGAATAGAAATGGGGAGAGTGGGCATCCTCGTCTTGTCCCCAGTTTTAGTGGGATTGCTTCAAGTATCTATCCATTTTATTTGATATTGAATGATTGGCTGTTGGTTTGCAGTAAATTGCTTTTATTATGCTTAGGTATGGACATTGAATTCCTGATATCTCCAATACTTTTAACATGAAGGGGTGCTGTATTTTGTAAATGCTTTTTCTTCATCTAAGGAGATGATCGTGTGATTTTTTTTCTTTGAGTTTACTTATATAGTAGATTATGTTAATGGATCTTCATATATTGAACCAACCTTGCATCCCTGGGATGAAGCCTACTTGATAATAGTGAATGATGGTTTTCATGTGTTTTTGGATTCAGTTTGAAAGAATTTTCTTAAGTATTTTTGCATCTATATTCATAAGCGAGATTGGTTTGAAGTTCTCTTTTTTTTTTTTTTGGTTGGGTCCTTGTTTGGTTTAGGTATCAGAGAAGTTGTGGCTTCATAAGACTGGTAAGGTAGTGTTCCTTCTGATTATATTTTATACAATAATTTGAGGAATATTGGTATCAGGTCTTTGAAGGTCTGGTTGAATTCTGGACTAAATCCATCTGGCCCTGGGATGTTTTTGGTTGGGAAGTTTTTAATCATTTCTTCTATTTACTTGTGCAATATGGGCCTGTTTATAAAGTTTACCTGCTATTGATTTAACTTTGGTATGTGATATCTGTCTAGAAAACTATCCATTTCATCTAGATTTTCCACTTTTGTTGAGATAGTGTTTTATAGTAGAATCTGATGATTTTTTTTTTTAATTTCCTCCCTTACAGTTGTTATGTCTCCCTTTTCATTTCTGATCTTGTTAATTTGGATACTGCCTCTGGGCCCTTTAGTTTGTTTGGCTTCAGGATTATCTATCATGTTGTTTCTCTCAAAAAAACCAGCTTTTTGTTTTGTTGATTCTTTGTACTATTCTCTTTGTTTCTCAAGTGGATCAAGGACCTCAACATAAAACCAGATACAGTGAATCTAATAGAAGAGAATGTAGGAAAGACCCTTGAATTCATTGGCATAGGGGGAAATTTTCTAAACAGAACTCCAATTGCTAATGCTCTAAGATCAAGAATTAATAAATGGGACCTCACGAAACTGGAAAGCTTTTGTAAGACAAAGGACATAGTCAAATCGGCAACCTACAGATTGGGAAAAAAAATCTTCATTATCCCCACATCCAATAGAGTGCTAATATCAAAAATATATAAAGAAATCAAGAAGCTAACCCACAAGAAACCAAACAAACCAATCCAAAAAATGGGGTATAGAACTAAACTGTGAATTCACAACAGAGAAATCTCAAATGACAGAAAAGCACCTAAATAAATGTTCAAATTCCTGTAGGAGGAGCTAAGGTGGGAAAAGTTAGGAGATGAAGAGGAAAAAGAAAAGGGAGAGATAAAAAAGGAAGAGGAGGAGCGAGAGAGGGAAGAGATGTAGGAGTGATGGAGACAGATGTTTGCGTGTCTATAGCAGTCAAAGGTAGTTGGTATACCTAGATTGGGTACTGGGCTACACTTCTGATTGTATGGGTATCTTGTTACTGATCATTGCCAAATATATAAGCTTCGATTAATCTATAAGAATTAGAGTTTCATTCTCTTACAGGACCTGCATTGATGGCCGAATGGTCTGGGCAATGCCCTGCCTTGCGGAGACAACATGGAAGATTGGCAGAGCTGATGTTTCTGGCTGCCGGTTCTAGCTGCAGCACTCATGTGGCCTCCGGATGAGAAACATGGCGGCTGGGCTAGGTGGAGCAACCACAGCTTAGATAGTCGGACTGAGCCTGAGGCCGTTTTTAAATAATTACTACAACAAAGTCCTTAGTGATCAGAGAAATGCAAACCAAAACAACCCTGAAATTCTACTTTAGGCTAATCAGAATGGCTAAGAACAAAACCTCAGGTGGCAACACATGTTAGTGAGGATGTGGAGGATAAGGAACATTCCTCCATTGCTGGTAGGACTGCAAACTGGTACAAATGCTCTGGGAATTAATCTGGAGGTTCCCCAGAAATTGGAAGTAAATATACCTGAAGACCTAGCAATACCACTCTAGGGAGTATACTCAAAGATGCCCCACCATGCCTGAGGGGCATGTGTTCCATTATGTTCATAAAGGTCTTACTTGTGATAGCCAGAAGCTGGAAACAACCCAGATGTCCCATGACAGAAGAATGGATACAGAAAATGTGGTTCATTTACACAATGGAATACCACATCATTATTAAGAAATAAGACATCCTAAGTTTTGTAGGAAAGTGGATGGAGCTAGTGAATGTTACCCTGAGTGAGATATCTCAGATCCAAAAGGATATGCATGGTATGTATGTACTCATTAATAAGTGGATATTAGCAAAAAAAAAAAAAAAAAAAAAAAAAAAAAAAAAAAGCAAGCAAGAAGGTAAGAAAGCAAGGAAGAAAGAAAGAAAGAAAGGAAGGAAGGAAGGAAGGAAGGAAGGAAGGAAGGAAGGAAGGAAGGAAGGAAGGGAGAAAGGAAGGAAGGAAGGAAAGAAGAAAGAAAGGAAGAAAGAACAGTACAGAATACCTAAGATACAGTCCACAAAACTCAAAAAGTTCAACAAGATGAAGGGCCCAAGAGATGCTTCAGTCCCACTTGGGAGGAAGAAGAAAACAATCACAAGTGGGAATAGAGGGAGGGACCTGGGAGGGAAAGTGGACAGGCATGGGGGAGAAAAGGGGGAATCTGATCTGGTATTGGGTGATGGCAAAGGACTGAAGCCTGAATGCCAGCAGAAAGAATGGAAACAAACAACCTCGGGAGGTAGGAGGTTGGAGTGATCCTCAAGTATGCACCAGAGACCTGGGATGTGAGATACTCTCATGATTCAAAAGCAGGGACCTTAGATGAAATGTCCGGCAGTAGAAAGAGGGAACTTATAGAGCTCACCTCCAGCAGGAAGACTGGGCATCATATTAGGGAGGGGGTTGCCATCCCACAGTCAAAACTCTGACCCATAATTGTTCCTGTCTTAAAGAATTACAGGGATGGAGATAGAGAAGAGCCTGAGGCAATGAAGGTCCAGCAACAGGCCCATAGTAGGACACAGCTTAAGGGGAGGCTCCAAGGCCTGACACTATTACTGAGGCTATGGAACACTCACAAAATGAGACCTAACATGACTGCCCTCCAAAAGACCCAACAAGCAGCTGAGAGAGTCAGATGCAGATGTTTGTACCCAACAATGGACAAAAGCTTCTGAACCCTGTGGTTAAATTAGGGAAAGGCTGAAAGAAGCTGAGGAGGAGTGCAACCCTGTCGGAGGACCAGCAGTCTCAATTAATCTGGACCCCAGATATTTCGTAAATACTGGACAACCAAAAAGACAGCAGATACTAGCTCATATGAGGCTCCCAACACATATACAGCAGAGGACTACCAGATCTATATTCAATTCAAGATGATACATCTCTCAAGAGATTGGAGGCCCCAAGGGAGTTTAGAGGTCAGGTGGGGGTGGGGGAGGGGAGTGGGGACATCCTTCTGGAGACAGAGGGTGGGGAGGAGGAATGGGATGTGGAATTGTTGAAGGGTGGAGAGGGAGGGGTGGAAATAAAATCTGGAGTGTAAATAAATAAATAAATAAAACTTAAAAAAAAAAGAAAAAAAACTACCTCCTCTCCAATCCAAGTGGAATGTTTCTTTAGTTATTTCCTTTCTCTTTTTTACATTATAATTACATCATTCCTTCCTTTACTTTCCTCCCTTCAAACCCTTCTATATATTCCTTCTTTATTCTTTCTTTTCTTTATTTTTCTTTATTTATTTAATTAATTAATTATTTTTAATAGAATATTTTTTATTTACATTTCAGATGTTATCTCCTTTCCCCATCCCCCATAAACCCCCTATCCCATTCCTTCTCCTCCCTTTTGCTTTTATATCGTTTTAATTACATGTAAGTATTAAGGTCAGTTCTTTATATTCCTGCCTGAATTTATTCTTTGATCTAGCCTAGAATTTAGATTCCTGCCTGAAATTATTACTTTCTTCTAGCCTAAATGACAGATTCCTCCATAAAGCCCATTTCAATCATCCTCTGCAGCCCCTCCCAGGAAAGTGAAACTAGGACCAAAATACAAGGCTGAGGCTATCCACAACAGATGATGGAATTGATTAGCTTTTTGAATGTACCCATGGTTTAATGCATATACATCTCTATTCAAGAGTCTGGACCCATCAATAAGTTTGTCCATTTTAGGTTCATAATTTGCATCCTTGAAAACATTTAAAGGTAGACTATATTTCAAAGAAGTGTGTCTTTAGGGACATGACCTCTGGATTCATATCTTGTCATCAGCCCTGGTTTTATTTATTGTTGTTGGTGGTGGTGGTCTTGGTCTTGGTCTCATTTTGTTTCTCTACTTACCCCTTTTAGCTATGTGCTAAGCTGATTTGCTTCACTATGTGGCAGGCCAATGACAATGTGGCCAGCTAACCATGAATTGAAATCTCTGGAACCATGAAATCAGTTAAGATTTTCTCCTTTCAGTTTTTGTTCAGGTATTTTACCACTATGATAGAAATCTGACTAACACACACATTGTCTAGAATGAGTTTTTTCATGTCGAAGGTAGTCTGAGATGTTCAATGCCACAGGCAGAAGTCTCATATTCTTCTCCTGATGGTCTATTTAGTTTCAACATGAATCTTCAAAGAAAAATCTGTTTCTGCTACTCTAGAGTCCTGTGGAGTGACTACAATTAGGATTAAAAAGAAAAATGTCATTCTGCACAGAATTATTTTGTGTTTCTAAATTCCTAGTTGCAAAGGAGCACTTATTAACATAAATTACCATATGCAAACCCACGTAGTGAACAAATGTAAGCAGTCTTTTTGCACCTGAAACTAATAGCATTAAACAAATCAGTTCACTAAATTAAACAAACACTTTAATTTTTCACTGAGATAGAAAAGGGGAAGAGCCATGAAAAAAAATGTTTGCATTTGCGTACAAAAGATATTTACTCAGACAAAAAGTAAGTTCTTAGGTCTACCAAGTAATAATAGACTTTTGACATTTCTTGGAGGTATTTGGACCTAAATCTGCAAAATTCAAGGATTAAAGTTTAGTCTATACATTAAATTGTTTAGAATTCTGTGGCTCTAAAAGCCTTAGCAAAGAATGGTTGGTCACTGATTAAACTCAAGTAATGGAATAAGGCTGGTCAATTTACACATATCAACCATTTGAAGTCTGCTTTATCTAAAATAATTTATTAAAAGACTTGCATATCACAGATGTTTCCAATAAAAGACCCTGTACTGAGACAACTAAACTCTGCAAGGTAGTGGCTAGAGAAGACATTCACTGTGTTATCAAAGGAGATATAATTAAATCCATGACATCTGTGCAGAGGAAGAGACTTCACAGTTTAGATTTAACTCCGAAGCTGTTCTCTTTTTGCCAAAATTGAAGAGCTATAAAAACCTTCCCACCATATAGCTTAGCTCAGCAGGAGACAAGTCCTTATCTCAGAGGAAAAAAATAAGTCATGAAGCCAGAAGCCAGAATATTGTAGACATCACACTTTGGATCAAAGCAAATCTATTGAGACAGATTCAAATGAGCATATAAATCCTGTAAACTTGTAGAAATTATTTCCACTGATGCGATGAATTCCCTGTCATGGATGCTAAGGACTTTGATGAAAACACATAGAATCAAGGAAGCTTAAGTGTAAATTAATAGTAACAAAGAAAAAGAGATTCCACTAACTGAAATAAAGTCTTCAGAAAGGCAACTCTAGTAGCACTGAAAATGCCAAACTTAACAAGAACACAAAGTGAATATCTGAAAAGGGTGTTTTAAAATGCTATGTAGAAGGAATATGAACTTTCTTCTTACCTATTAACTTATTATATAAACATCTAATAATTTTTGATACTTTTCATCAAGTATCTAATACATCATGATACTTTGTATTATGTAGATTCCATTATTATTATTATCTTTACTTTCTGCTACCCTTAAAATGGCCAAACTAGAGCTATAGAAACTATTATCAATAACAGGTTTTGCTGTGTAGCTACACTACCTATTTGGTTTTGAAGAAGGATCCTGATAAACAGCATTTGAAATCCTAGTTTCAACATGAGGAGATCTGGAAGTCTGAGTCTTACCAGTCTTCCTGTAGGTCACATACACATTAGAAGCTGTAAACAATTTGGATGCAAACTGTAGTTTATAGATAAGAAATCATGCCTTAAAATCACTAATATTTTGTAATTCTGTTAATGACTTCTCATCTTTTTTTTAGACATTTGTGTATTTCATTTCTTCTCATAAAGAATATTATCTATGTAAGCATGCATGACAAAGAATAGAGATTGAAAATGCACATGTGTGAAAAAATATGATTGACAGGCTTAAAAGCAATGGGTTCCAATTATATTTTTGGGACTATGTACCATTTAACTGTGGGCAAGTTATCTACTTATGAATTATTGAATTCCAGTTGGGTCATGTGAAAGAGAACAGAGTATTCTGTTATGAACTAAATTATTTGCTCCCAAACTTCAAGTGCTAAAGAATTAAAACTCAGGAACACTAAAGACAACATTATTCCAACAGAGTGTTCTCAAAGGGAACCAAGTTAAAGTATGTTCATTAGAGCAAGTCCTGATGCAATACAAGTGGCTTATTTGTAGAAGAAAACTTGGACACAGAGACACACTAAAAGACATGGTGAAGAAGGAAGCTAGCAACCTTTAAGCCAAAAGGATAAATAGAGAAGATCAAGAAAAATAACCATGAAGGAACAATAATTTCAGACTTTGAACCTCTAGAACTATGAGAAAATGCATAGCTCTTTGTCATAGAAACTCTGTAGTCTTGAAAATTGATTTTTACATACATAATTTTCTTAACCTCATTAAATTACTCAGCAACCTGCCTTACCTATCGGTGAAGAGAGGTCACCCAAAATTTTACTCCTGAAAAGAGACAGACGTTGTCATGTAATTTCTGTTGAATATTATTTTTAAATATATATTAAATGAAAATAATGAACAGTGTAAACTTTCAAGTTGTACACTGACTTGCCTTAAAAGGTTTTGTGGAGCAGAAAGTCCCATCACAGTAAGTATACAGCATGTTGCTTGGCATACTCCAAGCAAGATGGACATTCAAATGGACATTACAAATAGTCAACTTCCAAGGTAGGTTTTCTGTTCTTTAATGACAAGTAATATGTCATTTTTTAATATTCCCTTTTTCCACAGGCACACATTCCCCCGCCAAATTCAGAACTATAATCAGCCTTTTATAATCCCTACCTTTTCTAAACTACAAAACTATTTTATTTCTAGGTTTTCATCAGTACTCTATAATTTTAAATGACATTATTGAGAAACAGAACAATTCTAAACATGTCCACAGGAACATGTGAACTGAGCTGTTCATCTTCCTAACCCAGAACAGCAATGATTTAACAAATCGAGTGTAAACATCGCATTAGACATTGTCTTCATCTAGTTATTCGTATTGATTCTTTCGTGATGTCAAAACATACTTTGGGTAAGAAATTGTGATTAATATAGCCTGTAAAAGATTTTACAGACCAAAGCACCAAAGCCCCATCAAGAATGTATAGTCCAATAAGCACAGGCTAGGCAGTTTGCTTGCTAATCACAAAATCGAAGTTCCTGCTAAGTGCCAGAATGTATGGGTGGAGTTATAATTGCTGCCCAAGTACTCACCACTGTTCTTAGGAAGTTAGTTATTAGGCTTGTGAAATGATAAACAGTTCTGCTTGTTCTGCTATAGTGACTAACCTTTATTCTTTATAGATCCATCTCTAGACCTTATAAATAAATAAGTAAATACCCACCATCCTGCTGTATGCAAAAAATATTTCAAATTTAATTCTAGCCCATCTTCGATGGTGATGATGAAAACAGAGATTTATTGTTGGCATATGAGTAAACTAGCTCACAGTGTTTTCAGCCAGAAGATATTTCCTTCTTTATCTGTGAACATCTTGTCTTATTTCCTTCCAATTACATTTTTTTCTTCCATGAACAGCAAATATGTCATTTCTATCATTCTCCTGCTGGTGGCCTTCTGGAAGATGATGATTGAATTACCCAGTCTTTGGAAGAAACAAGCTGTTTTATGTCTTGATTGCCATGGATTTTGTGGATTCTGTTGCCCTGGGGTTTCTCTCAGGTTATTACAGATGCTAAGATAATTCAACTGAGTAATGTTCTCCTGAAGGAAATGAATGAATGAAAATTCTAGAAATATGCAGTTCTCCCAGGCACAAAGTCACCCTCAGTGTGCTTTTCCTGGCTTTTAATGAAAGATAAAGTTGTACGAAATAAATTCTGGGTGTTTTAAACTAATTGAGAAAATACCTTCATCAGATCTATCCATTATCTGTCTAGCTGCAGACTTGTGATTTCAATTCCAAGTTTGCCCACATCTGATGAATATACACAAATCTCATACTCTACTCCAGTCCTAAGTAACAAATTATTCTAATTTTGTGATTTTTTTGAACAAAATATGCCATTTCTAAGGATCATGAGTCTAAGTGCAGCATGCTGGGTCCTTGGCTTAAGGTTTCACAAGATTGAAATTTAGGTATGAGACAGGCTGTACACACTTCTAACAATCCTCTAAGCTTGTAAGAGGCCACCTCTTGTGTTTCTGCGTGCATACAGAGGATTATGCTCCCCCTTAATTATGCCCTGAAGACTGTACCTAGTTCCTGGAGGGTGCCCTGCAGTCACCTGTCATGAGGATCTTTCCATCATACAACCTGTTTATTTTTCTTTCAGGTCTTTGGTATAAATTTCCTATAATCTATAAATTTTAACTTTGATCTCGATTTCTAAAATTAGCTCCACAAATTTCACACTATTTACATATATCTTTAAAAGATGCTGAGGTGACCTTTGTGATTATTGGTTTTATATGACACAGTTGGTCTTAAAATGGTGAGGATTAGGGTTGTATGTGTGGACATGATCTAAGTAAAGTAGGTTGTAGTGAGAGGAAAATTGTCTCTGACTAAGAATTAAACAGGATATGAGAAAGATCTGAATGGAAGCATGATAAGGAGATGGCATGTGCCCTTGGTGTCTTAAGATGGATAGAGTCATGACAAACGGAGACAGCCTTCATCATGAAAAGGAAGTCACAGTCTCTTAGCAGAGAAAATGAACCCGAATCTGAGAGATACGAGGACCTAAGCAGCAGCCACAATGATCAGGAAAGTGAATTCTTTCTTGTAAATATGTAAGCTCTCTTGAAGCAACAGAAAACAAGCAGCATCTTTATCTAAGGGAGCTAAAACCCATTGCCTTTTCAATGTTTATCAGTTCCAAGGAAGTCCTGATCCATCTTCACTCAAATAAAAGGGATTACTCCAATGTGCTGATACAAGTAGTTAGGGGATACTGGAGATCATCATAGGATTCTGCCAACCAGAGAGAGACCCAGTATCTTAATTTTTCAGGCTTTTAAAATGGTTTTTCTGAAGGCTAATATGAGTTCCATGGCTGGGAAAAGGAACATAATGAGGTCGTAATGTTGACATATTGAGAAAGACTGAAAATTACTTTATGAGCAATCAGTAAGTCAAGCTAAAAATCTAAGTCAAAGTAAATATACATGTAATTTGTACACTAAAAAATGGAAAAGAACAAATTAGCTAAACCAGTTAAGATTTACTGTTTTCCTAGCAACCACTGCTATGTATGTGTTGACTGTATGAATGCATGTAAGTCTCACAATATGACTATGAATGGAGAGATGGCTCAGTGTTAAAAAGCACTGACTGCTCTTCCAGAGGTCCTGAGTTCAATTCCCAGCAATCACATGGTAGCTCACAACCATCTGCAATGGGTTCTGACCCCCTCTTCTAGTTCAACTGAAGAGAGCAATGGTGTGCTCATATACATAAAATAAATAAATCATTAAAAAATACCTGAGGTTTGAAATGACATTAATACTTGGCAATTTTCATAAATCAACTAATTTATATCATAAAAATAAGGTTCCATCTATATATTATATACAAAAATGTGTGTGTGTGTGCGTGCATGCATGCGTGCATGTGTGTGTTAAAGATAGCCTAGTTCCAAATGCTTAACGGATCAGAGCCTTCTTTGGCCCTAGAACCGTAGAGATGAAATACACCTAAGGTCTCTCTTTTTAGATGCTTTTAGTTACCTGCTGCTTTCCTGGTCACTCAAAAGTGACTGGTAATGGTGGCTTTGTCTTCTTTATGTTCCTTCAATAGCCAAAAATAAATCCTTAAATCCAAACCTACCTTGTCAATTCCACAATTGTCATTTTAACTCCAGATCTTATATGTTTTCCAGTTAGGGATAGCTTGTTTTCCAAATTTTATTAATTTTTATTATGTGTTCTATTTATCAAATCAAAACTGCCCATGTCTTAATCTTTGCAACTTGTAATATGTGGTATTAACTCTTTTAACTTGTTAACAAATTTCTCCTGTGATAGTACTGCCTCTCCTTTTGTGTCAATATATTTCAGATATATTTGAACTGAAATTTCAATCTCTTTTTTCATTCTTAAAAGCATCTTTACAAATTGACATAACCTATTTTAGAGTGATTTTTCCAGAATATGGAGACTGAATGAGTAATAAGCTCTGTGTCTCAGATAGAAACCCTGTCTTGAAAATTGCATTATCTCCTTTCATGCTAACTGTATTTCTTGTCCTGGTTTTTCAGTGAGTTCTTTCTCACTTATTAGTGGCATCAACTATATACGTTCTCTGCACAGAATAGAGTTTATAGTATTCCCACTTTCAGTTGTTGGGTTTCAGACCCAGGACAAGGAGCTGAAGTACATATTTGACATACCAAAGCAGACCTGGCCTCCAGGCTCTCTAAGAATCCCTTGGTCCCTACCTGGCATACCCTGTCCTCTAGCTTGAACTTTCCAGCCTAGAGGTTGAGCTTCCTCTCCCACAGAGGCTCTTTCCTATGTAATCCACATATTTTAGTCTCTCCTTTCTTATTTCTTCTCCCCCGTCTCTTCTTCCCTCTTTGCATGTGTGCTTTTTCTCTTTCTCTTCCTCTCACCTCTGTCTTCCTCCCCATGACCATTTCCCTGGCCTCTTTCTTTGGGACCAGTGAACCTGTCTGAGAGCTGTGTCACAATGAACCTGACTTTAGATGCTCTAATCTGGCTTGAATTTGCTCAGGTAGAGAAATTATCACCAGTTAGTCACCCTTTCTGCTTTGTTTATACATTGTTGTTTATAATATTTTCCAACTTTGTAATTCATGAATTCAAACTTCATGTGTTGCAAGCATTCTTCTGTGTATGCAGGATAAATGTGTGATTATTGAAATTCCATGGCTTCTGCTTTATGGATATCAGAGTGTATAATAAGCATTAAATGACTTCTTGTCAAACTGCCTCATTCAAGTTACCATTGTCTCTGATTCACGCCTACTTTTCCAGATATCTAATTAGTCAATAAAATCCATTCTTGTACCACTCACTTGATGCTTATTTAATGATCTTTCTAAAATAAATCTTATTACCTCATTTATCAGGTTGACTCTTATCCCTCATCCAGTAAGAATATATAAATTGTTTAATAAACATTAAACATTAAACATTGTTTTGCATAATCTGCTTACCTTCCCAAGTATTTTTAAAGTAATTCTTTAATATGTATGATTATCTGGTCAGGAAAAAATTTGTGAGATCCTGGAAGATATTGCAGTTTCCCTTGACAAGTTCACTCAACTGTTTTGTCCTGTAATCTGTGCCCCCATAGGTGTAGTCAGTTTATTCCCCTTGTTCCAGATTTTTAAATGATATTTAAGAATAATATTCTACATATATGTGAGGTACTTTATAATATATTTCAATACAATGCTTTAATATAATGTATATCATATTTTCACCTATTACTATATATAACATATATATGTATATATCACATATATGTATCACATGTATGTATACATTTTATATATATATATATATAAAATCTCATACACACACACACACATATCCACATACTTATAATTCCTTTGAGGTGAAAGCAACCAAAACCTTCTATTCTATACTTTTGAATTGTGGAATAACTGATCATTACCAGAGTTATAATGGTATAAATAGTGAATATAAAATTCTTACTACAGTTCCCTTTGTTCTATCTAACAATTCTAGTTTGTGTCAACTTGGTGTACAACTTGTTAACACATCTAAAAGTAGCTTTTCCTGCTCCTGATATTAATAGATAGCCTACTCTTTTACTAAGATATGTTTCACCATTTCATATAGCTCAAAGAATGAAAATTAACTTGCATCATATTATTATTTTATAGATTACAGAAGGATTTTTAACAAATGAGGAGTTATATTTACTAGAATAGACAAGTTTTCAGCCTCCATTACCTGTAGAATTACTGAAGGCAAACAAGCCCCTTAGGTTATACTATTATATTGAAATGATAATTTTCTTGTAATATGGTAATTAGTTCTCAAAAATATGAAGTACGTAGAGTTATATTCCATTGAATCAGTTAATGTTTTCTGAGCACTGATAACTCAATAAATAATTACATACTTTAGCTTTAATTTTGTCTGTTTTGAAAATCATACATATATTCATAATTTTATAAGTAATCAAAATTATTTTTGGCATTTTATGGAACAGTTATTATTTTTACCAATATATGCTCATAAATGTATCTAAATCTGTGTGACATTGGATAGATGACTGAAGATGACTATGTGTAAGAGCAGTGATGTTTACATATTTGTACTTTGACTGATAAATGAAGTTAAAGGCCAACAGTTAATATTTAAAGAACTAATTTTTACAGTAAATAAGTAAGTGTCCTTTGTGAATGTATAATTTTGTTCATATTCATAAATGTCATTTTTCAAAATGTGTTATTTTGTAGCTAAAACTGAACATTCCCTTCTTGGTGGAAATGGGAGTCAAAATAATACAAGGAACTAAAACTTTGAGGTTCAGGGAGATTAGAAAGTTATAGAATGCATTAGACCCCTTTCTGAGCACAAAGCTTTTGGTATTTATCCACTATTGCTGATTCTTGACTTTGCCCACAATGGTCATTCTGAAGTTCAGAAAGCACACAACATACTATAAGTCCAGTACTGAACCAGTATTTGTTTCATCCTTAGTAAAACACTATGCTTATCTGCAAGATCTAGTGATGATCTTCTTCCTACATCATATCTTGGAGACTGAAGCTGCTGGTGCAAAAATGCTGAACATTGCTCATATGTCCACATAGAGCTTTCGGGAAGAGTCCAACCCATGTTACTTTAGATTTAAGGCTATATTTAGTCTTTATCTTGACCAAACATTTATTATTTAAAATGGAATTTTCACAGTGAGATCCTGCAATCCAAGTATTAAGATGTCTTATTTAAAGTTTCAGTAACCTTTGAGACTTGTTGAAGGGCTTGTCACAATCCTACAAAACATGGAATATTGTTATTAAATAGTACCTGCACGTGTAAAAGAAGACTTTTATCACACATCTTCTAAAGCAAATAGAATTCAGTCTATAGATACTCTTACTAAAAATTTCTAGTACTATCTGTGCTTATTTCCTGGCTATGATGAATATACTGTGTGTATTGCATTGTTCAGCAAAACCCACTACTACTGCAATAATCCACACCATCAACTACAAACACCTTCTAAGATCTAGAAAAGTCATAAACTTTTACAATGTAGATTACCAACACAATCATATATACTACAGATATCAGAGATGAAAAACTAACACAGAGACAATATTTATATACTCTAATTAACCAGAAAACACCAGGTGACTTCCAATGTCTCTTAAGAAATTGATTGATATGTAAGTGAATAGAGATTAATATTTCAAAACAAGGATACAATGGTTGATGATATATCTTCATGGATAAAGTGCTTGCTGCACAATACAAAGATCTTGATTCAAATCCCCACAGCACATGTAAAGTCAAGACACTAGCATGCATCTTTAATCCCAGTACTTCTATGGTGAAGTGGGAAGCAGAGACAGAATACATAGAAATTTGGAAACCAAGAAGCATGCTCTGCATGCTGGTAAAAATCAGGAAGAAACCAGGTTTTCTAAAATGCTGGTTTCAAAGCCTAAAACACAAGACTGTCCCTTAACCTCCACATATGTGCAATAACATACCTGCAGTTGCAGTTGCACATCATGTATGCATATTCAGATATATAAATATACCAAAACATGAGAAAAACAATTCAGAGCATAATGGGAAATTCAGAAAAAATTTAAAAATATAAAGTCAACATTTAGGCACAACATATCATTCTATGAATTCTAGAAGATGAAGAAAGGTGAAAGATATTGGAAACTTATTACAGTAAATAACAAGCAAAAAATCCTTCAGAATCTTCAGCGAAATTACATACTAAATGGAGTGCATTTTTAATGTCATGATAAAATGCCTATAAAAGCAAATTAAGACAGAAATTAATTACTTTGGCTCAGATTTTGAGGGTTTTTGTATATCATAGAGGAGCAAATGAGGTGCTATCATCTCTCACTAGTAAGCTAGAAGCATGACTCATCTGCTCATGCTGCATCTACAGTCAAGAAGTAGAAGGAGACAGTGCTACTATGCTAGCTCTTTTTCTTATGGACATTGCACACAAAGCACAGGACAATAAATCAGAAAGACGAAGCACACTCCATTAAACCATCAAACTCACAAACCTTCAAAAACTCAAAAAGTAGAAGCCAGCAGAATCAACAGGCTGATAAATTCAGCAAAGTGGCTGGATATAAAATTAACTCAAATAAATCAGTAGCCTTCCTTTATACAAACGATAAACAGGCTGAAAAAGAAATTAGGGAAACAACTCCCTTCATAATAGCCACAAATAATAAAAATATCTTGGGGTAACTCTAACCAAACAAGTGAAAGACCTCTCAAGTCTCTCAAGAAAGAAATCGAAGAAAATCTCAGAAAATGGAGAGATCTCTTATGCTCATGGATTGGCAAAATTAATGTAGTAAAAAATGGCCATTCTACCAAAGGCAATCTACAGATTCATTGCAATCCCCATCAAAATCCCAACACAATTCTTCAATTCTCACATTCACATGGAAAGGAAAAAAAAAACAAAAAACAAAAATCAGAATAGCAAAAATATTCTTAACGACTTCGGGAATCACAATCCTGACACCAAGTTTAACACAGAGCAATAGTGATAAAAAAAAAAAAAAAAAAAAAAGAAGAAGAAGAAAAGAAGAAAGAAAGAAAAAACTGTGTGGTACTAGCATAGAGACAGACACATTGATAAATGGAACAGAACTTAAGACCCAGAAATAATACCACACTCTTACAGACACTTGATCTATGACAAAGAAGCCAAAAATATACAATGGAAGAAAGAAAATATCTTCAATAAATGGTGCTGGTCTAACTAGCTGATGTATGTAGAAAAATGAAAATTGACCCATATTTGTCACCTTGCACAAGCTCAAGTCAAAGCCCAAAGCTGGGGTCAAGGACTTCAACATAAAACCAGATACACTGAATCTTACGTACAAAATATTTAATGTTACTAAAAATCGTGGGTAGAGTTTAGAGGAAGCACATGAGGTCCTGTTGCTCTCTGAGGGACTGAGGAACATTAATGGGGATTGAGGGCAATTTTTCATTTCTTCACGGGTGTAGCTACTGATAAGGCATACTTGCACCAGAAATCACCTCTCATCTATTCACAATTAGCTAAGAAATCATAATTAAAATCTGTAGCCAGACACAAAAAATGGACATGAAAGAGAGGTACAGATTTGTTGGGAAGAAGAAAAGATTTAACAAGAGTGGGGTACAGATGAGAGAGGAAAACTAAGGAAAGGTGAGAACAAATAAAGTGTTATTAATTATATATAAATACGAAACTATCAAATAATTAAAAACAACATCAACAAACTGCCAGAAGGAAGGGAAAGTTCCTATAAAAGTGTTTGAGTGAGTTACAGATCACTACATTTGCAGCACAATGACATTACCTCACATCCCATGAGAAAAATCAAGTCAAACGGGGCTAAAATCTAAATTTCAGGCTGTTAATATATTTAAATCATTTTTAAAAATGTAAACATTATGACACTAAAATGGCTCATGAATTCTTTAGGGAAGGTGGGGATGGACAGGAAGCAGTGGAACCAAAGTAAAGATATCTCTTAAAGGG
The DNA here is from genome assembly GCA_021653895.1 of Mastomys natalensis. Taxonomy (NCBI): domain Eukaryota; kingdom Metazoa; phylum Chordata; class Mammalia; order Rodentia; family Muridae; genus Mastomys; species Mastomys natalensis. The sequence goes on along the minus strand of JAJTUV010002245.1, from coordinate 69,535 downwards.
AGAAAACGGCTTGTATGTCGAAGATGATGGAAGCTCAGCTCTGCACTTAAGTCAAAAAGACAATGGAAATGGGCAGAGATAATGTGTCATTTCTGTCACTGTTTTAAAAGTACGTTTCCATAGGAGGCATCTTGAGAAATATTACTTCCTGTTCATGTGAATGGCTATGATTGGGACTCTGCTCTTAGTTAGCTGGTCTCTTAAATTGAGATGAAATGTTTCTAAATGTGTCAGAAATCTCTAACAGACATCTTTCAAAATTCTGCTGGACCAGTTCTGCTCTCAAGCCCCTGCCATTTACCTTCACATGAAGACTGTGTGTGGTCCGCTTTGCTGTGAGAACTGGCCTTTCACTCTAAGATAGTCAAGTATTTCACAGAGGGCAGTCACTTGAGTTTATCTGCTTGATACATTTTCCATTTTATTTGACTGTATAGTAACATGTTCTTGGTACTTTCTATGTACATATTTTAATTGATAGACATATTTAGATTAGTGTTACAACTACAGGAAATATTAAGCATAAAAGAGGTCTCCTATACCTCAGTGAACACTCCATATACTCCATACATGATGCTTTAATCATCAGCATACTGCATTGATCTAACACACGTTACAACCAATCAGATTGTGACTATTGTTAGCCACTATGTTGTGGCTAAGTGAATCCAATAATTTGATTTAAGGCTTAATCTTTGTTGAGCAATCTATGGGATTTTATGTTTGTCACTGTATATGTATGCACAATTAATGTCCATTGAAAATGAACTCAAATTTAGACACTATAAAATCATCTAAATATCCACTGTAATATATCTAGTATGTAACCTATTCTCTGAATTCCTGGAAATCATTTATTTTGCTTTTATTATTATAGGCAGGGCTTTGGTCTTTATTTATAGATGTGCAATGATGCATCACTGTGTTATTTGTATACAATTTCCTGATGACATGACATTGAACCTCTTTGCTCATATGAATTGTCATATATATGTGTCACACACACATACACATATATATATGTATATACAAATATATATACATATATATCAAGATATAAATATGAAAATTGATCAATATATATATATATATATATATATATATATTGAGTTATTTCTCAAATCTTTTAAAAAGAAATCCACATTCCTTTTTAAAATAAAGTTATGTTCTTATAGTTAAATTTTAAGAATACTTTCTGTATTTTCAATACAGTGCTACAAGTGATATATATTTTGGGAACATTTTTCTCACAGACTGTTTTTTTATTTGTATAAAGTAGTTTTCTTGGTGAATTTGTTAGTTTTAGTGAAGGCCTAGGTGTCAATATTTGTTTGAGCAGTTAATTTACTGTTACATTGAGAAAATTCTCATTTTACCAAAAATTAGCCACATATTCAAATACATCATGTTCTACAGTTTCTATACTTGTGTATTTTGTATATGGATTTTAAACCATTCAGACTGAGTTTTGTAAGATTTACACTATATGTAGAAGTCTTATTCCAAACATGGTAACTATAAGAAAATACCTCTGTAACATATGATTGACATTGTTTCATTGTTAATATACATTGATATTTCTAGGTCTGTTTAGAAATTGTGTGCTGTTTTGTTTATCTATTTTATTATCCATCAATCAATATGAATTTTGTCTTTTGTCTTTCTATATGAACTTTGCTATGAGTCTGCTAATAGAAATGAACTAATTTTCTGGGTTTTTGACAGACATTGCTAGCTGAATAGCTGAAATTGGAAAGAGCTATATTCTTGGAAATATTGATGCATGTTTCAAAACCGAATGATTTCAAATGTCAGCTCAAAACTTCCCATTTTGTAAGCATCAAAGAGAAGTGTAGTATACAAAAAAGATCTAATATTACAATCGCATTGAAGTTATATTTTAAATTCACCATTTTAATAAGCATAATTTGAAGTGTATTATTTGTCTTCAAATCTCTGCCTCCTTCCCTATGAAATAAAGTATTTGTTACAGAAAATAGTAAGCAATGTCTTTGTGTACTTATTTTTATGCTCTTTCACTCCTTCCTACAGTAAGAAGTTATATTGGCTCTTTTTCTTGACTCAAAATAAATGTGACAGGGAAAAATGTAGGAAAACAAGAAATCTGCCAAATTTTTTAGATTATGTTTACTATATTGTAAGACACCACAGGTAATTTGGATAGGAAAAATAGGGCCATAAACATACTACTGAGTCAACCACATTAAGGAAAAATCCATCTCTAGTTGGCAGAGTAAAGTAGATTAGTGATACAAACAAGGATGAAAATGAGAAGGGAGTGTAAAATGTTTGTGTGTGTGTGAGAGAGAGAGAGAGGGGCAGGGAGGGGAAGGGAGAAAGGAAGATGGGAGGTGGAGGGAGAGGGGGAGAGGGGGAGAGAGAGGGAGAGGGATTCATTTTCCCTAGGTGGTGTAGTAATTTCTTCCAAAGCTACTTAATACCCAGAAAGCTTGACCAGTAAGTTTGTTATGATTCAGGAAGCAAGCATCTGAAAAGCTCAGAAAATACCTGAAATTGTCCAGATAAATAAGGCTTCTCCTTCTACAAGTTTATATAAGAAGTAAAGGCTGCTGAGAATACAAAGATTGGTGAAGCTGAGTATAAATTCTCTATGTTGTTGTGGTTTGGTCTTTTGCTATGTATTATAATGTTAATACTATCCCCTATGGCCTGGTTGTTCTAGGGACAAAAGAATCTGCACATATACAAGTGATACTATGTAGCCTTACCCCCCGAGTTATGATTATTCCTCCTGATTGCAATAAAGATGCTTACACCATATAGCTGGGCAGATAGGTGGAGTTTTGGGTTCTGCAGATTGTGGTCTGAGGAGAGACCACATAGGGGAGAGAAAAGAAGGTGCAGAGGTGACACAACACCATGAGATAGGTGAGTCATGGAACAAATGGCCATTATAATGGGCCAATTAAAGTTAAGAGCAGCCCAGATGGAACATAAAAAGATTTAACTCGGGGTTATTGATATGGAAGTAGACATAATGACATAGAGCATAGATGTCTGCCAAGGTTAAGTGTATTAAAGGCTGATTATTAATATAAAAATTATGTGTCTTTTACCTGGAAACTGGATCTTCAAAGGCATGGTAGCAACCATATTTAAGATTAAATATTATTACAACACTATGATCTGTCAATTTGCTTGCAAGTAATACAGAGAGGATCAGGGTTCACATTTTCCTGAGTAGATTACCCTCTCTGGTATGTGCTTTCAATGATGCAGCTAACTTGGAGGTATTCTTTCTCCTGTAGGTAACCTAAAAATAGAAGAGAAGAACCTTAATTGGTTCACCAAATTGGACTTTGGTAGCATTCTTACTTTGGTCTGCTGTCAATACTCTCTTTGGAATAATTATATGGTAGTCTTGTATATCTCAGAGAATAGTGTCATGCAACACCATTCTCTATGTTAACTGAACATTTTTATGTTTTAACAATAACCTGCATGCTTTTTAAATATCCTAAAGTGGCCTCAGGTATCTCTTACAAAGATTTCTATTTTTATAGAAACTAGTACCTTAAACAGGGTTCAGGACAAGAGACTGTTAAAGAGATGAAGAAAATCAATGATAATCTACTCATTTGAAACTAAAATTAGTGAAATTTTTACATGTATTTATTTTTATTGATTGATTGATTGATTGATTGATTCACTTAAATCCTGATTGCCACCACCTTACCCCTACCCTCCCGGTCCCATCATCCCACTGTCCTTCTCTCATTCCTCCCTCCCCCTTTTCTTCAAAGAAGGGGAGCTACTGCCCTCGGGTACCAATCCATCCTGGCATATCAAGTCTCATTAAACTAAATGCATTTTCTTTTACTGAGGCCAGATAAGGCAGCCCGGGAAGGGGAAGGGGAAGGGGATCCAAATGCAGGCAAAAGTGTCTGAGTCAGAGACACCCCTTGTTCCAACTGTTGGAAATCCACAAAAAGACTAAGCTGCATATTGACTGCATATGTGTACTAGTCCGTGGTCCAGTCCATGAATGTTCTTTGGTTGGTGGTTCAGTCTCTGTGAGACCACATGGGCACAGGTTAGTTGGCTCTGCAGGTCTCCTTGTGGTGTCCTTGATATCTCTTTTCCCTCAATCCTTCCCGAGATTCTTCCACAAGACCCGCTGAGCTCTGTCTAATGTTTGTCTGTGGGTCTCCTCTTCTGTTTCTATCAGCTGCTAGATGAAACCTCTCAGGTGACAGTTGTGCTAGGCTCCTATCTACAAGTATAGCAAAGTATCATTAATACTGTTAGGGGTTGGCTCTCATCCATGGAATGGGTCTCAAGTTGGGGGAGTTATTGGTTGGCCATTCCCTCAAACTCTGTTCCATCTTCATCCCTGTACTTCTTATAGGCAGGACAATTTTTTGATCAAAGATTTTGTGGGTGGGTTGACATCTTCCTCCCTCCACTGGAAGTCCTGCCTGGCTACAGAAAGTGACTCCATATCCCTGCTGTTAGGATTCTCAGCTAGAGTCCCCCATATCCTCCAAGGAACCTCCCCTGTCCCAGGTCTTCGGTTTGTCCTGGAGATTCACTCCCTATTGATTTTCCTTATCTTTCCTATCCCTCTCACTCCACCTGCACTCTCCCCCAAATTAGTGAAACTTATGATTAGTTATTATAGTCTTTTATTTGCATAGAAAATTAGTAGCTAAATTATAAGCTGGGCTTAAAAAATATGGATCTGTGCTTATAAAATAACAAAGCACATAGTGGGTTGAATTGTATTTCCCAAATGCCTCTTCAGATGAACATTTGTGAGAATAGTATGATTACACATGTGATGAATAAAGATGAAGACATTATAGAGAAAAGTGGGCCTATAGTCTATTGTGACTGACATTATAGAAAGACAAAGATATACATAGAAAGACTGCTGTAATATAATAACAGTTGAGAGGATGTCTCTGCTATAAATGAGCACTAAAGGCTGTTGGCAGTCCACCAGAAGGTAGCTGGAATCAAGGGCAAAAGGCCTAGCAGGTTTCATCAGGAGATTCCCTTCCAGACATTTTATTTTGAATTTTGTCCTTCCATAACTGTGACACACTACATTTCTGATTGTTTGTGAAGCTAATTTGGCTTTGTGATAGCTTTACAGCATATCTAAGAAAATGCAAACAACATCTTTATTACTGAGAAACACATGAACTCTACAGTACAGTGACTATTCTAATTTTCATTAGCAGCTTAAAAACAGTACCAAGTCAGATTTCTTTGGTTTCAGCTCAAGTAATAGACTTCAATTTCAGGACTTTCTGCAATGGTGTTAAAATATCTATTTTCACCTGTGGTAAAAAAAAAACCACACTCTGAACGAAAATGCAAAGATCAATCTTGCATATGCTGATTTAAAATGGAAGCTGAATTTCCAGACTTATCTCTTATTTTTTAAAGCACATAAATGACACTAGTCTGGAAAATCTGGAATCTATATAGATTACTAGGACTCTAATATTTCTGAATAGCTAACACAATCTTTAATATAAAAATTGTATTTATCTCCCTCTTAACAATCTTATCATAAAAGGATATCATTTAATTCTCCACCACAACATCTCTCTCATTAATTCCAGGACTATAACTAAAATTAGATTTTATAATCACTGGGAATAAAAGCACCTAATTAAATAGATTATGAGTTAAATAATATAAACCTTTGTAAATATGAGAAATAATTTAAACTGAACATTTAAAACCATTTAGTTGCTGTTTTCTACAGTCCTGAATTTATCATAAGATTTACATCTCATGAAGCTATATTCTCAAAATATAGTCTTGCCAATGTAAAGAGGTTAACTTGACTTTTCATCCTGTGAGTAAAGATTACTATGTAGAAACAGCAAAGAAAAGTTTCCTAGAACTCCCTTTAAAAAAATCAGATGGTTATCCACATCCATGGGAAAATAGCAGTGATAGATAGTACCACTGAGACTTGAAAGATGAATTTATTTGACTCTTTTTCCAAATTAGCTTAATGAGTATTTGAAGAGCCCATCCTTTCATGCTTAATCATGGAGTGATTCCAAGTTATAATTAGTCTTCCAGATGTGGCTCCATTACCAATACATTTGGTTTATCTCATAAATAATATGGCTTTCAATGGCATATGAATGTAACATGAATGAAGTTATATGAAATATATATGCTTAAAACTTTAGACATTTCAGGGCATCCATGCCAAAGTGAAGGGTAAGTAGAATACTATCTATAATCAAAAAATAATAATAATTTACTTAGTATGGATTCCATTTTTATTTGATATATGCTAACATGGATAACCTAATAACATTTATTTATAGCTAGTTAACATCTAGAATTGTTCAATTAAATATTTACAAAAAACAAATAAAACCTAGGCCCTTAACACTTGAAGAATGTGTTTCTCAAATATCTTTAGTATGTCCAAAGAATAATTAACTTTCTTTCCAGAACTACTTACTCATTAAAGGACAAAATTTTAATATTTAAGTTGTTATTATTTATTTATTGACATTGCTAAATAGAGATTATTTTAATATATTTATGTTCTATATATTATTATATTGAACATTGTGTATATTGTTCTATTCTTATTTCTCATTTGGTAAGTTTCTTTTAAATATATTATTTTAATAACAATTTTATATTTTCTTTTTTTTAATGGGATTTTTTAAAATTTATTTAGTTATTTAAATCACATCATAATTTACTCATTTACACAAGGGTTATAAACACAAAAAGGCAGGATGTGGAGAAGGGAATGGCACCTGAGCATAGGTGTTCAGGGGGAGTACAAATACCTTTCAGAACAGGGTATCAGCTGGGTGTAGTTCAGGGGACAGGTCACTATGACTCTGCCTATGAGTCACTTGTCCTTATCTAGGTTGGTACTGTCCACCAAGGCTGCCTATTATAAGACCTATGACTACTTGGGCTGGTAAATTTCCACAGAAGCCGCTTTTTTACAATAGCTTATACCTGCTGTTTCAGTGTTTTTCCACAGAGACCCAAGACTTGGTGTTAGCATGCATGTATGTTAGAACTATTGCTGACTTTAGGCCTATGGCTGATTTTAGGCTTTTAGTGTATATGTAGGGCTGCTCCTGACATCTGCTCCCTTCTCTAAGTATAGAAGGGCCTTGGCGATTCTATTCTTGAGAAGGTGGGGATAGAGGCCTGACCTCCAATAATTGAAGGGGACCTTGTAATGGCTCAGGTCCTCCTGTCGTTGTACAGTGAGGCATGAGGGCCATACCCATCCTGATGTCTTTTTCCTGGAGAGGGGATACTTTTGACATCAACCCCTATGCAGTCAGGCTTGTCCCTTAGGGAACCCAGATAGATATTTTAAACTTTTATTTATATTCCCTTGCAGTGCTTAGCCTCACAGCCTAAGAAAGAATTCAGATCGCCAGACAGAGAGGGTTCTGGGTAGCCCTCTCTGCTTGGTCTAGGAGTGGAAGTCTCCTCTTTTAGGTTGGGTGGAGATGGGTTTGAGAATGCCCTGTATACAGTAACAACCTCATCTTGAGTCTCGTGGTCCTCCATACTAACTTATGATAATGTATCTGAATAGGTTTTGCTACCGAATTATCTATTTGTTGTATCACAAAGTTAGTCAGCCTATTTAAGGCCCGGGACTAAAAGAATTCAGCAGAAATAACCCAGTTCATTGTCCCAAGATGGGAGGAAGTAGGGGTTGACAACATGGAGAGGTTGAAACAGTCCTTGTACCAGCTCTCTCTTTCTCTTTCTCTTTCTTTTTTTCTCTTTCTCTTTCTCTTTCTCTTTCTCTTTCTCTTTCTCTTTTCTCTTTCTCTTTCTCTCTCTGTCATTTCTCTGGGCCTTCTCTGACCTTTTTCATGTTCTCTTTAACCATCCCTGTCTTGTCTATGTAAGGGCAACATTTTTCTTTAAGGGTTGTACACAGTCAAGAGCTGTAAACAGTCTTTTCTATTATAGAAGAGTAAATCAAGTCCAATAAAGTCCTTTGCAATTTTTGGAGATAAATTCAGACATCAACACGAGGGATTTCTTCAGATTAGTGATGTCAATCTCTAGCTGTTTGGTGTCCTTGTCAATGGCACATGAAAGATCTGAGTAGTATAAGTCTGGAGTCCAGCATCAGGATTAGAGCTTTTACGAGCAGACATCACAGGTGTTTCATTTTTACCTGTTCTCAGGCTGGAGGTTTAGACCCTGGAGCTCTGGTTGAATCTTTTGATACTCATTCTAAAAAGGACAAAAGCACCCTCACTTTCTTCCTCCTTCTTCTTGGGTTTCATGAGGTCTATGCATTGAGTCTTAGGTATTGTGTGCTTTGGGCTAATATCCGCTTATCAGTGAATGCATACCATGTGTGTTCTTTTGTGATTGGGTCATCTCACTCAGGATGATATTTTCTAGCTCCATCCATTTGCCTAAGAATTTCATGAACTCATTGTTTTTAATAGTGAGTAGTACTCCATTGTGTAAAGGTACCACATTTTCTGTACCCATTCTTCTGTTGAAGGACATCTGGGTTCTTTCCAGCTCCTGGCTATTATAAATAAGGCCGCTATGAACATAGTGGAGCATGTGGCCCTGTTGTATCTTCTGGGTATATGCCCAGGAGTGGTATAGCTGGGTCCTCAGGTAACACTATGTTCAATTTTCTGAGGTACCCCAGACTGCTTTTCATAGTGGTTGTACCAGCTTACAATCCTACCAACAATGGAGGAGTGTTCCTCTTTCTCCACATCCTCGCCAACATCTGCTGTCACCTGTGTTTTGGATCTTAGCCATTCTGACTGGTGTGAGGTGGAATCTCAGTGTTGTTTTCATTTGCATTTCCCTGATGTCTAGGGATACTGACACTTCTTTAGATGCTTCTCAACCATTCGAGTTTCCTCAGTTGAGAGTTCTTTGTTCAGCTCTGTACCCCATTTTTTAATAGGGTTATTTGATTGTCTGAAATCTAGTTTCTTCAGTTCTTTGTATACCTTGGATATTAGCCCTCTATCAGATGTAAGGTTGGTGAAGACCTTTTCCCAATCTGTTGGTTCCCGCTTTGTCCTATTGACAGTGTCCTTTGCTTTACAGAAGCTTTGCATTTTATGAGATCTCATTTGTCAATTCTTGATCTTAGAGCATAAGCCATTGGTGTTCTGTTCAGGAACTTTTCCCTGTGCCCATGTGATCAAGGCTTTTCTCTATTTTCTCTTCTATTAGTTTCAGTGTAGCTGGTTTTATGTGAAAGTCCTTGATCTACTTGGAATTGAGCTTTGTACAAGGAGATAAGAATAGATCAATTTGCATTCTTCTACATGTTGACCTCCAGTTGGACCAGCACCATTTGTTGAAAATGCTGTCTTTTTTCCACTGGATGGTTTGAGCTCCTTTGTCGAAGATCAAGAGACCATAGGTATGGGGATTCATTTCTGGGTCTTCTATTCTACTCCATTGATCCTCCTGACTGTCTCTGTTCCAATACCATGCCGTTTTTATCACTATTGCTTTGTAGTACAGCTTGAAATCAGGGATGGTGATTCCCCAGAAGTTCTTTTATTGTTGAGAGTAGTTTTTGCTATCCTGGGTTTTTTGTTATTCCAAATGAATTTTAAGATTGCTCTTTCTATCTCTGTAAAGAACTGAGTGGGAATTTTGATGGGGATTGCATTGAAATCTGTAGATTGCTTTTGGCAAAATAGCCATTTTTACTATTTTAATCCTTCCAATCCATGAGCATGGGAGATCTTTGCATCTTCTGAGATCTCCTTCGATTTCTTTCTTTAGGGGCTTGAAGTTCTTGTCATACAGGTCTTTTACTTGCTTGGTTAGATTCATACCAAGGTATTTTATATTATTTGTGACTACTGTGAATGGTGTCGTTTCCATAATTTCTTTCTCAGCCAGTTTATCCTTTGTGTAGAGGAATGCTACTGATTTGTTTGAGTTAATTTTATACCCAGTCACTTTGCTAAGTTGTTTATCAGGTTTAGGAGTTCTCTGGTGGAAGTTTTGGGGTCACTTCAGTATACTATCATATCATCTGCAAATAGTGAAACTTTGACTTCTTCCTTTCCAATTTGTATCTTTTTGATCTCCTTTTGTTGCCTAATTGCTCTGGCTAGGACTTCCAGTACTATATTGAACAGGTAGGGGAGAGTGGGCAGCCTTGTCTAGTCCCTAATTTTTAATGGGATTGCTTCAAGTTTCTCTCCATTTAGTTTAATGTTGGCTACTGGCTTGCTGTATATTGCTTTTACTATGTTTAGGTATGAACCTTGAATTCCTGATCTTTCCAAGACTTTTATCATGAGGGGTGTTGAATTTTGTCAAATGCTTTCTTAGCATCTAGAGATATATCATGTGTTTTTTTTTTCTTTGAGTTTATTTATATAGTGGATTACATTGATGGATTTCTGTATATTGAACCAACCCTGCATTCCTGGGATAAAGCCTACTTGGTCATGATGGATAAGTGTTTTGATGTGTTCTTGGATTCGTTGAAGAGAATTTTATTCAGTATTTTTGCATCGATATTCATAAGGGAGATTGGTCTGAAATTCTCTTTTCTTGTTGAGTCTTTTTGTGGTTTAGGTATGAGCGCAATTTTTGGCTTCATAGAATGAATTAGGTAGTGTTCCTTCCATTTCTATTTTGTGAGATAGTTTGAAGAGAATTGATATTAGATCTTCCTTGAAGGTTTGATAGAATTCTGCACTAAAACAATTTTTAATATTTTCTAGTCTTTTTTTTTTTTTTTTTTTTTGGTTTTTTGAGACAGGGTTTCTCTGTATAGCCTTGGCTGTCCTGGAACTCATCGTAGACCAGGCTGGCCTAGAAGTCAGAAATCTGCCTATCTCTACCTCCCAAGTGCTGGATTAAAGGCTATATTTTCTAGTCTTACATTAAAATATTTGCTGAGTATTGTAACAAAAGTTTAATTAGTACAGATTTACAGAGTAAACTTAGAATTCATGAAACATAAAATAAAAGAAAGTGTGGAGAATGCAAATCTAATCTTTGAGTTTCCCATGAAAATTTTGTACTGCTAATATGCCTATAATCACTATTTTCTTCAAACAAGTATAATTAAAACTTCTATTTCAATACTCTTTCCTATCATGAATATTAAATTCTGCCCTTGAAATTATGAACACTGAATTATATCAAAGAAAATAGTTCACTTTGATAAATATCTTCTACAAATCATTTCCCAAGCCTTTTGTGTTTATCTTACTCAAAGAATTTTCAATATACCAGTCAGGACCAAGTACTTTAACTGTTCTTTCATTATATATTTTTCAGCTTCTGGAGTCTTTTCTGTCTTTGTTTTATTTCTTAATTTTGTTTTAGCATGAATCAGCTTGGACAGATTCTGTCAAAGCTAAAATAAAGTTTGGTGTCTTGTTGGTGATTAGCAAGCTACTCTCAAACCTCTTTCATTTTTGTTCTTAAATATGAGGTGAAATCTGAGTACGGTGGATCATGACTGTAATCCCAGCACTTGGAAGGCTGAGCCACAATTTCAAGATCATCCTGGCTTGTGAAGACATAGCAAATTCCTGGTCAATGTGGTTTACCCAATGGAACCCTCTCTCAAAATAAGTAAGAAATAAAAGAATGATTGGGGAGATAAATGACAATGCATTCGTGCTTATCCAGCTACTGGAGAAAGCTTAAGTTTCTTCTCTGAACCTAGAGCTACACTAGTAAAGCTTAAAAAGACATAGAGTATCCAATAAAAAATGGTCAGCCCTGAGGTTATATGCATACAGCTAACATTTATAGACTGAGTGGGTTTATGTTATTAGCTGTGTGTGTTCACATGAATTTTGTGTGTTTGTGTGTGTGTGTGTGTGTGTGTGTGTGTGTGTGAGGAGAGAGAGAGAGAGAGAGAGAGAGAGAGAGAGAGAAGGGTTTGTGTGTGTGTATGTGTGTGAGACAGAGAGACAGAGAGACAGAGATAACAGAAAAAAAGAAGTGAGGAGAGATAAAATGAGAAGTTCGAGTGGAAAAAGGATAGGTAAAATGATATAATTATAATGATTGCAAAAAATAAAAAGGCTATAAAATAAAAATAAAGCACAAAAGTGAAATTCAGTTTCTTATTCCCTGTTGTTGTCTTTAAAGAAATACAAGTGATTAAAAAAAAAAAGTAGTGCTCAAAATCTACTAAAACCATGCCTTTAATCTCTCTACTGGAAGCAGGTAATTTGAGACTAGTCTATCTAATGAGTTCCATGCAGGCCATGGCTCTTTGTCAGTTTTCTACTCATACTATCTTAACACTCCGATTGAATTTAAACTGGCTAAAGTGAACCAGCTGGCACATCTAGATTACATAATTCTAAGTGTAAGATCCCTCAGAACAAACCTGTGTTGTTATTGCATTGTTAGTGATCTTTTAGTTTCTTTTTATTCAAGTTTGTATGTTTTTATTTTCACTTTTCTCTGACTCATTCTGTACCAGTAAATGACCCTGAAACTCCTGATATTCTCACTTTTACCTCCTGAGTACTGGTAGCCATATAGAAAAACTATTCATGATTTTTATAAATTAGATCATTTCTATAGCAACCTCACAGAGAATATGCTAATGGTTTTTTTTTTCCTTTTAAGCAGCATTTTAGAGATATTGGTTATTGTCTCTTTTAAGGTTTAATAAATGTTTAACAGTTTAAATAAATTACATATTCAGTTACGAAAGAATGAAATGACTAACTATACAAGGGTTACAGTTACCATAAAATTCTAGAAGCCTGCTCTCAGTAGGGAGGTGTTGTCTCAATGCCTGGACACAGGAAACCTTGGAAGAATGAGTTTCCTGACATAGACTAAGATTTGAGACTATGTGTCTTACTCCAGGAAGTTTTCAGTAAACGCTTGGAATCCTTAGGTAAACAAGAATCTTCACCTCCATCTATAGTGGTGATTCTATCTCCCTGTCTGATGAGACTGGTGTTGGGAGGCTGATCTTGAAACTAAGATACCTTTTTTTTTATTGGATATTTTATTTATTTACATTTCAACTGTTTTATCCCTTTTCATGGTTTCTCCCCCGGAATCTCCCAATCCCATCCCCCTGCCCCTGCTTCTATGATGGTGTTCCCCTACCTACCCACCCATCTGCCTCCCTGCCCTGGCATTTCCCTACACTGGGGCATTGAGCATTCACAGGACCAAGGATCTCTCCTCCCATTGATGCCCTACAAGGCCATCCTCTGTTACATATGCAGCTGAAGTCATGGGTTCCTCCATGTGTACTCTTGTTGATGATTTAGTTCCTGGGAGCTTTGAAGGGTCTTGTTAGTTGATATTGTTGTTCTTTCTATGGGGTTGCAAACCCCTTCATCTCTTTCAGTCCTTTCTCTAACTCCTCCATTGGGGACCCCATGCTCAGTCCCACAGTTGGCTGTAAACATCAGCATCTGTATTTGTCAGGCTCTGGCAGAGCCTCTCAGGAGACAGCTATATTAGGTTCCTGTCAGCATATACTTCTTGTTATCCACAATAATGTCTGGGTTTGGTGACTTTATATGGGATGGATCCTCAGGTGGGGCAGTCTCTAGATGGCCTTTCCTTTAGTCTCTGCTCCACACTTTGTCTCTGTATTTTCTCCCATTAGTATTTTGTTCCCCCAAGAAGCACTGAAGCATCTTAATTCCCTCTACCTGGACAAAAGAGCTGTTGCATCTCTAGATGTAATGGCACTGGGTACACATAGGTTTATTTTCTAGTAAAATTAATTTCAGACCAATCTGCTCCTATTGTTCCTCCAAGACATAAAACAGTGATTCTGTAAACCATAAGATACAGGTTCTATTCTAGGAAGAGATAGCTTTATTCATGAAATATATATCAAGTTCAAACAAAATATAACTGAGAAGACATAGAATGTCTTCAATAAAAATTGTGTAGGCTAAATATATCAGGAAGACTCTCCAAGCCACAGAAAATTTGATAATTCATTACAATAAGAACATTTTTTAAGCAACATCTGCTATTACTGATGGGTGAGCCACAACTCCTGTAATTATCTCTTTAAATCTAATGAGTTTTTCATCAAAACAGCTTATATGAGCTTTTTACCATTAGAAGTACCCCTTTGAGAGGTCCAAGTATTTTTAGGATTATAATACCTTACTAGCCCCCTCCCCAAACCCCTCAGTTCTAGGGAGTTGGTCACTGTTGCTTATTTTTGGTTGATTATTAAATGAGTTTTAAATATAAACTTGTGAAAGTCTCGGACCACATATGGCAGTTGGCTTGGTGTATGAGACCACAGATATAATTTAAGACTCATTAGTTTCTAATTAATTGGCATGGATGCACTCAGATTGGTTTCAGGATTTATATGTAGGCTTGAGCACCCATGCATGGCATTAATATCCTGCTAGGTTGACAAATCCTACCCTTCCCCCAATAGACAGTTACAATTAATGAAATTGAAAACCTCCCTTGTAATGCAAAGTAAGATGTTATCATTCTTAAGAATTGGAATTGTAAAGGAGATGTCATCTATCACTTACTCTCATCTCTTGTGTATCTGGTAAGACATACCCCTACTATAGTAACTCGATCCCCAAATGTACACATGTTGAAGACATGGTCTTCTACCTGTGGTGTTATATAATTTTTCTTGGACAAAAGTACACCCCTGTGTAGAAAATGTTCACCACCGAGTGGACCAATGATAGACAATGGAAGTGTTTTCTCCATCTCTGGCATGGTAAACTAATGGGTTCACTGGATTTATTTACAGGGTGTAGCATTACCTAGCAAGAGTGACTCAGAGATAGGTGTAGCACTCAGTCATCTACCAATGGGTATTACATCTAACAGCTTCATCCCTGCCTTTATCTCCATGACAGTCATGTCCATTAGACAGTTTCATCTTGTTTATGAAGTTTGTCACCTATGTTATACAAGGCCCTTGTGAAACTTATAAATTTCTGAGCTTTCTGATCTTAAAGTTTCATTAGTTATCTGAATCTAGTAATCTTCACTACTCTGTCTGAAAGGGAGACATTAATTGCCAGGAAATACCTGTACCCCTTCCTTTATGCAGTTCCTACATGATTTCTGCTCCTCTTATATAATTTTCCCTTAGCCTG
This sequence comes from Mastomys natalensis, assembly GCA_021653895.1. Classification (NCBI taxonomy): domain Eukaryota; kingdom Metazoa; phylum Chordata; class Mammalia; order Rodentia; family Muridae; genus Mastomys; species Mastomys natalensis. The sequence goes on along the minus strand of JAJTUV010002245.1, from coordinate 54,413 downwards.
GGAAGAAAGAAAAAGATTTCTGATTATTTTCTTCCTTATATGAATGAGTATTGGGCCACTATATCACAGATTTTATATATACATACAATCTCCTTCCCTGACTGAGGGTGACAGCAGCAATCTTCTATGGATATAACCACAAGTGGTTGGAAGAAAGTTTCACATCTATTTAACCAAATAATGGCAATGTCCTCCCCAAAAGGATGTAGGACCTCTTCAGCCCCAGTTTTTGCCTTGATTTATATACAGTGTCAAATATAAGTTTCTTCTTGTGGCAAAAGCTTTAACTTCAAAGAAAATATGTTGGCTGCATCCACAACCATGAAATTGTTTTACCCATAATCAAATCTTGTCTTATGTGTTAGTATCTTAGCATACAGTGTCCGTATATATAACAGTTATTCGGTTTGCTACATGATGTCTTCCAGCAATGAAAAACAACAACAATAAAAACAAAATAAACAAATGATAAAGCAGAATAGAGAGGAAGATTTTTCACAAGTATAGCCAAATATCTTCATGTCCTACAAACAATAAAAAATAGTCTAAGGCATTATCTTAATTTAAACATAAATGTATTGACCGAAACCAAAGTTTGGAGAATGTTGGCTTACATATTCTAATCATAGTACATTGTTTAATTTTATTTTTTGAATAATTATTTATTTATGAGTATGAATACTTTTTTCCCTGAAGTATGCATGTGTTCCATGTGCTTGGGTCCCAGGTCATAAGGCATCAGGATCCTCTGGAACTGGGGTTACAGAGTTGTAAAGTGTGATATGGATCGTGGAAACTGAACCCAGATCCTCTGCAAGAGCTACAAGGACTCTTAATCACTGATTCAACTTTCCCAACCCCTAAAGTCCATGGTTAAGGGAAGTCAGGGTATGAACACAAGCAGAAGCATAACCAAGAGCTAATGAGGAAAGCTGACTACTGGCATGTTTGTTGGGCTGTGATTTCACCTGCTGTACATATAGACTCTGGTCTGATGTTGTGGACCTTGTACCTCCCTTAGGCACATCTATCCATGAAAGGTCTCAAACCTTGGGGAACCATTTACACCCCTGTTTCCTTTGTTTCAAGGAAGAAATATATACAGAATATTAGAGAAAAACTACACACACCAAAGACAAATTTAATCATTGTATAGGAATTATTTTATCATTTATATCAAATATAAAATTATTGTTGAGGCCTTAGAGCCTTTTAGAGGCTCATTGGCATAGCTTAGTTTTCTGTCTTTTTTGTTGTTAATATGGCTCAAGACAAATCTTGTCACATTTGACTTTGAGAAAAATGTAGACCTTTGTTTCTGTGTTGCCCTTCTCTCATCTCTGATTGTTTGCTTTAGTCTTTTGAAAATGCTATTTACCTGCCCTATAAACTATTTCTACTAGCTAGAGATTCCCTATACTATAATAAATGAATCCCACCATGGGGCTCAGTAAATCTACTAAAGACCCATGCCACCTAGGTCTCTGGTGAAGTGGCTTTTTGAAACTCTATTATGAACACAGTTTTTACCAATCCCAGTATACTAAACATTAAACATCACCTCTCTTATATCTAGATTCTCAATGGTATCTCTTCAGTTTTTGTTGTCTTAAGACTTAAGGTGATCAGGGGACTCTCAGTCAACTACAGACAAATATCTGTAGTTTCTCATAAGTCTATACCATCAAGGACTAATTACTCTCACTGTTTTGTATAATGAAACTTTTTGTTTCAAGAAGAGTAAGAAGTTAAATTACTCAATTTACCTGTTTCCATAGCACTCACATATCCCATTAATCCCCATTTCCCAGAGGTAAGCATTTCTATATCTTCTTTCCCAATATGTTCTTCATAAGCAGACTGCTCAGTCTTACTTGAATGTCTTGTAGCCCACAACAGTTGCCATGACACAACTACCACAGACTGTTTATGATCCAGTCCTACATATACTGGTTTCATTAACTAAAATGTATTCTTTATCAAAAATATTGAGTTGTTATGAGGCATTCCATGTAGAAGAAGAGTCACTGATGTATGTCCCCAAGAATACTCTATTTTTAGATTTCTTGAAACTGGTTGCCTTCTTATCATACATTGCATGAAGAATACAACTGACATGAAGAAAGGAGGAATGCCACCATAAATGACATGATTAATATAGCTATATCAGAATCACTGACAAGAATCTTTCACCCTTATACAGATCAGCTCAACTGCATATAGTAAAATGCAATCCAAGTGTCATGCAAAAAACTCTTCTACAACTCAACTTTGATTGTAGTGATCCATGTTTGTGCACTAATTGTGCCATGTGATTTTCTCTGAAGAAACAAACAAAAATGTCTAATAACCGCAGATAGAGCCCTGACAACAGAACAGGGAAATTATTTTTCTCAGCCTAGTTTAGTCAACCAATGAGTTTGTTGGTGATATTGATCATAATTGAAGTGTTACTGACATGATCTGGAATTAGTTTCTTCAGTTCTTTGTATACCTTGGATATTAGCCCTCTATCAGATGTAAGGTTGGTGAAGATCTTTTCCCAGTCTGTTGGTTCCCGCTTTGTCCTGTTGACCATATCCTTTGCTTTACAGAAGCTTTGCAGTTTTATGAGATCCCATTTGTCAATTCTTGATCTTAGAGCATACGCCATTGGTGTTCTGTTCAGGAACTTTTCCCCTGTGCCCATATGATCAAGGCTTTTCCCTATTTTCTCTTCTATTAGTTTCAGTGTAGCTGGTTTTATGTGGAGGTCCTTGATCCACTTGGAATTGAGCTTTGTACAAGGAGATAAGTATGGATCAATTTGCATTCTTCTACAAGTTGACCTCCAGTTGGACCAGCACCATTTGTTGAAAATGCTGTCTTTTTTCCACTGGATAGTTTGAGCTCCTTTGTCGAAGATCAAGTGACCATAGGTATGGGGGTTCATTTCTGGGTCTTCTATTCTATTCCATTGATCCTCCTGACTGTCTCTGTTCCAATACCATGCCGTTTTTATCACTATTGCTTTGTAGTACAGCTTGAAATCAGGGATGGTGATTCACCAGAAGTTCTTTTATTTGTTGAGAGTAGTTTTTGCTATCCTGGGTTTTTTGTTATTCCAAATGAATTTTAAGATTGCTCTTTCTATCTCTGTAAAGAATTGAGTGGGAATTTTGATAGGGATTGCATTAAATCTGTAGATTGCTTTCGGCAAGATAGCCATTTTTACTATATTAATCCTTCCAATCCATGAGCATGGGAGATCTTTCCATCTTCTGAGATCTCCTTCGATTTCTTTCTTCAGGGTGTTGAAGTTCTTGTCATACAGGTCTTTTACTTGCTTGGTTAGATTCACCCAAGATATTTTATACTATTTGTGACTATTGTGAATGGTGTCGTTTCCATAATTTCTTTCTCAGCCAGTTTATCCTTTGTGTAGAGGAATGCTACTGATTTGTTTGAGTTAATTTTATACCCAGCCACTTTGCTAAAGTTGTTTATCAGGTTTAGGAGCTCTCTGGTGGAAGTTTTGGGGTCACTTAGGTATACTAACATGTCATCTGCAAATAGTGAAACTTTGACTTCTTCCTTTCCAATTTGTATCCCTTTGATCTCCTTCTGTTGCCTAATTGCTCTGGCTAGGACTTCCAGAACTATATTGAACAGGTAGGGGGAGAGTGGGCAGCCTTGTCTAGTCCCTGATTTTTAATGGATTGCTTCAAGTTTCTCTCCATTTAGTTTGATGTTGGCTACTGGCTTGCTGTATATTGCTTTTACTATGTTTAGGTATGGACCTTGAATTCCTGATCTTTCCAAGACTTTTATCATGAAGGGGTGTTGAATTTTGTCAAATGCTTTCTCAGCATCAAGAGATATGATCATGTGGTTTTTTTCTTTGAGTTTATTTATGTAGTAGATTACGTTGATGGATTTCCGTATATTGAACCAACCCTGCATTCCTGGGATAAAGCCTACTTGATCATGGTGGATAAGTGTTTTGATGTGTTCTTGGATTCGGTTCGAGAGAATTTTATTCAGTATTTTTGCATCGATATTCATAAGGGAGATTGTTCTGAAGTTCTCTTTTCTTGTTGGATCTTTGTGTGGTTTAGGTATAAGCGTGATTGTGGCTTCATAGAATGAATTAGGTAGTGTTCCTTCCGTTTGGGTGACTCTATTTAAATGCATTCCTTAATACCTCATATATGGGGTGACTTATGAGAGGTGCATTACTGTAGCTTCTAGGGCATCTTACAGATATCTCTACCAGAAAGAACATCTTCTCATTGAGCAATAGTTAATAGATTTTATGACATTAGGATTTTTTGACCATGTAACTTCAAAGATTCCTGAGCTGTGTAAGTTTATTAATTTCTTTTAGTCTTTTGAGCTTTATCTCATTTTCCTCGAGTAAGAAATATTTCAGTGCTAAGGAAATAAGTATACCAAAATTGTTTCCATAAGTGGTAAAATTTTCATGTTATAGGACTGGCAGGACAAAGAAAGAAAGAAGCAAACCCTTAGAAGGATGCCGTTGAAGAAGATATAGAAACTATGCACTTCTTGATCACTATGAGTAAAGTGACCTTTAACCATAGACACTTCTCAGGATATACTGTGCTGCCACTGGGCCTATAGCTATGGAATCAAATAACCATGTACTGAAACCTGTGATTTAGGAATCAAAACAAGCAATTTTTTATTAACCATCTTATATGTTTACATTTTGAATGATATCTCACTTCCCAGTTTCCTGTCCATAATCCCCCATCCCATGCCTTCTCTCCCCTTTTCCTCTATGAGAGTGCTCCTCCACCCACTTAACACTCTAGCATCCCCATATGCTGAGGCATCAAGTTCTCACAGGACCAAGAACATCCCCTCACATTGATGTCAGAATGGACCATCCTCTGCTACATATGTACCTGGAGCCATGGATCCCTCCATGTACATTCGTTGGTTGGTGGTTTAGTTCCTGGGAGCTTTTGGTGGCCCATTGAATTGATATTATTCTTTTTATTGGGTTGCAATGTCCTTCAACTCCTTCAGTCCTTCCCTTACCTCTTTCATTGGGGTCTCCAGGCTCAGTCCAATGGCTGGCTGTGAGTATCTGCATCTATATTAATCAGGTGCTAGCAAAGCCTCTCAGGCACTGCCATACCAGGCTCTTGTCAGCAAGCACTTCTTTGCATCAGCAATAGTGTCTGGATTAGGTGTATGCAGATGGATGGAACCCTAGGTGAGATAGTCTCTGGATGGCCTTTCCTTCAGACTCTATTATTTTTGCTCACTGGCTTTCCGTTAATAGGACCCATTCTGGGTTAAAAATTTTGAGTTGGGTTGGTGGACCCATCCTCAACTTAGGGCCATGCCTATCTACTGGAGGTGGTCTCTTTAGGTTCTATCTCCCTTTTATTGGGTCTTTCAGCTAATATCATCACCATTGGGTCCGGGAGTCTCTCGCTTCCCTGGCTATTGGGAATTTCTAGTAGCTACCCCCAGCTCCCCATCCTCCACTGCTACATATTTCTACTCCATTTTTAATCCTCTGTACTTCTCTTCTGTCTCCCCCATACCTGATCTTACCCCCTTTCTCCCTCTGCCTCCCCTCTCCCTCCCAGTTCCCTCCTTCCCTCTACCTCCAGTGATTATTTTGTTCTCCCTTCTATGTGGGTGTTGAAGTATCCATACTTTGGTCTTCCTTTCCTTAATCTTCTATACCCCAAATTCAAGAGTACCTACATTCATAAAAGAAACTTTACTAAAGCACAAAACACACATTGAACCTGACACAATAATAGTGGGAAACTTCAACACTCTACTTTTACCAATAGACAGGTCATTAAAGCAGAAACACCTCAATGAAACTAATAGACTCAGTGAAACTAATAGAGGTTATGAACCAAATGGATTTAACAGATATCCACAGAACATTTTACCCTAAAACAAAAAATATACTTCTTCTTAGCACCTCCTGGGACATTCTCCAAAACTGATCATATAATTGAACAAAAAACAAGCTTCAACATATACAAGATGATTGAATTGATCCCAAGCATTCTATCAGACCACCACAAACTAAGGCTGGTCTTCAATAACAAGAAAAACAGCAGAAAGCCCACATACACATGGAAGCTGAACAACTCTCTACTCAGTGATAACTTGGTCAAGGAAGAAATAAAGAAATTAAAGACTATAATGAAAAATGAATGTCCCAAACTTATGGGACACAAAGAAGGCAGTGCTAACAGGAAAACTCTTAGATATGGATGCCTTCATTTTTTTCTTTTAAGTGATGCAGTTGGCAATTTTATCTTAGTGATAGCTATTGTATATACAGAAATAGAGATGGAGAGTGGTTCTGTAGTTATGGGCACTAGTTGTTCTCCCTGTGAATGTCATTTCCATTCACAGCACCAGCACGGTAGCTCACAAGCACTGTTAAAGCCAGTTGCAGAGGATCCAATGCCCAGTATGGCATCCATGGACATCAGACATAAAAATAGTACACAGACATAACGTAAAATCTTTATTTTAAAAAGCTTTTTTTTTTTTTTTATGAACTTGAGTATTTTTTCCCTAAATGTTATTGCCTAGTTATTGACTTTTCCAGTTTTTAAAGACCACACAAGAATAAATGATGAGCATTGCTTATACAAATTTGAGATAGGAGAATCTTGACATAAGCATTACAATGCCGTGTCTAGATTCCAAGGAGATATAGGGACAGGGAAATCAGAATTTGAATAAAACAAAGATAAACTATGTATAGTTCACTAAAAAAACATTATGCCTACAGGTTTCAGATAATGACTATAGAACACTGAAAACTTAACTTATTTAAATACATTGCAGATTTTTATCCAGATACTATATTAGAGGCCCAACTCAATATAACTTTTTAAAAGATTTTTTTTTAACTTTTTGATATTATAATAATAATTGTCCTTTCCCTTATATACATATGTGTATTGCTCAGTCTGTTTAATATTACTCCTATGTATAAGTTTTAGGGTGGATCATTTGGTACTGGACCACCAACATAACTTTTTTTTTTAAACAGTGAAATAATTTTGTTTAATCATTTAATATAGACACATAGGATCATACATTTGTAAAAAAAAAAAATTACTGTACAAGTGATAAAACAAACACTTTAGGAACAGAATATCTCAGAAGAAAGACAGTTATAAGAAATCAAGTTGTATTACACGTGTAAATTCTTCTTACTGAAGAGCTTAGGAATAAATTAGAAAAAAATTGAATTTAAAAAACGCAGGGGATTTATACAAAGTTGCTCTGCTTCTACTTGTTCCAAACACTGATATAAACTCAGGGTTCTGATGTTGTTAACTGTATGTGCTAGAAATGTACTTCTATTGGAAGGTAGATGATGGGAGCCAAGTTTCTTCTAGTAGAAACTGAGAAATAAGCAAGGCATGACAGCTAATCAACCATGCATAAATATATGCATAGGTTGTAGAGAGGGAGAGATGCTAGTTCTAGGCCTAGAGTTAGATGTAGAAATGATGAACCCAGGACTTGTTACAATCCCATTGTATAAAGAAGGTTTATAAGATTTAGTTAAAAAAAAAAAAACAGTAGCCAGTTTTCATGAACATGACCCAATAAATCATGTAATTTTACTGACTTATAGGGCTGTGTCAACTCCTTCTTTATCAATACAAAATTTAATAATTTGCTATCTGACTTATGTGCTAAAAAATACTCAGAAATGCAGGCAATCTTTATATTTGATCATGCATACTTCAGTTCTTTTCATTTTTCTTTAATAATTAATAATTTCATAATAATGTTAATTTTGTTATGATTACTCAAAAACTTAGAAATTGCTTTGTCAAAGACCATAATATCATTGATTTCAAACTGTAGGTATGTATTATGATACAAAGATTTAATGAGTTACAATCCACTGGCCCCAAAATGGTATATAAGAAGGGCCTAAGGGAAGATCCTTGAATCTCACAGAGAAGGGGAAATAAAATAGTCATGGGTGGTGGATGAAAGAAAGGAAACTGGGTGGAAGAAGGAATGGGGAGGGGAGGGGGACAGGGATCAGGTGTGGGGACAGCAGTGAAGTGTGAAGGAAATTAGAAATCCTTGTGGGGTGAACAGGAATCTCTGGCACATGCCAAAGACCTGATATAGGGGTGACTCCAGAGTGTCTATGAGGATGAATCTTGCTCAGATTCCTAGCAGTGGGGATATAGAGCCTGAGGTGGCTACTTCCTTTAACCAAGCAGGAATCCCAGTAGAGGAATAAGGACACCAACCGACTCACAAAAGGTTTGACCCAAAATTGGTCCTGCCTACAAGATGTTCAGCGACAAAGATGGAATAAGACTAAGAGGATAGTCAATCAATGACTGACCCAACTTGAGATCCCATGAGAAAGAACCAGTCTCTGGTACTATTAATGATCCTCTGTTATGCTTGCATATGCTAGCATAACTGTCCTCTGAGAGGCCCCACACAGCCTGAAACAAATGCATAGATTGACAGCCAAATATTAGACAGAGCTGACAAAGTCTTCTGGAAGAGTTTGGGGAAGAACTGAGGGACCGGAGAGGATAGATAGAAGAAGACCAACATAGTCAAATAAGCTGGACGTTTTGGGGATTGCAGAGACAGAACCACCAACCAAAGAGCATGCATGGACTGGACCTAGACCCCTGCATATATGGAGCAGAAGTGCAGTGTGCTCTTCATATGTGTCACCCAACAACTGGTGCAGGGGCTGTCCCTGACTCTGTTGATAGCCTTGGATCCTGTTCCCCTAACTGGCCTGCCTTGTCTGGCCACACTAGTAGAGGCTATACCTAGTCCTTCCCTGACTTGATGTGCCAGGGTGGGTTGATTCCTGGGGTCGGGGGAAATCTCCCCCTTCTTAAAGGAGAAGAGAACGGGGAAATAGGGAAGAGAGTAACTGAGGAAAGATTGAGATGAGAAGGGGCTGTGATCAGGATGTAAAGTGAATAAACAAACAAACAAATGGATAAAAGAGTCAAAGCACAACTCTATTTTTTTATTATTAATCATTACATTCATTTACGTTTCAAATGACATCATGCTCCCCAGTTACCCATCCACCACCACCACCATCTCACATCTGCCCTTCCTGCCCCTTTGCCTGTATGAAAGTGAGCCTCCACCCACCCTTTCCCGCCCCACCTCTCTAGCATCCCCCTATGCTGGGCCATCAAATCTCCCCTGACCAAGGGCCTTCCCTGCCATTGCTGTCAGGTAAGGCCATCTTCTGCTACATATGTATCTAGAGACCATGGATCCCTCCTAATACACTCCTTAGTTGGTGGTCTAGACTCTGGGAGAACTTTAGGCCAACCTATGTTGTTCTTCCAATGGGGTTGCAACCCGGCTCCGGCTCCTCCAGTTATTCCTCCAACCAAAGCACTTCTTAGATTTTCAAGATCACTTATAAAGGAATCAATCTGTTATGAAGAGGATGCTTAATGTCATCATTTAGCTTATAACTCATCAGAACAGATTCATACTCTCATAAATTCACTGTTTGTATATTCCTAAATAAAGAATGTAAAAATATATCCCTATTGCTATGGCATATAACCAAGTAAGATTCATCCTTTCTTCTATTTCCCAATAAAAGGTATTTATTTAATACTGATTACGTAGTATAGGATTTGAAGATTAATGAGACATCAACACAGAAAATACTGTACAAAGCTTGTAGAGCTTCCCTGGAATCCTGTGAACACAGAATCTTTTCCAGTATTTAAGAAATTAAACTGATAATCTCAAAACACAGGCACACACGAGCATTCACACGCACACACAAAGAGGGAGGAGGGGGAGAGAAGGAGATGGGGGAGAGATGAGGAAAGAGAGAGAAAAAAGAGAGAGGGGGAGGAGGAGGAGGGGAAGAAGAGGGAAATTGGGAGTGGAAAGGGGAGAGAGGAAAAAGGGGACTAGAGGTGGGAGGGAATGGAGAGGCAAAGGGGAGGGGGAGAGGTGCAGAGGAAAAGGGGGAAGGGAGAGGGAAATGGGAAGGGGAGGGAGAGGAGAGGAAAGGGGAAGGAAGAAGGGGAGAGAAGAGGGTGAGGGAGAAGGAGAGGGAAGAGAGAGGTGTGGGGAAGGAGAGAGAAAACTTGGCTCTATCCTTTATCCTGCCCAGACTCTGGGAGCCAGAGCTACACTACAGCCCTGCACATATTACTACTAATGATTGTTGGGCACAGGTTTAGAACTCATTTCTATATGGTACCACTAAATTGTTTTACCTATGTAGTAGTATATGATACATCTTGGATGTTGTCTAGCATTCTACTTTTGAAGAGCTTAACCAATGATGATATAGAAAGGAGTGAGAAAATGAAAGAGAAAATATAAAGGTGTGACGTTTGCAACTGAAATAGATATGAAATTATTTAACTAGATTTAATATATTTTACTGTGAGCAATTTAGATGCATTTTTGTCTCTAGCCACATATTTAAGACAAACTAATCAGACCTGAAGTCTGATGATTCTTTATAAATATGACTGAGTTACAAATATGTCAAAGAAGTTGTACTTATTTGGTTCATTTCTGTTATCACACATTTGACAAGCCTTGAGTATATTTTTAAGTTTTACGGCTAACTCTTCTGAGAGATATCAGATATATGAAATCTCATATCACTTACTAACAATGCTTATACAAATACTTTTAGTCTATTTAAACTAAGGAATGAAACACAGCCTTCATGATACCCAAGCAGTTAATTGTAACAGTTACTTTCAAGCTTTAAAAACATCACATCACTCCATTTTAAGGCCCACCATAAGATGCCACTAGGAAGTGAATTTGGAGATATCTGGTAGGCCGATTACAAAGACTAAATATTGAAATGAAAGAAAACTTTTGAAAGTTTGAACGTGAAATATCCCATGTGAAATTTGCACAGCAAAATATTGAAATAATCTTTAAAATAATTTCAGATGCATAGGTAATTTGCATATGGGCATATTTGTGCTAAATGGATAAAATGTTCAACACAAATTTTACTAATGAATATTAGGAATCAAAATTAATACATGTGATATAAAGCAGTATAAGACTGTTGACCTAGCATGCCAAGAATCTAGTACCAATTCCCCATCACAGCATTAACAGAAAAAGGAAAACTTAAAAGTGTAAAATTCCCCACTAGATTGATGTGAATACACATTTCAAAATTCTGAAATACGCAAAAACAAATCTATATCAGCATTCAAACTTTTTGTCTTTTCCAGATGGTTAGTAAATGTAGCCAGTTCTGATCCAGTGGCAATATTAGTAAAAGATACCTTCCTCCTTTCTCTGTGTTATTCTTTGTATCTCTTTGTTCATCAAATATAAAAGTATATAAGCCTACATCATTTGTAAGACAGCTATAATCTTCTACAAAACTACTCCTGCGACATTCTGGTGTGTTATCCTTATTTGGAGGAAAGGCATTTTCTGAAGCAAAGGCACATTTACTTAACAGTAGGACAATTTTCTGTCTGGAGACTCCACACAGGTATAAGAAGCACAAAGCAGGAACATCGAGACCCCATGTCTTGTGGCATTCTCAAGAGCATGTTTCAGGGAATTTTAACAAAATCAAAGATTATTTTTTTCCAGTCATCTGATGATACTGACTTGGTAAATTAAAAAAAAAGAAGAAGATAAACCTGTCATAGCTTATTGTTTTAAAAGCATAGTAGTTTTTAATGTTATAGCTTTAAAATCATTTTTACTAAGAGATGTAAACATATATCTGCTATCATATTAGTAGATATGTAAGCATAAAGAAGCATAGTAAAGGCATGTCTGTTAAAAAAACGCAGGCTTATGACACCAACCTGGATTCTAAATTAAGCTTATAATTAAAGTCATACCTGTAGTTTTTAATACAGAAATAATTTTTGATATTTTCAAAGCCTATTATAGGTACAATTTTTAGCTCTCTCTAAAGATTCTGAAGCTTTAATTAGTTTCCTTTCCTAGGACAAAATCAGTCCACTTTGTTGGTACTTAGTACCACCCAGAACAGAAAAACAAAAGACACACTCGTAGAACTCTAGGCTCCAGAGCACTTCTTTCTGCTTCAGTGTCTGACATTAATATTGATATGTAATAGTTACATTTGTTGGTTGCTAACAGCTGAGGCAAGGTACTTAAAGGCGTTAACATTATTCACACTGCATAATTTGGTGAAATTCTATACTACCCTATGGAATAAAAATCTAAGTCAAGTCATTGCTTCAGAAAGAGTACCTGACTTCTAAAAAGTTCCATTTCCAAAAAATATAAAATCTTACATGAATATAAGTCTTTTCATACAGAAACATGTTGGTGCTTCTTTTTTCATAATGTTTATACTTTTGCTACATTTAAGATCTGTTTCTCATTCATCCCATAGTTTTCTCCATAGAGTTATTTTTAAAATTTTAACAACATATTTTAGGCACATATTGTAATGGACTTTATTTCAATGTTCATTTTTCGATCCTTGAATTTAATGCCAAATAAACTATTGTCATTTATTTTATTAACAATTATATTACAATGTTATTTTAAGTTTCCATAGATTTATTGACATGTATAGAAGTATACTTCTAAGTATGATATAGAAGTACATATTTCAAGTATACATTTGAAAATATTTGTCTTGGTATGCACCCAAGTAATTATTGGAAATACTAATCGCCCATAACCTCATTCTTTTCCCCTTTACTCTCTGATACCCCTTACATTTTCATTTAGCTCATGCTCTGCTTTGCTCACTAGAAATGCATTTGTATTTTCTAGCATCATGTCACATAAGCTGTACCCATCTTGTCTTCACTTGTTTCAGTCAGTTGTTCTTGTTCTCTCATCTGTTGGTGGATGTATTTTCAGCTTTTAATATTATAAATGTGGTATATCCAAAGTAAAAATCTCTGCTGTCATGCCCTGGATCACCTATGGTGGCAGAGGAGGGAAACACACATGACTAGCTACAGATTTTAATTTCTAGTAACAGAATTCTTTCAGCTCCAAATCTCTGCATCGTCTAACCTTCACTGTATCTATTAGGTTATCAAGAATTAGAAAATTTAAGACAACAGTGGAGCAAACACATACAGTAAGAAATTAAACACTTAGGATTTTTTAAAATTGTGAATTCCTTTTCCCAGATTACAAGATGAAAAGTACTTTCCTCCACTGTCTACTATCAATATAACACAAAAAGCATAGATGAATAATACAAAATGGTATCCTCAAATTTTTCTAGCCAAGAAAGGGGCATGAACTTGAGATCAATAAAGACAAATAACGCATAGAGTTGGGTCAGTGCTTCTCTACAATCTTAACACTTTGGTATGATTAAGTTCTTGAATTACAGCAACTAAGATAAGTCACTTTAATTGTGCTCCAATTTTTTAATTTGATCCAACTAGCAATTACTGATCATATCAATGAATTACTCTAAAATAATAAGGATTTCTTATGTAAAATGTAATAAAAGCAATGGCACATAAAAGTAGCCAAACTGCCTATGTGACCTAAGACTTCTTTGTTTATTTTGTTCTGTTTTATTTATGTTACTCACTTATACAATCTTTTTGTTTTGTCTTATTTTTATTACATAGTAAAAGTAGTTATTAGCAGGAGAATATATTTTAACTGCATCATATAGGTTTCACAACTTTATGTAGTATATCTCTAGAATTTATTCAAATTCTAAAATGAATTATAATACCCAGTTCAACAAGCAATAACTACCTCTGCTTTCCATCAGATCCTTTACACCGCCATTCTACTCTCTATTGCTATTTTGTTTATTCCAAATATAGCATTTAATTAGATGCATGCAATATTTTTGTTAGCAAAAGACAATTTAAATAGTGTTTAGTTCATTTTAAATGAAAATAAAAAAACCTTTCTGTTCTAATTAGCTTATTCACCATGCCTTTTTTTTTTTAACAGTTCTACTCATAGCTTCAATTTTTGAAAGTTAAAATCATACTTCTTTTTGAGAGACTTATGTGGGTGTGTGCCATCAATAGACCAATATACTTCAACAGATTTCTAAAGGACTGAATGTATTTGGTGTATTGACAACACAGATTCTTGAACCTAGATCTGTATTGATCTACTTTTAAGGATGCTATTTGAAGTCAGAGAATCCTTTTCATGGTCAAGAGTAAGAAAGAAGGTATTTGCCAGCTTCAAGTTCAGTGTGTTCAAAAGTCTAGGTAATTTACCTTCTTCTGGCATTCACTACAGAAATATTGAAAAGTGACTCTCTGACTAGTACATTCAACTAACCCTAATAGTATGAAGATAACTATTCTGTTACCAGTGTGTCAATAGTGTGTCTGAGGTTTCTCTATTTCTGTGTTTCCCTATCTTTCCATATAACCAGCCTCTCAGCATTTTGACAATTTTTCTATAGTGTGTGTGCATGTGTGTGTGTGTGTGTCTGTGTCTGTGTGTCTGTGTGTGTACATGCCCACACGTGAATGTGTGTGTGTGCATGTGTATCCATCTATATGTGTTTCTGTGAGTGTCTGTGTGCATGTGCATATGAGTGATTATGAATAATATAGAGAGAGAGTGAACATTTTTAGAACAACTTTTAATGAGGGGCCCAATATTACTCTGCAACAAGTGTGACCTGCAGAGAGCCTCCTTCAGGATCTTTTCTAACATCAGTTAACAGCTTTACCACTGTTTTTTTTTCCAGGTAGTACATAATGAGAGACCCTGTAATGTGACTGATGTAAAAGTCCAACTATTGAAGCTTGACTCAGAATACTCTAGAGGGAAATAATCTGCTCTAGAAATTTCCAAATAGTCACGTGTCATTATCCATCCATTTCAGTTTTGCTCATATTACATCTTCCTTCTCCAGGTCATTATTTGATTCCTAATAAAAAGAAGACACTCTAAACTCCAACTGATTTTCTATACAGGCAACCTTTCCCAGCAACCACCATCTTAAAGACTGAAGGAGCTGAAAGGGTTTGTGGCCTCATGGGGAGAGCAACAATACCAACAAATCAGAGCTCCCAAGGTCTAAACCACCAGCCTGGGAGCACATAGGGAGCTCCAGCTGTATATATAGGGGAGGATGGCCTTGTAAAGCATAGGTGCAAGAGGAGATCCTTGGTCCCAGGACACTGAGAGTGGGGGAATTTCAAGGGGCACATCCTCATAGAAGCTCTAATCAATGTGCAAATAGCAATAAAAAAAAATAAATCCTTCAGTTCATCATACAACACAAAAACATTTTTGGGTTAAATAATAAATAATTTAATATATCTTATTTCTTCCTAATGAGGAAGAAAGCCAGAGCCAGTAAGTCTAATTTCTTTCATACTTACTGATTTATCTATGGGTATCAGGAAACTGCCTTCAAATTGGAAAAAAATCTTGTCTTCAATTTCTAGTGCACTACACACTATCATCCAAATTTAAGATTAGGATTAAAAATAGGTTTAATAAACTGTAAGATGGCTGTATGTTTATATTTGATTGACATAATAGCAGTTTGACCTCTACCATACTTTCATAATTACAACAGGTGTCTCATTTAAATCACTCGATATAATTTTATTTTATTGTGTGAAGGAAGTTAACATGAGATCTGCCTTTTAACAAATTTTAATTGTATAATATCTAATCTGTAGAGCCCATTCATCTACGTTAGCTGAGACTCTATTCAATCATCAGTGTCTCATATTGTTTTTCTTCTAGCCTCTGCCAAGTATCACTAACTGTTCTTATCTGATAAATGGATTTCAGTGCTTTAGATACTGGATATAAGTTGACCCATGTAGATCCATCCTCTTGTAGAAAAAATTCTTGTTTGTTATTTATTTATTATTGACTTATGTCCTTCTTTGTAATCTCCTAGAATTCATAATGTTTTAGTACACACTTAAGCTATGTGCTTTCTTGGGAGGTGAGTGTTATCGAGATGGAACCATACAGAATATGTTTTTATCCTTTCATCTGATAACAGGTATTTAGGTTGTTTTATTTCTTAGCTATTTTGAAATGTTCTGGGGATTTTTTGTCATACATTCCATCTCAATTATGATGCAGTTCTATTCTAGGGGTTCAATTTCAATTCTTTAGATAAGCAGATTTTTTTTTACAATGAGACAGAGGTGCTAAGTTTTTTCTGAAGAGTTTCCATACCATTTTCCACAGGGGCTGTATCATTTGCATGTCTATAATAGCTATGCTGACAGGTGTTGATAGTCACTATGATTTTGATTTACATTTCCCTGATGATGAGTCAAAGCATCTATTTCTTCATTTATCTGTCTGCCTTTGTGTGTCTTCTCTAGAGAAATATCTATTCAAGCTCATAGTCTTTTTCTAGCAGATTATCATTTTTTCTTATTGAACTGAAAGTATTCCATAAGCTATTAAAAATATGTACCCGAGAAATAGATTATTTAGAAGAATAATGAAGGAAAGTTCTAGAATGCCTGGCTAGAATTTTTCTTTTAAATCTTATCCCAGAAGTATTCAGATGTCTTGTTTGTAAAGAAATTTTAGGAAGAGAATGAGGTGGAAGTGTGCTCTATAAACCTAAAAAAAAAAAAAAGCTATATAATGAAAATAAATTAATGTTATATGATTTTGAATTTGTAGGTATTGTCTTTATTGAGCTAAAGACTAATATCAACTTAGTTACTTCCTGAAACTTAATATATTTTGTTCCTTTAATTCTGAGGCAAGTTTGCAAACTTTAGCAAGAATGAGTTAAGCTTGTAAAAGTTGTAATGTACTCAGTATAAACTAGCTTTAAAAAAAAATCTTAGAAGAACAGATACAAATATTTAGCAATCATTTGCCCTTAATAACTGTAGGGATGGATATATTTTTCTTCTGAACTTTTCTTATTTTGATCAACCAAACCTGATTTTAGTGCTATAAGTTCATATAAGTACTTGCAGAATGACAGTAGTTTTTACATGAATATTAAACATGTGTTTTGACTCTAATAATGTGTTAATTTTACAAAATGCCAAAAAAAAAGTATTAGGAAAAGCTTTAAGACCTACAAATAAGATCATAAGAAAATTTCAAAATAATCTGATTTAAAGTCTCAACTTTAAAAAAAAATTTAAAAAAGTCTCAACTTTTTCTTCCCGTGATATGTTATTCTTTTATTATTATTATTACTATTATTAATTTAATTACTTTACTTTGTTTTTTTCTAATTTTTTAATTTACTTTTTATTGATTAACTTTACATCCTGCTCATTGCCCTCTCACACAATCCTTCCCCCATTCCTCCTCCCCTTCTTCTTTGATTAGGTAGGGGAAGCCCTGGGTATCCTCCACCCTTACACTTCAAGTCTTTGCAAGGCTAGGCGCTTCCTCTACCATTAGGCCTACTAGAACAAAAGTTGCAGCTTGGTCTTCATGTGAAACCAGCCAGGAATCCAAATAACTGGAGTAGGGATTATTTTAAAAGCTGTTGCCTATATGTGGGATATGTACTTTATTTCTTGATCCCAACTTCCTTTCCTTCTTCCCATAGTCCCTCTCTCTTCTCCAACCCAATACCACTCTTCCTTTGCTTCTCAGAAAAAGAGAAGTCTCCCATAGGTGTCAAACAGCCTTGGCATATCAAGTTTCAGTAAGATTAGGCACATCTTTCTATTGAGGCTACACAAGGCAGGCCATTCAGAGAAAAGAGATCCAAAGGCAGGCAAACTACTTTGAGACCGACAGCCCTGCTTCCTGCTTCAGAAATCCCACATGAAGACCCAGATGCCACAATGGTTACATATGTGAAAGGGCCTAGGTCTGTCCCATGTGTGCTCCAAAGTTGACAGTTCAGTCTTTTTGAGGCCTTGTAGGCCCAGGTTTATTGATTCTGTAGATGTTTCTTATGGTGTTCTTGACATCTCTGGCTGCTTTAATTCTCGTTTCCCATCTTCTACAGGACTCCACAGCTTCACTTAATGATTTGCTGTGGGTCTCTGCATTGGTTTCTGTCAGTTGCTAAGTGATACCTGTCTGATGACATTTATGCTAGTCTCCTCTCTGGAAGTATATCTAAATGCCATTAATAGTGTCAGAGGTGGGCTCCCTCTCATGGCATTAGTCTCAAGCTGGCAGTTATTGGTTGGTACTTCTTTTCATTGCTGCTGCATCTTTTACCTCTCCACATCTTGTAGACAGGACAAATTGTTGGTCTAAGGTTTTATGGATGGATTGATGTCCCAGTCCTTCATAGTGTCCCATGTCCTTCCTGGTTAGAGGAAATGGCAGGTTCAGTTCTATATCCCCCATAGCTACCACTACTGAGCATATACCCGAAAGTAGTTCCATCATACCACAAGTAAACTTGCTCAACTATGTACATAGTAGCTTTATTTGTAATAGCCAGAAACTGGAAAAAACATAGATGTCCCTCAACCAAAATGGACAAAGAAAATGTGGTACATTTGCATAGTGGAGTAGTACTCAGCCATTAAAAACTATAACATTATGACTTTTGCAGGCAAATGGATAGAACGAGAAAAGATCATATTGAATCAGGTAGGCCAGACAGAGAAAGACAAACATAGCATGTACTCATTTATATGTGGATATTAGTCATAAAATATATGAAAACTATGCTACAAACCACTGACCCAAAGAAGATAAGTAACAAGGGAATGGTTGAATCTCACTGAGAAGAGGAAATCGATTTGACATTGGGGATGGATGAAAGAACAGGACTGGATGGGAGAGGTGGTAGAGGTGCGAAGAGGAGGGATGAATTATGGGGAAGACAGAGGAAGAGAGTACTAGGAGAGACTCAGAAATCTAAGTTTCACCTTTTTAAAGAGTGGCAGTGAGGCCACACTTTTACTTTGTCTAGAGGTTGGCAAATGATTCACTTTGGGGAAAAAGTATTTTAATATTGATAGGATTTTCATGAAAAAGGAATTTTGTCCTTTATTAATTCTAAATCAGTCACTTTTAAAAACCATCTCTTGAGGGCCATAAATATTCTAGACACATGGAGATTATAATGACCAAGAAAAATTAGTTACTTTAACCCCTAAATAGAAAGATATCAAATAGTTGAAGTGACAGAGATAAATAGTTTCAAATTCTGACTTAGTAACTTTAGAGGGTTTATAAGTAATGGGAAATTGAATTTCTACCTATGAAATTACAAAAATATTCTCATTGTGAAAAGTGTATGAAAACTTTTACTGTCTCCCGGAAACCCTTTTCTGATAGCTATGACTTTTAAATATGAGCATCATTTGGGGGAGGGGAGAAACATCACCAAGCACTTATAAAAAAGAAACATGAGCCTATAGATACAGCGCCTAGAAGCAAAAATAATTTTATGTTTGTGGGCAAACTGTGCCTAGAAAAATAACATTTTAAGCTACTATTGTACCTTCACAGCAAAAACAAACAGTCATCTGTACTATATCTGACAAGATATTATAAACTGCACAGGTTATACAAAATGTAATTCTGAAAATTCCATTTTATTTTTCTACTCTTTGACTGGAAGAATAATTTTTAGCCTGTAAAGGTGGAATAAATATTGGTAAGAAGCAATTGAACCTGGAGATATGTAAAGAGATGGTGAGATAGCATTTAGCTTCTCTAAATGCTTTCAAGTCTCCAGGCCTCCCAAGATTGCATACTAGATGATGGGAAAACCTGCTGATGAGATAGTGAACTACGAAATGGAAATTTCTTATCTTGCAGCCACTGGAGAAAACAGGAGATGTGACCAGGAATGCAGTTAGAGACATTTTCAAAATGTGAGGAAAAGGCTATGTCTTGGAACACATTTTTGTTCTAATTTGTGTGCACACACTCTGTAATCTAAGTTATTAACAAAGCTATTAGTATATCCTTGACTCTGGGATAGTGGTAAGTACAAAACAGACATCTGAAGTCAGTGGCTCTTCCAATCCTTTCTATAAAAATTATGTTATTTAATCAGGAGGTTGTGTGTTAAACACTTAATGTTTATAACATACTACAAAGATCACTCTAAAACTCCTAGCCTCTCTGATTCTAGTTTTTGGGCAATGAAACTAATTTAGTATAATGATTATAAATGGTATTGGTATATTTGTTTATTTCTAACCAAGATCATGAAGAGACAATGTTGCTAATATAAGTCTTTCCTGTTATAGAAATGGCAGGATGATTATATGGGAAAGCTCATTTTCCTGAGTCCATGGCAATAGAATAACCACATTTAATAAACACCAGAAATACATAGATAAATATAGAACTTTTGAGTTAAGATTCTAGTATTTCTTAGCATCTCAGGATTCTTTGAACTGATTGACCTGATTTACATAAAGGTTCATGTAAATAAAAATTTAAATGGTGATGAAGTCTTACTATTATAGAAATGATATAACCTGAATATATTGACATTTATCTTTGGCTTTCACTTTTATAATAAAAATAATTATTTACTGACTTTACTTGTCTATGGCCTAATCACGGCAGTATAAAAAGCCAAACTAAGTTGATTGGCTTTACCCAGGTGCCACTTGAAGGAACTATAAATTATAATCCTATTCCGTCACTGTTTCTAGAATAAGATGAACAGAATTTTCTAGTATTCAGTTCTTTACACAAATTCAGCAAAAAAATATATATATATTAATAATAATAAGTTTAAACGATCTCCACTTGCCTACTTTTGGGAAATATCTCATAGCTTTTAAGATCTCTGATGTCACAGATAATACGCCCTATTTGCTTTAATAAATGATTTCATGCAAGTTAATACTGACTCATAAAATGCCATGCTCCATTGATGAGCATCAATGACAACCTTAGCTAAAACCTTTAAAGACCCTACTTTGTCATTGTTTCAATGAGAACAGGTCTCTAAAATGAGTTACTTTTTATTGAGTGACAGAATCAAGCCAAGAAAAGAGTGGATAAACCTTTTCAACAGTGCATTTATCCTGCAAGTACTACACAATACCAAGTTTGCAAACTGTAAATAACTAATTTGGAGTCTGTTCTCTATGACTGTTATCCTTAAACAAGAACAACAAAAACATAATATCATTTCCATTGAAATATATCTGAAAATAAACAGTCTAGGACTTTTGAAATCCCTAAAGAACTAATAATGTTTTCCATATTTTAAATGAATAAAAACTTCTAGCAAGTTACATTGTTAGCCTTTGTTCAATAACGTTTTCTTTAAGTTGAGAAAAACTTATTTAACTAAAAACTGAATTATGTACATTCACAATTATCATGCCATCTAGATAATATTGGTGCACATTTTCAAAATGTATATTCTTATTCAATCTTGCAATAACAAAAATACATCCTTGGGAAGGGAAATGCCTCAATAGGTGAAATGTTTTTTTCTGCAAAGATGAGGGCCTCTGCTTGAATCCCCAGAAGCCATGCCCGATGCAGTAGGATGCCTGTCTGTAATTCCTACGAGGTAGTGACAGGAGAATTATCAGACATTCATGTATCAGCTGCCCTGGAATTCTCAGGAAAATAAGAAACTTTGTCTCAAATGAGGTGAATACTACCTGAGGTTCTTCTTGGACCTCCATACATGCACCATAGCATGAACTTACTTGCATTTACACTCATGAATTCACACAAACACATATGTATACACAGACACATGCATATGCATATACACACATGTATACATAGACACACATACAGAGTCACATATGCACATACATATATACATATATACATACATACAAACATACAAAGGGAAAGAAAAATTTTCTTTTTCTTTTTGGTTTTTCTAGACAGGGTTTCTCTGTGTAGCTCTGGCTGTCCTGGAACTCACTCTGTAGACCAGGCTGGCCTCAAACTCAAAAATTCGCCTGCCTCTGCCTCCCAAGTGCTGGGATTAAAGGCGTGCGCCAGCACTTCCCAGCAAGAAAAATTTTCTTAAATAAAAACTTTCTAGTCATAAGTTTGAACTCCATTTCCAGAATATCTGTCTTCTAGTTGCTTATAACACCCTGAGATCCCAAGTCTTGGCTAGATGGGTTAAAAACCACATGCCTTGCAGCCAATTCTGTTGCGTGAATTTGGAAAATTTCGAAAAAGAAATGTTGCTTTTGTTAAAAAGAAAACCACTAACTAAATCAAACCAATTTTTCCCATAAAGGAGAATTCAGATGTTTTTTTTTTTTTCAAATGAAGCTATAATTGCTTGTTTAATTTAATTTCTTTTCAATTTTGAAATGTTAGAAACAACCTCAAATTTTTAAAAACACAGCAGAATAGCACTATATTCGGTATATATGTCTTATTTCTGTTATCTATTCATCTGATGAATGACCGTTATATTGTTTCTATTTCCTGAGTATTGTGAATAGGGTAGCAATGAATATTACAGAGCAAGTGTCTGTGGGATAGGATGCTGAGTCCTTTGAAGGAAAAAAGTAGTGTGGTTGGGTCATATGGTAGATTTATTTTTGGATTTAATTAGTATTCCCCATATTGAATTCTAGAGTTAGTAGATCAGTTTGCAATTCCACTGACAGTGAATGAGAGTTCCTCTTTTTCCATAACCTTACTAGCATTTGTTTTCAATTGCTTTGTCTGGTTTTAGTCATTCTGACTGGTATGAGATGAAATTTCAAAATTGTTTCAACTTACATAGCTTTAATTGCTAAGGATGATGAACATTTTTATACATATTTCTTGACCGTATTTTGTTTCTTCTATTGGGAACTCTATATCCATAGTCATTTTTTTTAACCTGGATCATTTGTTTCCTAGACACTTTGTGTGTGTGTGTGTGTGTGTGTGTGTGTGTGTGTGTGTATTGTGGATGTTAACTCTGTCAGACATATATTTGAGAAAGGTCCTCTCCAATTCTGAGGGTTCCTTCTCTGATGGCTTTGTTGTGCTGAAATGTTCCTGAACTCCAAAAGACCACCAAGGAGCCAAATCAGATGCAATTATACAGGGTCTTTATCCAAGCTCAGGGTTGGACTTAACTTACTGATGAACCAGAGGAAGGTTCGGTGTAGAAAAGCTTTGAACACTCATCAGAACAAGGTTTTATAGAATGTGGCAAGTAAGGAGTGAGTGTTTTGAGCCTGGCAAGCATCTTATTGGGGTGCTACTGTGGCCTTTAACATAATTGGCTAGTGCTGGGGACCAAACCATAAACTTAACTTTGCTTTCTTCCTAACTAGTGGTTGTTAGGCAAGGATGGGATTCTATCTTGGAAGTGCAGATTTGCTGGGGATTAATCTGAAAACCTTTGGGAGAGAATAACCTGGAGACACAGGTCTTGTTGGGGATAGCATGAAAACTGAAGCTACACTCAGATTTTGTTGGGGGTAACCTGGAAGTTGGAGCTAAGTACCGGCCTGTTAGTTTATTCAGGTCAGGTTTTCTAAGATGGAGTCTGAACCCAAAAGTTTTGTCTCTCAGCTTGTATCTTTTGCTCAACAAAAGAGTTTTTGCTTCATAGGGTCCCACTTTCCAGTTTCTTGATATAGTTAAGCCAATGAGGTCTTTTTTAGAAAGTTGTTTTCTATACCTATATCATGTAGGTTACTGCCTTTGTTCCTGTCTAGCAGTTTTTGTGTTTTAAATTGAGGTCTTTGATTCATTTGGATCTTATTTTTGTTTAAGGTAATAGAGACTCATCTAGTTTCATCCTTCTGCAAAGAAATGGAATCACGAAATTGGCAGATGAATGGGTAGGCTTAGAAAAATAATATATTGACGAGTAACCCAACACAATAAGAGAAATGCCACGTTTCCTCTTTATTGGCGGTTTCAAACTCCAAATGTGAGTAAACAACATGGAGTGACCACAGAAACCAGGAAAATATAAAGGGACCACAGGTATTAGAGTTTGGGGTAGAAACAGCAAGATACAAATGACATGAAGTGAGAAACAGAACAATGCAAAGTAAGCTCTAGGGAGGAAGAGGGATCAATACAGAAGGATAGGAAAGAGAATTAGGAATAGGTATACCCCTTACTTACCATATAGAGATTGAGTTGACTCCTATTGGTCAAGATATCACACACTTGGGAAACAGGATGAGTATCATTGGAGCTGGATCTAACCTGGAAGCATTTTTTTCCTGTAGCCTATCTTATCTTCCATGACTTCAGAAAAAACACATGCAAGAAGTCAAGGAAGCAAAGTAACTAAACAGTTCTACGGCAATACCTATGAACCATTGTTGCCTGGTAGTTAAAGTTGAAGCCTACCATTTTTAGAATAGCCTTCTGAGCTTGTCAAAAAAAGAAAGCAGACTTCCTTTCTAGCCTTTTCTGGGGAGTTTGAAACCCCCACCCACCTTTACCTGTAGAATGTCAAGTAATGTTGTTTAGGCTACAGGGTCAGCTTCCTTTCTCCCAATAAGAATCCACTCAGTAAGCACCTGAGATTCCCTGGAATGCCTCCTCATGCTAATGAGGCTTCTCAGTATCTTAGTCTTGAGCTAATGACCTTTGCCAACAGTGGATATTCCTAATCCCTTAATCCAAAACTATATATCCCTTGAATCACTCAAAGTAAAGTTGATCTGTCTGCCCAAAGTTGATTCTGTTATGGCATTATTACCATTTGTACTGATCAGCCTATGGAAACCCTGCTGGTTGGTCGGCTCTGCTCCCTTCATCTTTGTGGTCTGGTGGCCAATGAACCCAGGGAGAAAGGAGACCCATCATCCATGATAATTATCATTAAGTCAAAACATTCATAAAGGTGCAAGAAGTGGCATTTTCATGTCAGTGGAAACTGGCAACTGTCTAATTGGACTTAAGATATATTCACCAGAAGGGAAGTCATGTCAGGGACCAGAAACCTAGCCAGCTTACCTGGGCTAGTAAGGACATGCAACCTTAGGAACACATCTAATATTACTTTGCTTCACTAACAAAATATCCTTGCTACATTTTACATATTACTACATAATGCATTACAAAATTATTATGTCATACATGGGTATCATTCTTATACCCACAATAAATTTAGATATCACCACTCATCAAAGAAATCTCATTTTTTCAAAAACATGTAGACCATCATATAAAGTCACAACTGGTCACAAACTAGAGTTCTGTGAGAAGCCTAGTCTCAGTGGTTACATCTACCTTATACATATGCATATATCAATGGCTCAGAGTACATTGTGGAAGTGGGGACAGAAATCAACTTTTGCTTCTTTGGCAGTATTTAACATAAATTGAATTGATTGTACGCTTTCTAATTGTGTTAGTGTGCTGAAACCCCTGGCATGTCTGTTGTAGAGATCTATCAACCAGCTATTGTTTTATTGCCCTGAATATGACAGAATAGCAAGGCATTCTGAAAAAATGTTTGCAAGTACTAGAAGAAGTGAGTCAGGCTTTAAGCAGAAGGAAGAGGGTAGTGGGCTTGATTATTGCTGGTAAAACAGCTTTAACTTCATTAATTGCTAGCACCACTGCTTCTGCAATTGCTTTGACACAAGAAGTTAAGATAGCTACTTTTGTTAATCATTTAGCAAAAAATGTTACTAATGTCTTGAGTATACAAGAGGATTTAGATAGGCATTCAGAAGAATGGATTGATGCTCTTTATCCTGTTTAAATTATTGAAAGGAAGTTCAGAGTTTAAGAGTGAGAAGCCATCTCGAGTGTCATGACAAATATCATTCGAGTACTATTACTTCTAAAATTTGTAAAGATACTTGTAGGGTATTTGGTCTAATTCTAACACCTCTCTGGGTGTTTTAACTTTGCATACTGAGATGATGAATTTAAATAATGCTGCTCTGTTGAGCTTTGATGATGCAGATGATGCTGAGAAAATTATCCATGGCCTGAGGTCAATATTTCCAATTTGTTCAAACCTCAACAATGACATATATAGTTTGAAAATGCTAGCTCTTCTTGTCCTGGGAATATTTTTATTACTGCCCATCATGTATAAGCTTGTCTCTAACTACATCAATAGGTTGATAGCCCAAGTAAATTACTTGAAACTAAAAATGGATCCCCAGACAGAGTTATTAATCTAACAGGCTGACAAGCCAAGGACAGGTAAGATTATGCACAGTCTTAATAACCTAAAACAAAAGTGCATTGCTTTTGATAATGCATATTCCACGATGGGTAAGGAAGGCATTCTTGTCAGAATAACCTAAGACAGGCTCAGTCTTGTTCATTAAATAAAAAATGGGGACATGTGGAGAGCTTTTGGGGCTGCTTGGCAAGAAACTGACTTGGACCAAGGACAAGGAAATGGGATGCTTGGCAGGAATATGACATAGGCCAAGGACAAGGAAGTAGGGTGCAGCAGGAATCTGACATTAAGATAGAATAAAGAAGCAATTTCAGGCAGGAATCTAAATCTTAGGCTAGAACAAAGAAGTAATTTCGGGCAGGAATCTAAATATTAGGCTAGAACAAAGAAATAGGCTTCAGACACAAAAATGACTTTGTGCTAGGTCAGGGAATTAGGCTCATATATTTTTGTCATCCTGATGAGCCCTTAGAAACAGTGATCATGGGAGTGATCAAGGAATTTCGTTTATTGCCTTGCTTGTTCTTTGACTATTTGTGTTTATTGTCTTGCTTGTTCCTTGACTATTTACATCTATTGTATTGCTAGTTCCTCAACCTAGAACTGACCTTAATACTTGCATGTAATTAAAATGGTATAAAAGCAAAAAGTAGGAGGGGGGATGGGATGGGGTTTGGGGGGGGACTGGGGAAAGGGAATGATATCTAAAATGCAAATAAATACAATATTCAATTAAAAAATGAAAAGAAAAAAAAAAGAAATCATTTTCTTCCTAACAAAATTTTTCTGTTTTACTATGTTCTTAGTACATTTGTAAAACTAAAATTGTCATTTAAGTAAAGTTGCTTTACTTAATTTATTTAGTTTCAAGAATACCTTGAAGTCTTCTCTGAAATGGTCTCACCTAGGAATGGTTGCATAAATAATACCAGAACAATGGCAATATCAATCAATATGCAAATGAAGAAGATGAAATTTTTTATGAGGTCACACTCCTAGTCAAGAACTACCAGCATCTAATGACTTTTGAGTGAAGGATAATTAGCTCCTTCCAAAGATGATCCTTCCACTAATGGTTGTCAAACCTTAAACCATAGATACACACACAACCAACAAAACTATACTCCGTAAGTTATATTTACACAGGTATCCCCAACAGACACACACACACACACACACACACACACACACACACAATATTAACAAAATCAAATGAAGCAAAATAAGATAAAATATGGCTGATAAGTATTTGTCTACTTCATTTATCTCCTGGTCACCCAATTCCAGTATGAGTTTCCTCCTGAGGGAAAAGTATCTGAATCTGCAGGAAGATAATAAGAATCACAGAGAATAATCTCTGACAAATTGAAGAACACTGAGAAACGTTACTGTGCCTTCTCTAAGAGTAGTTTCTATCTCTCTAAATGTTCATTCTTGGGACAGAAAGCAACTTTACTTAATGAGATATTTTAGTTTTACAAATGTACTAAGAATATAGTAAAACAGAAAGCTTTTGTTAGGAAGAAAACTATTTCACAGACCTTGACCCGTGACCTGTATTAAAAGTACTCATTTCTCTAAGTCAGTGGCTCTCAACCTGTGGATAACAACCTCCTTAGCAAACCTGTCTCCAAAGATATTTACTTTGTGATTTATAACAGAAGAAAAATTACTGTTTTGAAGTTGTGAAGTAGTAACAAAATAATTTTTATGATTGAAAGTCACCGCAACATGAAGAACTGTATTAAAGGCATGCAACATTAGAAAGGCTGAAAGCACTGCTCTAAGTGATATTAGACAGACAATAGACATTAGAAGCAAAATGTTAAACCAGATGTAGAGTGTTGGTCCAGTGTGATGAGCATGTGTCCACCTCAGTTTCCAAACAAACTTGCAAGTCAGCATCGTAAGAAGCATATGAAAACACTTGATAAATCACTGCTACCTCTCCAGTAATTTACTTGGAGACATATGTCTGAAGGTTCAGTGGTTAATGAAGTTCCCAGAAGAACAAGAGCTTATGAGTAAAAGCCAAAGCCTCAGACTTGCTCTTTTCTTCCACTATACAAGGAAAATGACCTGGTTATAATGCTTGCTGGGTCCCAATTATTTCTTCCCTGTTCTTATACAAAATTATAGGAGGCCCAATTTTAACATACCACATGGAGAACAGAAAAGTTGCATTAAAAAATTAATATCATTAAAATGTTAAAAGTTAAATTAATAAAATTCACAGCAAGGGCTAAAGGCATGTAAAGAGAGAGCAATTTTATTAACCAACCTGGTAAAAGAAAGTCTTGCATAAACATCACAACTCTATATGACGAACAGTGCTCTGTGACCAAGCAAGACCCCATTTCAGATTAAGAGAGCTGAATGAACTCGCTGTTTGGTTGTGAGACCAATTCTACAGCCATGTAGAGATTTAATAGACCAAATAATGGACCAGGGACAGTCCTGTGGTTTCAATGCTAAGTCTCAGATTGTGAAATTGAACTTCATTTAGGATTTAAAAATAAATACCCATATTTTCTCTGAGGATTGGAAACAACTATATAATTAAATTTGAATTTTTTGAAAATATTCTGTGAGCCACTTACTAGAAGAACAGAATTTGAAATCTCTTTTCCTCCATATGTACCAAAGGCACAAATCAATTGACCTTTAATTGAGACTGAGGGCCATCTGTTCTAGCTAGCCAGCCCAGAGGGTACACTGCTTATCAGAGCTTCTTGATGGATATGTTCTCTTCAGTTGGCCTTTTCAAAATCCATGTGTTTGAAACTATAAAGCACTAAGGAAACATAAATTGTATCTTTTATAAGAAAAACAACTATGCATATCCACATGCATAATTCACTCTGTGTTTTAATTATATAGCATTGAACACATCACTTGCCTTGTTTGCTACTGTAACTCACAAAACAAACCAAAATAGAAAAAAAAATGTATTGCCTAGCATGAAAACTTAGGGAAGGAATGTGGAACCAAAAACATAAAATAAAGACTAAATTTCAAGTAAAAGAATTATTTCCTCTTTTGCTTATGAGGAAATGTTAGCCTTTTGTTCTAACATATATACATGTATACACTGATATAAGTATATACACATGTATTCATATGTAAAAATTAACTGGGTACCATTATTTCTTCTAAAGTAAATAAAGGAATTAATAACAATGTACATTTAATATACAGAGCATTTAGGAAGCAGAACTGATAGATCTTCTCACAATGAAGGAGAAAAGATCAGAATTTCCTCCCCATCACATGCTCAATCACACACACACAAACACACACACACACACACACACACACACACACACACACACTTTCTTACTTCCACTTAAGCCAGTGTTTTTCAACCTGTGGCTTGTGACCCCCTTAGGGGTCTAATGACCCTTTTATAAGAATCACCTAAGACCCTCACAAGATACATTAAGATTCATAACAGTAGCAAAATTACATTTATAAAATGACAATGAAAATAATTTTTTGTTTCAGATCCGTACAACATGAAGAATTGCATTAAAGAGTCACAGCATTAGGAAGGTTGAGAACCACTGGTTTAAGGGAAAGTCTAGGTCATGACTAAGGTTTTAAATGTTCTCTTCAATTTAAGAAAATAGTTCTTAATGGCACACATCATATAGCATACAATGTATATTTCATATGTATACAATGCATGTAACTTATTTTTTTAGAATTATTTCATTAATCCATATAAGTAGTATGTTTTACTTATAATCATCACTACTTGTTATTTTTAGGTTATTTTTCAAATGTACTTAGGATATGTTAACTTTTGTTTCTTGATCCTTGGTAGATCAACTACTACTACTAAAGACCATAAGTTTTACTTCAGATACTTCTCCCTGTGTGTTACCAGACATGTTTTCACTCTATCATATTGTAGCATTAAATGATGATGGCATCTGAATACATCATCTGTGACTTTTTCTGGAGACATGGGAACACATTTATTTGCTTTAAATGGTGCACTAACAACAGATTTAAGAATGATTCTATCCAAGCCTAGATTTGTAAGCCAACAAGTTTATTTAGCTTGTTTAGGGGAGCATAGATGAGAGATTAATTATAGAAGTTTGATAATTCCTGGGCAATATTACTTACTAAGAATATCTATCTCAGTATACATGACTCAGAAAAGTTTCATCCTTGAAGCTTTCTGCCCAACTTGTAGGCAGCTCCACAGCAGTGATTGCTTTCCTTGAGCAACTGTCTACAGCTCTGTGAGCACTGCAAAGGGATTTCTGAAGCTTGTGAGTTTTAAGAGCTTTTTCAGACTCATAAAATTTTGAGGTTTCTTTATATTATAAGTAATCTTCTTCCTCCCAGAAAATGTTTTCATCTGGAGAAAATAAATACACAGTAGTGCTAAGTCTTGATTAATTTCTAAATTTGACAATGTACAAACCTTGTGAAGATAATGAGACAAAGGGCTACAAACTTCTATGGCAATTTCATAATTCCACACTAAGGTTGCTTCTCAGTTCCATTTTTGAGTCAGCTGGGAAATCAGCCCACAACCAATGTTATAGAAAGTCTAGTTGATATTTGTGTTTATTAGACCGAAGCAGTATTACTTGAGAGTAATAAGTCCCAGTTTATATATTGATTGACTTTTCTTGGAAAAATAATTTAACTTGGTGAGCCTCGGTTTACAAAATATAGTCTAATAATGAATCATCTTAATTCTAGGGATGCTGTGAGAACAAAGTGTGCTATCACATATGAAATAATGCAGGACCAATATAGTATAGCTTTTAACACAAAAAAATGGACTATAAACGTAATAATATCAATATAGAATAGAATTGCTTGAAGTAATGTGTTAGTAGTTTGAACTCTGCTAGTTCTATGGGGTGCTAGTCTTAAACTAACTGACATGGCATTCAAGGAAATAAGGGCCTTTGGATAAGATGGTGTATTAGAAGCTGCTTCAGTGTGATCATGTGAATAAGAAAAGTCAAGATTAAGTGTATTTACTCCTACTGGAGAAAGAGCTGTTTTTGGAACAGTATAAGAAAGAGTGATTAAGAGATAAGAAAGAAACTGAGGTGGGATCTGTAAACCCTCTGTGGAGAAGCAGTCAGGAGCCACATGGTATCTGCCAACACTGAGATGCTAATGCTTTCCTGAGATCAGCCTAAGCTTCCAGGAAAGTGATATCTAACAAAGGCACACAAGCCAAAAGGACAACAAAATGGAGAAAAGCTGGGTGGCCAAAGGAGACATTTCTAAGAAATTAATATACTGTAGAAGAGAGGAGTTGGCCAGATTACAGTGCCAGGCACGAATTTTATCCTGTGGAGAAGGACTCATATCCAATGCCAAAGCAGTTAGTTGGCTATCCCAAATAACCTTTCTGATACTTTTGCACCAGTGCACACAACTTGTCTGGCAGGTTGGTATTATAGCATGAGGGGTTTAGTGAACATAATACCATCGATGACTTACTCTGCCAGCATACTCTGTGTTATCCTTAGGCAATATGAAAGTTACCCAAATGGGAGAGAGTTTCTACAGAAATTCCAGCTTTATTTCTCTAAGTCCTGTTGTCAAAGAGTCCTCTATCTTCTGGTATAGTGTCTCACCATCTATTTTTGCTGGGCAGTCAAGAGCAATGACAACAACCATCATTGAGAAGTTATTTTCACTCCCAGAATTCAAAGTTGTTCCAATACATGTCAAACATCAAATGTTAGATAACATAGAATTACCCTAATGACAGTAATCATAGGAATATCACAATATATGAATGGCAAGGATTTTAACAAAACTCTACTGTCTTTTATAATAAAAATCCTAAAGAAACTACAATAAGGAAGAAAAACCCCAAACTCTGTAATCAAAGAATGCAAAATTGTATTAAGTGGGAGAACACTGAAAGTATTTTCAACACAATATGAAATGATAACAATCTAACAATTAAAGTCCTAGAACTGAGAAAGACAAGTTTTCAATAATGTGGCTGGATAGAAAAGCCACCTAACTAACATCTGTTTATACACATAGTGAGGACACTCTAAGACAAAAATCAGGAAACCAATCTGATTCACAAAACCTTAAAAACATTCTTATGTATAAACCTAACCACAGAAACAAAAGAGCTCTGTAGAGACACAAGTCTCACTCACCGGGATGCTCATGGTTCAGCAGAATTAATATTGGGGAAAGCTGTTACTGACTGTGATCACCAGATTCAGTGAAATTCCACAAATTTGCAAGAACATTCTTCACAGAATCAAATCAAATCAAAACAATAACATAAATTCATATTGAAACACAACCCTGGATAACCAAGTAATCCTCACTAAAAATAGCAGTCTTGGCAAAATGTGGCGTATGCCTTCGATTCCAGCACTTCAGGAGCAGAGGCAGGTTAACCTCTGTAAATTTCAGGTCAGCCTGATTTATACAGTTGAGTTTCAAGGCCACACAGGGCTTCATACTGAAAATCTGTTTTAACAAACAAACAAATGAAATAAACAAGCAGAGACAATACTAAAGAAAACATAATGCCTAATGTCAAGTTAATTCACAAAAGTACCATAAAAATACACCATGGTACCCAGATCCAAAACCAACTATAATCACTTAATTTTGGACAAAAATTTGAAAATATACATTGGACAATGTCTTCAACAAATGATATCAGGAATTTCTATCAATTTATAGAAGAGTGAAGTAAAATTGCTATCTCTTATGCTGTAGAAAACCAACTCAAAATGGAGTCAAAACTTAACATCACCCCAAAGGTTTGCAACTATTGAAGAAAAGCAGAAAGAAAATGCATCAAAACACAGGTAGAGACACAGACTTTCAGAATAGGACTCCAGTAGCTCAGGAAATAATACCAAGAGTTAACAAACATTATTACATCAAATTAAAGTGTTTTTGTACAGCTTATTTCTTATCATTGCTGTCAACACTACAAACTAGTAAAAAGTTTCTGCCAGTCCTATACAAGGTAGAAAATCTAGAATAAAGTTTTACAATATTTAAGCGGTAAATAACCAAATATTTCAGTGAATAAACAACTCAGTAAACTGAACATTTCACAAAATAAAAAACACAAATGTCCAGAAAACACCAAAGCAGTTCAACATGTTAGCCACTAGGGAAATGCAGGTTAACATGCTTTGAGGTTCTGATTAGCCCCCATCATAATGGCTATATTCAAGGACACAAATGACAAGTGCTGATCAGTATGTGAGAAACTGTGAACTCTCTCCACTGCTGGAGGAAGGAGAAAATGGGACAGCCACTATGAAATAAGAATAGAGGTGTCTCCAAAAGCCAACAATCAAAGTACAGAGTAATAAGCTGTGCTTATTCTCCTGCAATAGGTATCAAGTCCTTGGGGATTTATCACTGTACTTTAGGTACTCTCAGATATACTTGCAATAGCTAAGAAATAAAACCAGCCTACACATATACCAGATGAATAGATTAAGAGAATATGGTACACACAGCCATCAATAAATACAAACAAAATTATGACATTTATGATAAATTTATGAAACAAGGAAACATTCAGAAAAGAAAAGAGAACAAAACAAACATAACCACAAAAGATTTAATTGTTTGTGTTTAGACAGTAAACTATAAAGCAAACCATGAGAAAGGAAGACGAGATCTTAGGGGAGTGAGACAACAGAAGAGTTTGATTTGTGGTATGCGACAAAAGCAGAGAAGAGGCTGTGGATGGATGTGAGATGATAAAAGTAAAGAGAGAAACCATGGAGAGCAGTAGGAGAGAGAGTAACAGATCAAATACTCAATGCCATACTGAAATACATGGCTTCGTTGGCTAATTTTTCAAATGTGTTCCTTTAAAACAAGAAAGAGGAGTCTGAATCAAGCCCTTCAGAGCTCCAGGGAATGCAAGGCAGGAGGTACTGATTAAGGAATGTTTATTGGGTAATTATTATATGGATAGGCTACTTTTATTCTTTGTATGTATTAGAATAAAATAGCAAGGATGAGTAATTTATAGGAAAAATAGAATCTTATTATTTTAATTACAGAAGCTGTGAAGTCCTAAATCAAAACACTCAACTTTGGGGTATTTTTATGGCTTTAACCCCACACGGACTCAAGGAAAAGGGTAGAAAGCAAAAGAACAATGTGGAAAAACTCCTTTAAAAGGGCCTTGCTTCTACTCAGGAGGGTCAGAGACTTCGAGAACCAATGATCATTAATGCTTTATCTCATATTGCAAACACTAACATTTGGAGGAGACAGATTGAAGCCAGGAAGTGTGTGTGTGTGTGTGTGTGTGTGTGTGTGTGTGTGTGTGTGTGTGTGAAGTTATCAAAAATATACCCTTTCCTTCCAACAAATAGAATGTCTATCCAAACATATACATATTAGGTTGTATTATAAATTTCAAAGGCTAGAGAGAATATAAAAACCTAAGGAAAAAGAAAAAAATTCAAAGCAAGATGCATCAAAAGAATGCTAAGCACAACAAAGCAGCTCAGTATGTGTCAAGGTTGCTAAACATACCCACAGACCTTAGTGCAATGACAAGAACCAATGGTAAGGGTGATAGACTCAACTTAACTTTTGGGAGATGGATTTTGCAGAGATCCTTAGAATACAATAAAGTGTAAATGGTTGAAAATGTAGCAATCAAATGGCACACTAGTACATTAGCCCAGTTTGATATAATGTGGGGAGTAAAAGGGGAGATTTTTCAGACTGAAAAGGAATGAGGTGCTATTGCATGGAATTAGTTTTTAAAAGCAATGATTTTAATAACATTTTAAACATGAACACAAAATAAAAATGACTGTCAACACGTGAAAGTGTATTGTATTTTAGGCTGCTATGCACTGAATGGCTTATCAGTACCTGAGCCTTACCCATCACTGTTCTGAGGTCTGAAAGTACTTTGGATATCCATGTTACAGTGTGGCCAGGTGCTAATGAAAGAGACTGAGCTCTAGAGACTTATCCTGTATCCTCCCTGTATCCTCCTTTGATAGAAACCTGACATTTGTCTTCTTAGAAGACCCTTCTAAGGTTGCAAATTAAATCTGTGAAGTCTCTGCACTTATGAGTAATTATCTCTCAAAGTTTTGGTCTCAAAACACCTTCACAGTGGCAAGTAAGATAGAATCCTATTAATTTAAGGAAAACACATTATAAATCCACTGCCTTCCATCCATATCCTCCCCAAATTTATGTCCCTTTCATACGTAAAACGCACTTATTCCATCCATACAAGAGAAGAAACCACCTCATATCCTTTACTGTAAGTTATTTTAAATCTATCATTTATATAGTATTTAGTATGTGATAGGTACTCTTCAGATACACTAATTAATTTGTTCCACATAATCAGGCTATGAGTAATGTCACAATGCCATTTCATAGGCTATAAGTGCTGTGTCAGAGACAAGTAAATAGATGAATAAACCACACAGGCAGTGGAATATGCCTTTAGCCTTTTCACATTCTGCCTCTGTCATTTCTGTAGGGAAGACAACTTTGAACATCATCAGGCATGATTCTTACAAAGACAGGTTGTACCTGAAACTGTTGTAGCATTTCAATAGTTCTTCTTTTAAGATTCAGCTTCAAAAACAAGGCACAAAAAATCATAACCCATGAAATATGATCTGCCAGAAATTATATTTTATCCTTATCATTTTATTGTAATCTAGTCAATGTCAAAAAGATGAAAAGCTGCCAAATAATATAATTAGAAACAGCAGTGTAGGACTGACAGCATAATTATAGAAAGTTAGATATGTCAGATTTCATGAGTGGCCTCAAATAGAAGACTTTCATGAAAAGCCTTTAATTAAAAAAAAAAACTTACACCACAATGCTGAGATGTGTGTATGTGTGTATGGAACATGTGTATGTGTCTTCCTGTGTTTACAAAAATAGAGTTTCAAAATTATTTAGTTGCCAGAATCTTTTTGTAAATTTCCAATACTTCTCATGATGATTACTGGCATAGTGTACTAGTAATACACTAGCATATTTTACTGGGGTCAGAACTGAATAATGAATGCCTTCCTTACCTGTACTACAACCCTTTGGATGAAGGATGAAACAGCAGTTGGAGATACTATGCTCTTTGAACATGAGGTAAGTGGAATTCAAAACTATCTTAGACTTTGAATTATAACTAGCATTCTGTACTTTAGAATGTTTCACCATTCCTCTATGAACAATACAGCAATTATTATTATCTATGTCACAAAATCAGAGATGAGAATATTCACTGGGATGAATGAAAATGAAAATTCATTGGAAATAAAGAGCTAAAGGAACATGTACGTATCAAACTGAGACTAATATCATTTTCTATATATTGAGAAACCACCCTATGTTCAGAAATACAAATGAAAAAGGTTTATCTAGTACATACAATGTTATATATGTATATTTTCACATATGTATATATGCTTACATTCCTATTTAAAGCTCATTTCTCCATGTTGCAGATGTTATTATTGTCACTATTGTATGGATGAGGAAATTGAAATGCAAAAATGATAAATAATTCTTTTTAATGTTATGTAGCCTATAAATGGAAAACTCAGGATACAAATCCAGACAATTTATCTTCAAAGTAGCCATTCATGAGCTCTATCCATGAGATTTCATCAGTGCACATTGCAGCAGACTTTTCAAATACATCCACTGAGCTTTCGTAAAAGAATCTTTGAACATCTGCAATTGAAAAGACTTGAGAATAGCTGCCTTCTGTAGTAAGGATTCTGAAAGATATTCAGTCCAGAATATTGTGAGTAAAGATTAAATATATATACTAACTTCGGCAATATAAAAGAGGAACACCAGAATTGAATTAATCTACTATCCTGGAATTTTCAGCTAATATTGATGTGATGGAAATGCAAGTTTTCATTCTAAGATTTTGGAGATGGCATTCTCAATAAATTATTTTATTGTGTTTCATGGTTGCTGACAAAGGACATTCTTATAGATATCTAAGGTCAAGGGTGTGTTAATCACCACTTGGCAATACGTATGGGAGTAGATGTGTGCACAGCATCCATCCTGTAGCAGGAAAGAACTTGCTCTGCTTTCTGAACACCACTTCCTTTTTCTTACTTTTTATTTTTCTATCTCTTTTTCTTTCAGATACTTGCCAAATCTTAGAAATGACTTTCCTGGCTCTTTGAGTTGTCTTATACTTCTTCTCTGATCTTCTGTGAAGCAGTACCTCAATTTCCACTAACAGGATACTTTCTCCATCCATGTGCCTGCTCACATGCAGCATGGCTTTCTCTCTCCCTCTTTACCATCATCTGTCTCCCAAGCAGCTGCCAAGCACTCAGCTTTTCTGTCCTGTTGTTTTTCTCTTAAAATTTTATAAAATTATCCTGGGGCTTCAAAAATGAAGGTGTTTTATTGGTATCTCCTTTAGAGCTGAGTATTCTATGACCCCTTATTCTATGTACCTTGATCATTTGTGAATCAGTATGTTCATCGCCATCTAGTATAAAGCTTCTCTGAGGAGGACCGAGAAATCCACTTACCTTAGGGTATAAAGAAAAGCTATCAGGAGTCACTAATGTTAAGTCCATTCAGCAGTAGTAGGCTGTCCCCTAGGACCTATGACCTGCTTATCCATAGGAACTCTTATTCCAAAGGCTCGGGGATCATAGGAGAAGAGTTAGCACAAAGATTTTAAGAGCCATAGGTGGTAGAAAAAGTACAAAAAAATAGTGTTTTCTCACAGCATGGAAAGGAAAGGAAAAAGGAAAGGAAAGGAAAGGAAAGGAAAGGAAAGGAAAGGAAAGGAAAGGAAAGGAAAGGAAAGGAAAGGAAAGGAAAGGAAAGGAAAGGAAAGGAAAGGAAAAGGAAAGGAAAGAAAAGAAGAGAAACAAAGGGGTCTGGAAAAGTAACTCAGCAACTAAAAGTATATACTTTCCTTGCTCAGTACCAAAGTTGGGCAGCTCATAGGCATCCAGTACTCCAACTCAAGGGCATCCAACACTCTCTTCTGGCTTCTGCTGGCACTTCCACTCATATCCATATGCTGCACTCACACACACAAATACACATAATTGCAAATATCACAGTGGAAAACTAACTCTCATCAGGATATTCACAGAACCCAGCACACTATGGCCAGTGCTAAATTATAGCTCCTCTGTGTGTAAGTTTTTCCAGATTTAGTTAACAGGCATTTTCTTTTTTAAAAAATTTATTTAATTATTTAAATCACATCGTAATTTACTTATTCACACAGAGGTTATAAACACAAAAAGGCAGGACGTGGGGAAGGGAATGACACCAGAGCATAGGTGTTCAGGGGGAGTACATTTTCAAAATCAATCCCCAGCCACTGTGATGGCTTTGTGTGAGATATGTGTTTGGAACTGTCACAGGGTATCCCAATTATAGGTTATACAATATTTTACTGTCAATCATGTTAGTACATGTTTAGTCTTGAGGAACTCTATGAATCAATATGTGTCATGAAAAAAAAGAGACTTCTATTTCCTCTTTAATTAGGAGACTTAGGATAGGCACATGATCTAAGGATAGGGAAGGGCTACAATAGATTCAGAGACAAGGATGGTTTGCAGATTTTTTTTTTGAAGAAATGAACGTGCTTCCATCAGGAGCTTGCTGGAAAAGAAATAAGATTTCAAGTTGTAAGTTGTAGTCCTGAAGGCTCTCTGGGTAACATGAGTAACCATCAGCTTATCTTTATAAAAAGGCATGGTCTAGAAGTGGATATTAGCCAAAAAGTTCCAAATACCCATGACACAACTCACAGACCATAGAAAGCTTAACAAGAAGAAATGACCAAGTGTGAA
Organism: Mastomys natalensis; assembly: GCA_021653895.1. Classification (NCBI taxonomy): domain Eukaryota; kingdom Metazoa; phylum Chordata; class Mammalia; order Rodentia; family Muridae; genus Mastomys; species Mastomys natalensis. The sequence goes on along the minus strand of JAJTUV010002245.1, from coordinate 15,554 downwards.
TACTTAAATCCCATTTAGAAGGGGGAACAAAATAATCTTGGCAGGCAGAGGGAGGGAGTGATCTGGGTGGGAAAGGGGAGGAGGAAGGAGGAGTCAGAATCAGGTCTGGGAAGAGACAGGAGAGAAGCCCAGAGACCCAGGAGAATGAATGGAAATATGGAACACTGTGGAGTTGGGGGCAAAGGGAACCTCTAAAAAGTCCCAGAGACCTATGATGTGAGAGGATTCAAGGACTCCGTGGGGATGACCTTAGCTGAAATGCCCAGCCATTGGGAGATGGAACCTGAAGAGATCTCCTCCAGTAAATAGACATAGCCTCCAATTGAGGCATGGGATCACCCACCCATGTTCAATTTTTTTTGGCCCAGAATAGTTCCTGTTTGAAGGAAATGCATGGAAAATAATGGAGCAGAGACTGAAGGAAAATCCCTCCAGTGACTGGCCCAAATTGGGATTCATCCCATGGGCAGGCACCAAATTCCGACACTATTACTGATGCTATCTTTTGCTTGCAGAGAGGAGACTGTCATGGCTGTCTTCTGAGAGGCTTTACTAGCATCTGACTGAGAGTGATGCAGAAACTTACAACCAACCAATGGATTGAGGTAAGGGATTCCTATGGGAGAGTTAGGGGAAAGACTGAAGAAGTTGAAGGAGATTGCAACCTCATACAAAGAACAAGTGTCAACTAACCCTGATTCCTCAGAGCTCTCATAGACTAAGCTTCCAACCAAAAAGCATGCATGGCCTGCTCTGTGGCCCCCAGTATGTATGTAGCAGGGGATTGCCTTGTCTGGCCCCAGTGGTAGAGGATGTGTTTATTCCTGTAGGAACTTGCCCCAGGGAAGGGGATGCTTGCAGAGGTGAGGTGTGTGTGTGGTGGTGTGTGTGGTGAACCACCCTCTCAGAAGCAAAGGGAAGGGGAGATGGGGTGAAGTACTCGGGGAGGGGAGCCCAGGAAGGAGGTCAATATTTGGAATGTAAATAAAAAAAAAATACTTTAATAATAAAAAAATGGCATTGGTCTAATGTTGCTTATGCTATGGGGGAATTAAAATAAGTGATTCTTTTCCTCCTGGAAGCCCAGAAGCTGACCATCAGGGGATCTTCTATCTAACATGAAAGCAGTAGGATACACAGTAATAGGACAAACCAAGGAGGTTGGTACCAAACTGAGGACAGTTGTAGGTATCCGGAACCCAAAGAAAGATCAAAATACCTAGAATACTTTTGGAAAATGCAGCATCTGTTCTTTATTTTGGTGTTTGCACTAAAAAGGTTTAACAAATATTTAATTTTTGTTATAGGCTTGCAGGGTCACATTATCCATAGATGATGGTGATAGCTATGGTGCAATTGCTATTTAACAAATGTGACCTTTGTTGTGAAGTTGGCCTAATGCTACATGTATTGTTAATTTGGTCCCCACAATTGGACAAGAATTTGCACATCCTCATGTAAGAAGTTGAGAGACCCCTGCCCCCCAGTTGGTTTTAATTGGTAAATAAAGATGCCAGCCAATGGCTGGGCAGGGAGACAGAGGTGAAGTTTTAGGATTCCCGGGGCCGAAGAAAGAGCAGGAAGAGCATATCCACGATGTAGGGAAAGGAGTAGAAGCCACGCTTGAGGTGTGGTGGACAAAGAACATCGCCATCATGTAGATGCTGGGGAACTCAACCTGAGAGAGCTAGGTCCAGGGCAGACAAGATAAAATATATATTTTAGTAAGTACTACCTCAGCAATATCGAAGGGGAGTGTGTTATCCATGTGGAGGTTTGGAAGTGGCCCAGTCATTGAGCTGTTTAAGGCATACGAAAAAATAAGGCTGTGTGTACCCTGTGTGTTTCATTCAAAGCCCCAGAACATTGGGATGAGGAGCGAGAAGCACCGTTGCCACCACCAGGACGATTTGAGTAGAGTTATTTGGGTACAGCAACAGAACATAAAAGCCTACACTTTCTCTAATGTCCAAGTTGTAATAGCTAAATCTTTTTACAGCTAAATCTTTCATCATTTACTGTATGCAGTTCATCAGAGTATGCAAGGTATGCAGTTCAGGTTGGGAACTATTGTCTTGTTCTTCAGAGTTGTTGTTATGCTATGAGCAACCTCTGCTGGCTTGCATGCCTTGCAACCACCTCTGTGACAGTCCTCTTTTATAGGTCATTTCTTACATACTTTAGACCAGAGATGCACAGAACACTGGTGCTTTCTCTGTATCACACTGCTTCTCACACTAGCATAAGCAATTTTTTTGATTTTGGTTGACAACTGCCTGCTGAGGATGCATGCACATATGTTCCAAAAGCCTGCTGATACCACACCACACATGAAGAGCAAAGCAAACAGTTAACTTGGAACAAAACTATGACATTACTGGAACCAGAGTCTTAAGCTTCTCTGATAGGCTTTAGCTCCACTTTGCCAATCTGCTCAGGCCTAGCACCATCATTTCGATTTCTTCGTAATAAGTGCACATAAGTTTTTAGCTCTTGAGATTCAAGTCCAAACTCATCAGAGAAATGAAAACAATTTCCATATTAATCAAACTAAAAGTTTCTAATTTGTTTTTTAGAGCATTTCTTCCCTAAGATTTCTAACTTCCTTGACTACTTGGCGACTGGATGGGTATTTTTTTACTCATGAATATTGACCTTTCATAAACTTCCTATTGGGATAAACCATTAGAATCTAAAATCCTAATGTTATTTATCTATTGAGAAAATCCATTCTTAAAAATTCTGTCACAGTCCTTTGATAGCCCAAATATCTCTCTCTCTCTCTCTCTCTCTCTCTCTCTCTCTCTGTGTGTGTGTGTGTGTGTGTGTGTGTGTGTGTGTGTGTGTGTGTTTGTGTGTTTGTATGTGTGTCTGTGTGTGTGTGTGTAAGTTTAAAAAATACAGTAGGTCTCCATTTAGTTTTTTGAAACATCATCTTTAGTTTTATTTACCTGTCCTCAATCTGTCCTCTTTCTACTTTAATCCCCTTACCTTCATTTTTCCTTTTACCTAAAAAAAAAAAAAAAAAAATGTATTTGCAAAAGTAATTTAGTTGGAATTATCTCACATAAGGGAGAAATCTTCTCCCAGAAGCAAAAATCTATCAAAAAATAAACTGAGATGTGGGACATGTTCCTTCAAGTCTAGGGAGTCTGGAAGCCTCCTAAACAATGCAGGATGTTGCCTTTGCATTTGACTGCCTAACAGAAGTTTAAAATAAAACGCCAATCCTGAAGACAATACACACTTCAGTCATAGGACTTAGAGAAATTAAGCTGATACTGAACTGGATACATCTTCTCTGTACAAGACAGGATACCAGAAGAGGAAAGGTATCAACTGCCTTGCCCGTTGAATCCTTTAAATTAATGTAAGGATTAGCCTCACAAGATATGTCGTTGGTATAATAGTGGTACATGTGTCATGAGCGTTAGACAAAAGACATCAAATTGGGAAAAGTATTGAAGGAAAGGAACTTGGGAAGAGTTAGATTTACAGAGTTAAGGGAAGATTTGATCAAAACAAAATGTATTGATATGTAAAAGGATTTGGGGGTGGGGGTTAAAACAGAGTTTGTCTGTGTAGCTCTGGCTCTCCTGGAACTCACTGTGTAGACAGGCTGGCCTCCAACTCAGAGATCTGATGGTCTGTGCCTGCCAGTGTCAGGATTAAAGGCATGTCCTACCATGCCTGGCTATGAAGGGAGAATTTTAATTTAAGGTAATTTGTTTAAACATAAAAGCCCCATGTTGTCCAAATTCTTCTGAAATCAATCCCATGTGAAGATTTCTTTGTACATGTAGTAAAGTTTTTATGTTTTTCTCTTTTAAAAATATTTTCAGGAATCTCCAATTGTGTCAATTGCACTAATTACATGATGTGACTATCATGTGTTTGATAATTTGTTAAAATACATGAATATCTCTGCATGTGATAACAATAAGAAGACCATCCAGTTACATCTACAGAAACATGTAGGTTGGCAAGCTGGACCCTTGTTACACAGCTTACATCTGAGGAGTTCTCTATTCTTGTGCAAGAAGAATGTAAGCCTTCTTTTCTGACCACTATTGTAAATCTTTAATGGATGAAGCAATCTAGATGCATATTTTAAAACTAAAGATATCTTGCTTTCTACATAAATAAAAGAAATAAAGAAACTCCTAGAGATTGAATTCTACCTGTAAAGATAAACCTTTGATTGATCACCACAAAGTAGTGACCATCTCCTTTTCAAGGATCTGATCTTTGCATTATCATACATGGTAATATGTTTTGTTTCCCAAAACAAAAGAGCAGTATGTTCACAGCCCTACTCCACCTTCAAATGCTAAAGAAATAAAAGATTGGCTTGTGCCTTTCAAATGAAATCCCTGCTTATAAATGATAAACCCACCATTTGTCAAGCAAAGGCATTTTTCCAGCATCTGTCCCTCACCTATAAGTATAGCTTACCCCTGCATGAGTGTGTGTGCATGTTTGTGTGTGTGTGTGTGTGTGTGGTGTGTGTTCTTACAATGCAACTGCTTAAAATATTATAAATATCTGCAGCATGTAAAGAGTCTGTGGGTACAAAACTACACGGTTCTTTTAAGATTAGTTAAGACTGAAATCAATCTTAAACTCAATAGTCAAACTCTTGGTCCTCAGCTTTTCTACCACATTCAATAGTAGATGAGGCACACAGAATAATTCGTTATTTTTCCCAGTTCAATATACTGTTTAGATGATATTCTAATTATGACAAATATGTTTATGAGATATATAAAGATTTGATGTTTTCAGTAAACAAGCCTGTATATATGTGTATCTATATTGAAATTGTATACATTGTTGTGTGTGTGTGTGTGTGTGTGTGTGCATGTGTGTGTATAGTCATTCACTACAAAATATTGGAACACATGATATTTTATTGCAATCATCTTCCTTTGAGACAAGTAAATGATATCATCTTCTTTTAAGGAAAACCCAACACATCAGCACAAATAAAATAAATATATGGCTTTCAGATTTCCTTAGCACAAGCTCCAAGAGTTTGATAAATATCAGGTTCATATATTGGATCGTAACATTCACACATTACTACACAAGTAAACAAAAGGGTTTAAATAAGATAAAAGGCAAAAAGCACACTGAAAATATACAATACTTTATAAACACAAAATTTTCTTTTGTGGATATGCCAGTGTAAAATAAATAAAGCATAGAAATGACAATATTAAGCATAATATCTTCCCACAACACACATCAGAAAAAATAAAATATACCTATCGCTCAACTCAGCAACCTGAAGGTTTCTCAGAAGAAAATTGCCCTTAAAGTCAAAATTTAATATATATTATTATTTCACCATTTAAATTATAAATTGTATAAAACCATGTAGGTATATGAAGATAAAAGCAGTTACTTATGATTACAGTTAACAATAAATATCTTAAAAGCTTTTCAATGAGATAGCTCAACAGGCAAACACGATTGCAAAGGAAACCTCCTGATCTGAGTTTACTACTTGGATGCCAGGGTTAAAGGAGAAAATATACTTTGGAAAATTGTCTTCTATCTTTAGATGCATGCTGAGCATTTAGTTTGCACCCACTCCATCCGAGGCCCATACACAGAATGATGATGAAGATAAATTTAAAAATAAAGAAGTATACCAATGTTTAAAGTGGTTACCTTAACCCACACACAGAATTATGAATATGTCATATAGTCACTTACATGTTGATATTAGCTGTTAAGTTAACGATAAAGAAACTACAGTCTGTAAAACCACAGGGATAGTGTATAAAGCAAGGAACTACATGTAGGGGAGGATAGATGTCTCTAGGAAAGCAAAATAGAATACATAGTTATAGATAGATTGTGGGCCTGACTAGAATGGAAAGATAAAGTGAGGAAGGAGTAGGAAGACAGAAATGAGGTAGGGAATGTGAGAAGAGACAGCTAAAATTAAGGGCCATTTGAAGGGTAGCATGGAAATCTAATGCAACAGAAGCTTTCTAAAATATGCAAATATATGAAGGCAATCTAAATGAAATCACCAAAAAGTGAGAGAGAGAGAGATCCCCAACTGAATATTTCCTGTCACCAAATGAAACTTCAAAAAATGGTGTGGTGGTACATGAAATGGAGTTTTTAGTCAAAGGTGTCCCATGGGAACCCCTAAATTATCCAAGCTGTTGCCAAGACTATATGGTGTTCTCCAAAAATGGACATAAATGCCCATTGCTGAAGATGATAGCTACACAGCTTATTGAACACAAAGTAAATATGGTGTTTACCAAAGCCTTCACCACTTCACTGATGACTGTTTTGGTACCAGAAGGTACTCTGCATGTTAGCAAAGGAAGAACATAAGAACCCAGCTACTAACTATTAGATTACAATGGAGTCCTCCCTGATAATGACACAAAGGATATGGAAATAACCAACCAATGTCTGATTTGACTTAAGGATCAATGCCTGAGAAAAAACCAATACCAGATAATGAATGCTTAGGTGACCAAGAGCCTTAGACTAGACATCCTAAGGTAAAACCAAATAATAGTGTTTTAGAAAAGAAACTGCAGCAATAAAATGACTTTTAATGACATTCTTCTATATTCATAGATCAGAGTCTTATCCAGTTATCATTAAAGAAGCCTTCTTTTGCAGTATATTGGAACAAAGACAATGACACACAGACAATATGTAGAGAATGAGAAAGCTTGGAATACTCAGCCTTTAAAGAGAAATCTCCATTGAAACTGTCTCCTCTCATGGCTCAGGGAACACTACAGAAAAGGAGACAGAAAGAGTGTAAGAACTACAGGGGACTAAAGAGACCAATAAATAGTCTCTAAATGCTATAGGACTGACAGAAATATGAACTCAAGGAGACCAAGACACATGGATGCACATGTTTACACTAGATGTCATCCTAGACCTGAGGAAGGAGGACGCATGCCTCCACCTCTAACACAGAAACCATCTCCAATGATGACCACTTTCAAATGAAACTTTAGTTTTTTCCAAGGGAGAAATAAACCAATACTAAGGGTATTCCAAACACCCAGCAATAGATGGCAAACAGAAAAAGAACTCAACAGCATCTCTGGAGGTTCCTTGACTTATGTCACATTGGAACTTTTTTCTTTTTCCTTTTCCTATTTTTAAATCTTTTTTATTTCTTTAGTTTTTTATTTTTCTCCTTTTAAAAGTACACTATAGGCTTTTTGCATATATATTATGGCTTCCAGTTTGTTGTTTTCATCGGATTCCTTAATCTGCAAAGGTGTGGGTCTTGGATGTTATACCTCCCTCTTTTGCCTTTTCTTGAGCTCTTTACTTTCTGTTTGTTTGTTTTGTCCTAATCCAATGTGTTTGCTTTTCATGTATATTATATTAATTATTATATTATTTTCTATTAGATGCCTTTTTATTTTGTAATGAGGACAGAAAGGATTTGGATCCAGATCGAAGGAGAGATGGATAGAAACTAGATAAAACAAAGGGAGGAGAAACCATAATTAGGACATGTTATCTGGAAAAAATCAATTTTCTTTGTTCCCCTTTATTTCTTTATTTTCTTCATATCCTGATTGAAGTTCCCCATGCCCCTCCTCTCCTCCTAGTTCCAACTTTACAACTCTTACCCCATTCTTCTCTCTCCTTCTCCACTTAGAAAGGAAGGCTACCCCTGGTTACCAACTAGCCCTGCATGGCACATCAAGTTGCATCCTTCTCCACTGAGGCCAGGCAAGGCAGTCAAGTTAGGGGGAAAGGATCCAATGAGAGACAACAGAATAAAAGTCAGCCCCCACTCAAACTATTAGGGAACCCACATGGAGACCATGCTGCACATCTGTTGTATATGTGTAGGGATCCTAGGTCCAACCCAAGCATATTCTTAGGCTTGAACACAGGTTAGTTGATTCTGTGGGTCTCCTTCTGGTGAATTTGACATCCAACTCTACTGATCTTTCCTTCCTCTTTTCCTTAAGACTCCTTGAGCTCTGTTTAATGTTTGGCTATGTGGATCTCTGCATCTCTTTCCTTATGGTATGCTTCTGTGTGCAAGCATAGCAGAGTGTCATTAATAGTGTCAGGGGTGGGCTACCTCTCATGGGATAGGTCTCAAGTTGAACTAGTTGTTGTGTGGCCATTCCTTCAATTTCTGCTCCATCTCTGTACAGCTTATAGTTAGGAAAAGTGTTAGGTTGAAAGTTTAATGGTTGGGTTGCTGTCCCCTCCTTCCACTGAAAGTTATTCTTGACTACAAGAGGTGGCAATATCATCCTCTATATCCCAAAGTGCTAGGAGTCTCAGCTAGGGTTACCGCCATATTCTCCCAGGAGCATCCATGTCCCAGGTTTCTAGCTTGTCCTAGAGATGCCCTCCCCCATCTATTTCTCTTCTCTCACCCCTTCCCTCACTCCTGATCCCACACCAGTTTCCCTTCTCACCCAAGACCAACTCCTTCCTTCTTTCCACCTCTAATAACTAATTTATTTCTCCCTCTTGATGAGATTCAAGCCAACTCTTGGGCAATGCTTTTTACATAGCTTCTTTGTATCTGTGGATTGTGTAATAGTTATTCTATACCTTATGGCTAATATTTAATTCTGGATCTGGGTTATCTCGCTTAGGTGGAAATTTTATAGAGATGAGACACTCTCAAGACTCAAAGGGAGAAACCCTGGATGAAATGCCAGACAATAGGGATACTGAAGTTAGGGATTCCACCTCCATCAGGAAGACTTTGTTTTTAGTAGCTGAGTAGGATTCCATTTTCTGTATACATTCTTCAGTTGAGGGATACCTAGTTTGTTTCCAGTTTCTGGCTATTATGAATAAAGTTGCTATGAATGTAGTTGAGCAAGTGTCCTGGTGGTATGGGAAAGCGTTGTTTGGCTATATGCCCAGGAGTGGTATAGCTGAGTCTTGAGGTAGAGCTATTCACTCCCATCAGCTCCACATCCTTGGCAGTATGTGCTATTAACAGAGTTTTTTTTTTTATCTTAGCTATTCTGATGAGTGTAAAATGGAATCTCAGAGTCATTTAGATTTGACTTCTTTGATGACTAAGGATGTTAATATTTAAGTCCTTCTTGACCATTAGAAATTCTTCGGTTCAGAATTCATTTTAGTTTTGAAACTCAATTTTAATTGGATTGTGTGGTTTGTTGGTGTCTAATTTCTTAAGTTCTTTATATATCTTGAATATTAGCTCTCTGTCAAACATAGGGTTGGCGAAGGTCTTTCTTATTCCTTAGGTTGCCCTTTTGTCCTGTTAATGGTGTCCTTAGCCTTATAAAGCTTTCAGTTTACTGATCATTGATCTTAGTGCCTGAGATGTTGGTATTCTGTCCAGGAAGTTGCCCCAGGTTAACAGAATAGATACAAAAATATGACTAAAAAGTTCTATTTTTAATAAAAGAAAACAAGACAGGGTAATTTGCAATAAGGAAGCTTGGACTTGTGTTTTTCATGTAAAACAATGTGCTATCTAGCATCCATCTATCTATCTATCTATCTATCTATCTATCTATCTATCTATCTGATCTCCCTATCCTCTTCTCCCTCAGGTATATATGTGTGTCAAGTAAGTATGCTCATTCAACCAATCACATGTAGAGGGCAAAGGTCAGCATCAGGTATCCTCCCCTATACTCCCTACCTTCTGCTCTGTGATAGGTTCTGGAGATGGTCCAGCACTAAGGATACAGGCACACATTACAACACTAGCTTTTAACATGGGTTCTGTATAATCTAATGCAATTTTTCATACTTGCATGCATGCAGCTGCATTACTGCTGCATTTCCCCAGCTCCAACCAACCTTTAAACATCATTGCTTAGTCATTTTGAGTCATCAAGCAGAGTTACTTTTGTGTTAAACACTGGAGGAAGTTGATGCCCCACAACTCAGGTTAAGAGAGTAAAAGCTATGACTAGTAACTACAAGATTATCATATAACTATATGGAAAATATAAAATGTAGTCTTAAAGCTTATATAAACCAACACTAAAAGAGTCAGATATGCCTGAAAAATCACTTATATATTTTTATTAACTATTCTATTTATTTACATTTCAAATGTTATCCCCTTTCCCAGTCCTCCATCCACAAGCCCCCAACCCAACCTTTCCTCCTCTTTGCCTCTAAGAGGGTGCTCTCCCACTCATGCACCCACTCCCATCTCACCCTTCTAGCATCCCCCTTTTCTGAGGCAACAAGACTCCAGAGGACCAAGTGCATCTCCTCCCAGTGAAGCTAGACAAGGGATTCCTCTGCTACATACATAGCTAGGGCCATAAACCAGCCCATGTATGCTCTTTGGTTGGTGGCATAGTCCTTGTGAGCTCTGAGGGTCTGGTTAGTTGACACTGTTGCTCTTCCTATGGGGTTGCAATCCCTTTCAGCTCCTTCAGTCCTTCCCCTAACTCTTCCATAGTGGTCCTCAGGTTCAGTCCAATGGTTGACTATAAGTATATGAATCTGTCTCAGGTTCTATCAGCACCTGACTAACCACTTATATTTAATAGTGAATGTGTAATTAATATTAAACACCAATATTTTAACATATATTTTTACAGAACAAAAAAACTAAAAGATCACCACAAGGAATGCTCCTCATAAAATCAGTGCCCCTGTCCATCAAGTAAATTCCTAAGGGCTGTGTGTTCCTTATTTCATTATTAAACAAAAAAGTCAAGTGCACTTGATAGTAAAAATTAGAAAAAATTAAAGACATTGTAATACTTTTCTTCATTGTTAGTCAATATGCTTAATGACACTCCAGTTCTCTCAGGTGAAGTGCAATTGAATTTTTTCTCCATGGCACCATAGCAACCTTGTTATTTTTAGCACATTTATTTTAATTAAAAGTGGTACTATCTGATATAGTTGCTGAAAAAGAGATCAGAAGTCACACCCAGACTTTTGTTACAATTGGCTTTCTCTTTTCATTGTTTCTTTTTAAGTGAACTAACTTCTGGAAAACAAAGCAGCATGGGTCAAAAATGGATATCCCTAAAGTGCAAATCCATTTGTTAAACAATATAATGAAAACTCTTGAATTGAGATATTAAATACTAAGAAATACCACAATGAGATAATAAACAGGGAGTAGGTAAGGACAAATGAAGATCATATTTCTGTAGAGAGTTTGCTTGCTTTGTGTTGTGTCAGAGACGCAACCCTGAGTGAATATGAAGTCTCCATACTAAGAAAGTCAGGTTGATAGTCATAACAGAATACTTCAGTTTCTTCTTTTCCATGTCTTTAGTTTTATTTCTTGTGTAATTTTACATGATTATAATTTACAGAACAGATCAAAATTATTGAAATAAGGCATTAAATTTGCATTCATAATGTTTTATAAAGTGGGCCCTAATTTATTGTTTCTTTGTTTGGGCTTCATGGTATGTTACCTGTGTTTATGCATGTTGGAGAAACTATTTAAGAATTCTTCACAGTTAAAACACTTAAGTATTTGCCATAAAAACACAAGTACATTTGGAAAAGAGTTATTTCTGTCTCCTCCTCTGAATTAGTGTCACATATCTCCAGGCAGCAAAATACAGAATTATTTTTCTACTACTAATAAAGTTATAATAATCACCATTTATTCTACAGTTTAACATAAACTAGTTTCCTGCTTAGTACTTTGCATACACAACATAATTTAAGGTACATTATAACTAAATAGAACATCATGGCTCCCATAATTATTTTAAGAGTAGAATTTATACTTAGTAAAGTACACACATGTATTAAGCTTAATAATATCTTAAATATATGCTTACAAATACAGACATGCTTAGGAAATTGTCATCACACTCAAGATAATAAATGTAGCTTTAATTGACAAAAGTTTTCTTAGTGCACATTTTTATCTACATATCTGTCTTCATTGGTAACTCTTTCCCATTCCCTATTACCGGATATCCACTGATTTGCTTTCTTTCTTCACAATTATAATGTTTATGTACTTGACTCCTTATACACTACTACCACCAATAGAAAATGGTGCTTAGCTTTTGGAAAACATTGTTTCTTAAATAAATAAGCCTACACCTATTATGTGATCTAGGCATGACCCTAAGGACATTTGTATGTGAACATCTATAGTCCCCTTATGCAATATTATGTAATTTATATCCCAAAGGGATCCTTTTAAATGTCCACTTGACAGACTCTAAGTATAAAATATATAGAGAGAGACCAGTTAAAAAGGCACAGCAATCATTCATAAAAGGGTTTAAAAGTATCTTAAGTGCTTTATCCTATATAATAGTTAAGTAGAAAGAAATGAACAGACTTCAGGTAAAATTTCAATGATAAGAATTTATTAATGAATTTTCTGAAATACTGTATGGAAGTTATAAGTTAGAAGATTTAAGGCCCTCTAATAAATATTAGTTCAATAACTGTAAAGAGTGAGTTGTTAACTCCAATAAGAAGAGCTTTGAGAGGAAAAGACAAGAGGAAAGGAAAACTGGGAATTCGTTTGGGGTATGCTGAGTTTTAGGTTCTATGCAAACGTGTACAGTAGTAAATGTCAATGAGGCTTCAGAATATTTAGGACTAGACTTGAACTGAAAAGGGACAAACAGAGATAAAAATGTGGAAAAACTATTTGGAAAATAAACTGTATCTAAACATGCAAATAAGTGTGAAATATAAAAGATCTAAGGTGAACCCTCAGTTCTAAGACTAGTGATTAATATGTCATCCTCAGATTAAAAAGAAAAAGCTAGCAGAATAAATCACAGAAACATTATAGATAGGTGATAGATAGATGATAGATAGATAGATAGATAGATAGACAGATGATAGATAGATAGATAGATAGATAGATAGATAGATAGATAGATAGATAGATAGACATAAATATAGATACCTTTATTTATACATGTAGGAAACAAAACTCCAGGCAGGTGCCCGGGGCCCCAAAGCCTCCAGCATGGCAGTGGAGGAGGCCCGCGACTAGGGTGGGGTCTCATGTGAGGGATTCGGCCAGGCCGCGTCTGATGAGGCAGCAAGGTGGAGCGGGCCAAAGCAGAGGCCTGGGTTCAGGAGCACTTCCTGCTCGGGACTCTGTACTTCCCACATGGTCAAGGCTGTCGCAGAGTAGAAGTAGGCCAAAGAAGACACTGGGACTGGGCTTCCATGAAGTAGCTTTATTGGCAATAATAGTGAATCTGGTGCGCTCCCCACCAAAAGCCAGGAGGGGTTTCCTTATATTGGGGAGTATCAAGGGGAGGAGTTAGGGAGGGGAAAACTTAATTACCTATGTCCCCCAGCCTCATTAATATGCAAATCTCAAGGCAGAGGGTTCTTAGGCACGCCCCTTACCTGTCTTACGTGACTTACGGGTACAAGTGAAATGGAGAGGGCAGGTCTGGGGGCCTGGCCACACTTGCAATCTCAGGGTTTCCAGGCCAATGGCAGCCCTTCCATGGCCCAACATATACACACACTCTCTCTTCTGACTACAATTTTCCCCTCTTCTTCTCCACCTAGTCCTTTCCTGTAGTTGCTCTGTATGCCACTATTCATGCCATTTCTGTTTAGAAAAGGGTATGCTTCCAATAGATATCAATCAACCATCGCATATCAAGATGCACTAAGACTAGGCACCTCCCATTGTATTGAGGCTGAAAGAGGCAACCCATTAGGAGGAAAGGATTCCTAAAGTAGGCAAAGGAATCAGAAACTGCCCCTGGCCCAATGTTAGGAGTCTCATAAGAAGACCAAGCTACACAACTGTAAGATATATGCAGACGGCCTTGATCAGTCCTATGTATGCTCCCTGATTGTTACTTCAGTCTTTGTGAGCTTCTATGGACCCAGGTTATTTGATTCTGTACATTTTCTTGTGGCATTCTTGAGCCCTCTAGCTCCTGCAATTCTTCCCCACCTCTTCTACAGGATTCCATGAGCTCCAACTAATGTTTGGCTAACCATTGGACAAGAGGTGCTTGGGCAAAGGTACTTGCTGGTAGCTTTGTTGAGAGGAATAGAGATGACTAGACCCTGTAACAACAAAAGCAATCACATCTCAGATAAGATATTTATCATATTTGGAGATAAACATGAAAATTGCTATAGTGGGGAGAGTGGGTCTCTGTATCTATTTCTGTCAGCTACTGGGTGAAACCTCTCAAATGACAATCGGGCTATGCACCAATATATGAGAGTAGCAGAATACATTAGAAATTATATTCTATTCTAGGTCTCTGGACTATCCAACCTCCAGGCAGTATTAGGGTGGAGCTCCCTCTCATGGCATGAGTCTCAAGCTAGACCAGTCATTGATTGGCAACTCCCATAATTTCTGTACTACTTTTACCATAGCATATCTTATATAATGGACAGATTATAGGTCAAAGGTTTTGTGGATGGGTTAGTGTCACAGTACCTGGGAAGTCCCAAGACTTCCCAGTGGAATTCTTGTGTGATTAAGAGATGGCCAATTGAGCTCTATATCTCTATTTCTAAGAGTCTTCTTTAGGTTCATTCTTGTGAGTTTCTATTGAACTAGGTTTCTAGCTTGTCCCATTCCAGGTTTTTCTCCTAGTATCTCTCCCTCCATCATCCCCACTAATTGAGTCTTCCTGTTCCTGTGCCCAGTCCCCTAGCCAAACATTCCTCCACCATCTACTCATGATATCTATTCTGAATTCCCTTCACATGAAGATTCATGACCTTCCCCATGCCTTCCTTGTCACATAGCTTCTCTGGATCTGTGGATTGCAACATGCTTCTTTAAAGTAATCAGAGAAGCAGTAGATGTTGAGCGCTCTCTTAGATTAGACCTGTAATCTATCCATTGGACAAGAGGTGCTTGGGCAAAGGTACTTGCTGGTAGCTTTGTTGAGAGGAATAGAGAAGACTAGACCCTGTAACAACAAAAGCAATCACATCTCAGATAAGATATTTATCATATTTGGAGATAAACATGAAAATGGTTATAGTGGGGAGAGTGGAGTTAAAGTATAGAACAGGCATTAACCTCACAAAGAAATTTCTGTAAAAAAGTAAGAACAGAAGGAAATGATGGGCAAGAATGCTGAATCAAGAGGTATTCTGTCTTATTGTTTTGAGTTGTGCCCTGTATTTTTGTTTTGTATTATTAAACCATGTATTATTAAACAATTTTATTATTAAAACATGGAAGTAATGCTTGATATACTTAGTGATCTGTGGTCATCTTAAAAATTCATATATAACAAACTTTAGTATATACATTTCATTAATCGTCTTAATTTTGAAATAAGATGTTTACAGAAATTCACAAAAATATTAGACAGGTCATTTGTATTGTGACCAAGCTTTCCATATGTGGAAAACTCTCTCATGAAGTCAAGCCCAGGTGACTGATTGGAGCAGGAACTGTGTATGCATTTGTCTTATAGGTATTTCTCTTGTAATTTTTGTCCAAAATTTAGGTCTCAAGTAATAGTTGTATAATACCCAAGCTAATATTTATATTAACTTTTTTACCAAATATTGTTCTATTATAATTCTCAAAACTAGAAATTTTACACATTTATTGTGTATGA
>JAJTUV010002244.1:20000-239324 GCA_021653895.1 Mastomys natalensis | reverse complement strand
TTCATCTGTGTGATATTTCTGTTGGCCTTGTTGCCAGATGTAAATGTCTCACTTTTCAATGCTTATACTCATGCTATACACTCCTATCAAAATGCTAGACTCATGTATTCACGACATGTAGTGTATTTCTATATGTGTAGTGGGTAATATTTAAATAATGCCACCTGTTTCAGCTTATTCCCGGGCAGCTGCCATGTTCCTGTGCTCCTCGGCTCTGACCAGGGCTCTAGCTATCTAGAACCACCAGCCCTGGCACACACAAGACACCAGCGATGGGGATGGCTCTGCCAATCCACCACGCTGTCTCTACAAAGCTCGGTTGAACTCAGACAATACCCACCATCCTTGAGGTCCCCAGTAGAATGAAGACTCTTAAAGCTTAAAGGTTATCCAACTGGTTTATATATTTGGAAATGCTCAAATAACAAGACACCCACACAATTAGAATTGTTACCCCAAAATCTAACCTTTTGATAAATTGTTACCCAGGACTGCTCTCGACCAATTTGTCCTCCTCCATGGTTGCCGGTCTCCTATTCTCTCTCCTCCTCTCCTGCTCCTCCTTCTCACTCTTTGCTCCTCCCATATTAGCTCCTCCCCAATTAGAAAGCTTTATTGCAAATGAAGTGGGGGGAGGGGGGAAGATCCTGCTACATATATGGATGTAGTAAGCCATTTCATCATTGTGGTTTTATATTTTATTATGATAATTCATCCTGATTCATAGTAATCTGTTTATGTGATGTGAGCTCTATAATTTCTATGACATCAAAATTACATGTCTTTCTATACAGTCAGTGTACATTCTATTAGACACATTTTCTTCTAGTAATATTTGATTTTACATTTTTCCTATTCAAATAATTTGATCAAAGACAATGTTTTCTCTTAAAGCACTCATATGATTAGCTGTTCACTTATTACCTTTTCATATCTGTACATAGAATATATTTGAATTGATCTCATCTGGTCTCTTGAATTTGAAGAGTACCTAGAAACTAAGTTCCTAAGTTAAAACTTTTACTATCCGTTTCTTTCTAGTACCAAGTGTGTTCAATTTCCTTTTGGACATTCCCTGTTAGAAGAAACTAATATAACTAAAAATGAAGTCCTTGGTCACTTCCATCAAATTTAATAAATTTAGTTTTTCTCTTCATCATCTCATAAGTAGTATTGATAAACAATGTGGGGATCATTAATGATTATGCTGCTAAGGATGCAAAATACTTGTAAGCTAATGAGGTGCTCACTCTTCACTCAGGTGAAACTTCTCCCTTAAATTATCTATCATCTGTTACCCAGAGAGTTCAGCCTAGCTTCTATCATAATGTCACTGAGTTTCCCTCTTGTATAGGCAGTCTTTTGGTTATATAGGATACTCACAGATTTTTGGGGAAGTACATTCATATGTTATTTCATTATTAAGTATTCTCACAATGTTTTTCATCCTTGCTCACCCTCTCTTGCATATTCACTGCTGTGTTAGGTTTTGTCCCTGATATACCAACAACAACATAAAGATTTAAGTGAAAGTAAGATTTGGTTCATATCACTGCTGTTATTTTTTGAGAGGTTGAAAACACTTAGGCATGAGTTAGGACAGAAATTGATGAATCTGGGAAAGTTTTCTGTAAGCTAGAAGGTGACATAATGTTTTAAACTAGTTTTATTTATTCTTCTCTTATACATTACATCCAAATCTCAGTTTCTCTCTTCCTTCCCCTCCCATTCCTTTTTCACCCTCTTCAACCCCTGTCTACTCTTCTTTCCTTTCTCCTTGGATATGGGCAGGACTCCAAGGGATATCCCCCAAACATAGCATATCACATAGGACTAAGACTGTTCAACTCTCCTCCAGTTAAGGCTGGACAAAGGCACACCAGTAGGAAGTAAAAGGTCTGAAAAGTAGTCAAGAGTCAGAGATAACCCTGCTCCCACTGTTAGGACTCCCACAAGGAGTCACACAACCATAACCTATATGTAGAGGGTCCAGGTCAGACCCATGTAGGCTCCCTGGTTGGCAATTCGGTCTCTGTGAGCCCCTGTGAGCTCAGGTTCACTGATTCTATGGGTTCTTCGGTGGTGTCCTTGACCCCTCTGTCTCCTACCAAGTTTCTTCCTCATGTCAGTAGGATTCCATCTAATGTTTGACTTTGGGTCTCTGCATCTGTTTCCATCAGTTGCTGGATGAAGCCTCTCTGATGACAATTGGGTTAGACACCAATCTATGATATAGTAGAATATCATTAGGAATCATTTAATTGACTACCTTTTTGCCAGTTCTGTTTGGTTCTATCTTATGTCTCTGGGATATCCCATCTCTGGGATATCTACTTCAGGCAGTGTCAGAGGTGGGGTCCTTCTTGTGGTGTTGGTATCAGGCTGAACCAACTTTATTCCAGAATGCTTTGTATGTTGGACTTACTGTAGGTTCAAGGTTTTGTGGCTGGGTTCTTCCCTCAAATTCTTCCACTGGAAGTCTTGCTTGGTTACAGAAGAAGTCTTGCTAGGTTACAGCCACTTCAGGCTCCATATTCCCCATTACTAGTATTTTAAGCTAGGGTCATTCCATATAGTCTGGGAGTTTCCATTGCACTAGTTTTCTATCTCATCCCTGAGATGCCCCCTAATTCCAGTTGTTTCTCCCAGTATTCTCTCTCCTCCATCTTACCACTAGTTGGTCCATCCTTGTTCTGTCCCTGCCCCAAGTCCACCCAGAATATCTATTTCTTTCTCCTTTCCAGGGAGATACATGCATCATCCTTGACCCCCTCCTTCTTACTTAGCTTCTCTGGGTCTGTGAATTGTAGTATGTTATCCTTTATTTTAAAGTTAACATACACTTATAAGTGAGTACATACCATGTTTTTTTCTGGGTCTGGGTTACCTTCACTCAGGATAATTTTATGATGATATTTTTTTAACAGCTGAATATGAATTATTGCCAATTGTTTAAATGTGTCACATTTTCTTTATCTAGTCTTCAGTTGAGGGGCACCTAGATTGTTTCCAGGTTCTGACTATTATGAATAGAATGGCTATGAATATAGGTGAGCCTGTGAATATAGGTGAGTCTTTGTGGTAGCATGGAACATCTACTGGCTATAGGCCAGAAGTGGTATGGCTGAGTCTTGGGATTAATCAATTCTCAGTTTTCTGAGAAATTACCTAATTGATTTCCAAAGTGGCTGTATAACTTTGCACGTCTACCAGCAATGGAAGAGTGTTCTCCTTGCTCCACATCCTCACCCAAGATAAGCTTGTCACTTGGTCTTAGCCATTCTTTCAGTTGTAAGATGGAATTTCAGAGTTATTTTGATTTGCATTTTCCTGATGGCTAAGGATATACAACATTTCTTTAAGTGATTCTTGGTCATTTGAGATTCCTCTGTTGAAAGTTCTCTGTTTAGATCTGTCCCCATATTTTTTTTGTTTTTTTTTTTTTTTTTTTTTTTATTGGAAATTTTATTTACATTTCAGATGTTCTCTCCTTACCCCATTTCCCCCCTCCCTCCCAGGAACTCACTATCCCTTCCCCCCTCCTCCTGCCTCCAGTTGGTGTACCCCACCCACCCTCCCCCATACCTCACCTCCCCATCCTTGAATATCCCCCCCCACGATGTCCAGCCTTCATGGGACCAAGGATCTCTTCTCCCACTTATATATAGCTCCCTTGCATATATAGCTGGAGCCATGGGTCCCTCCCTAAGCGCTCCCAGGCTGGTGATTTAGACCCTGGGGCTCTGCACTTCAAAGGATAATTGACGGAAAAAACGCCAACACAAGGAAGGAAACTACAACCTAGAAAAAGCAGGAAGTAATCTTCCAACAACCCCCCCAAGAAAAAGGTAGCTACACAAACATAATTCCACCTTAATAACAAAAATAACAGGAAGCAACAATCATTTTTCCTTAATATCCCTTAACATCAATGGACTCAATTCTTCAATAAAAAGACGTAGACTATCAGACTGGATACATAAAACAGAATTTTGTTGCATACAAGAAACGCACCTCAGTGACAAAGACAGACATTACCTCAGAGTAAAAGGCTGGAAAACAATTTTCCAAGCAAATGGTCCCAAGAAACAAGCTGGATAGCCATTCTAATATCAAATAAAATTTACTTCCAACCAAAAGTAATCAGAAAAGATAAGGAAGGACACTTCATACTCATCAAAGGAAAAATCTACCAAGATGAACTCTCAATTCTGAACATCTATGCTCCAAATGCAAGGGCACTACATACATAAAAGAAACTGTACCCCATTTTTTAATTGGAGTTGGTTTGTTGATGTCTGGTTTCTTGAGTTCTTTATATATTTTGAAAATTAGCCTTCATTCAGATGTGGAGTTAGTGAAAACTTTTCCTATTCTGGAGGCTGCCATTTTGTCCTATTGATGATGTTCTTTGCATGACAGAAGTTTTTCAGTTTCTGAGTTCTCATGTACTAATTATTGATTTTAGAACCTGTGCTATTGGTGTTCTGTTCAGGAAGTTTTCTTCTGTGCCAGTGCGGTCAAGGCATATCATTTTTCAAGTTCAGTGTGTCTGGTTTTATAGCAAAGCTTTTGATCCACTTGGACTTGGATTTTGTTCAGGGTGATAGATATAGATCTATTTGCATTCTTCTACATACTGACATCAAGTTAAACCAGTATCATTTGTTCAAGATGCTTTCTCATTGTATTGTTTTGGCTTTTATTTTGTAAAAACTTTAGGTGTCCATGAGTGTGCATATTTATGTCTGGGTCTTGGATATGTTTCCATTGATCATCCTGTCTGCTTTTTAATGCCAATATCATGTGGTTTTTATTACTATAGATCTGTAGTAGAGCTTGAAGTCACTGATAGTGACAACTGTAGACGTTTTTATTGTACAGGATTGTTTTAGCTATCCTGATTTTGTTTGTTTGTTTGTTTGATATGAAGTTTATTGTTCTTTCAAAGCCTGTATAGAATTGTGCTAGAATTTTGAGAAGTTTTATACTGTGGAGCAGCTGTGGAAAATACCATTTGTCCTATCTGAACCAGTTAAGAAATGTTGACTGCGCCCCTGCAGACACAACACTTGTCATATTGTTTATTTACTATTTGAGATATACTGTGTGCACTATTATATGCTTCTCTGTCCTGAAAATGGTTTTCAGCAGAGAAATGGTGTTGTGGTTAGCAGATGCTTGAACATTCTGTGGTTTCAGTGCTCAAAACATACAAACATTTCTAATGTTCACAAAACCTCTCCCAATCCACCTGTCATTTCATTCTAATCTCATACACTCAATCCTTGTTTACTATACTCTGATTTATTTTAAATCATTCATTTTCTCATTTTTCTACTTTGTCTTCATTTTTTCTTTTTCAGGATTAAAATATCCCTTCCTGGCGGTTGGGGAAAGACATTTGGGAATTTGTCTTAAAAAGATTGATCTCACTGATAATTTCAGTCACAGACTTTTTGTTTACAGAGTCTATACATTCTGCCTGGAGTATGGTTGGTGTAAAAATACCAAATAATCTGATCTGTCTGGTGTTTCTAATTGGTTTTAATACATACACATCTATATGAAAATGTTCCTCTCTCTGACCTTTGCTCCTATGAGGAAAGCCGTTGTCCCTCCTAGTCTTATTTCTGCATATAGAAAAGCTGTCCCACTAACATATACACCAGGAACAGGGATTAGAGTTTATTTGTGACCTCGAAATTGTGATAAATGCATGTTAAATGTGCAAGGGTAAAGGGCTTCCACCAAACCAAATCCATGTAAAACACTGAATACCATTGCTGAGGTGATCCCCCCATATCCCCACTAACAATTTTTTCAGCAGCATAACGTATTCTAACTCCATAGAAGAGGATGACAGTTTTGTGCTTTGAATGTACCTAGTCTGCCTTGTCCCTTCCATTTGCCTGATTTTGACCTGTTTCTATTCTGTATAACAAACTAGCACTTTGAGTACAGTATCTTCCCAGGGAGGACTGTGAGTCCTCACAATTATCCCTAGGGACTTTGGCTAATGCTAGAGTGAGGAAAGTCCTGAGGGCTTTGCTCTAAAAAGCACAGTTCAGCTATCGTTGGGTGGTATGAAACTTAGTCCTAACCAAAAGCCTTGAAGTCAATACATCTGTTTTTCTCTCATGTCTTGCATGTTAGCAGTCAGTTGGTCTATCCTACTGATGCCTCTCTGAGTCACCTCTACTTTAGTTCCTGTCACAGCTCTTTTTCAAGACACCATTGTCTCTTAACCCGGATTATTGAAATATTCTTTCAATAGAGTCCCTTGCTTCTATTTTGGTTTTTTAAGGTATGTTCTTAAAACATCAAAGAAATGCTTTTGAGTCTGAAATCTGATGTGATGCATTGAAGTCATGTCTGAAATACACATTGCCTTACAGAATGGGCCCTTTCCTAAGGCCCTTCACCTCAGGGTCCCTGCTGTGTCTGGATTGCACTTTTCATCCTACTTATATCAGACTTGGTCATGTCATTTGATTTAGAAGATCAAATGCAGGGATATTTGACTCTTGTTACTTCTAAGCAGAAATTTAAGGAACCATTGTATGATTTTTACCTTCTCACTCCTCTCTTTGGCACATCAAAATACAGTTGTCACAGATAAACGCTGCACTAACATGAAGCTGGAAGACACTGGAAAAAGGAAAACTTTATTGTTAGAGAAGAGAATTTGAGATCTGTGCTAAAGAAACATCCTATTTTAAATCATATTGACACAAGCTTAGAATCTTGAGGCTGAAATGACAAGAAAAAATGAATTATGTGGCTTTGGTATTAGGAATAGATGATCATGAGAAAAATTATTATTAAAGGTGAATTACAGTATACACAATTAGTTTTGCTATGAACTACAGTAACTAGTAAAAATATGCCCAGGAAATTTGTGTTGTAGCAGGAAAGTAACAGAGGAGCTTGAGATTTTCTGTCTTGGTATTCACTGCATTTTATATGGACTTCTTAAGGTGAGAAGAATTTGATAAAAGAGAAAGATAGGGAGAAGAAAAATAAAGTGAACATACATGATACAGGACTTCTGATACATCAATTAGAAGATTTGATATCTCTAAATAGAAAAAATTAGTGAGAGAAAAATGTAAGCATAATATCAAAAGCAATTTAAATCTCATCCTTATGACAACTACTATATGACAAAATGAATTTCTAACAAATGAATAAAAATTCCATATACTAACATGAAGCATAAAAATTATATTGTAACCCAAAAACCAGTCAACTCTGATTTTGAGAAGTAATATATAGGCCAATAAGTCATATTTTTAATTCATGCTACTCTCAATGAAAAGACTACTGTTGATCAACTGGCTCTCTATGAACAGGCATAAACAGAAAATATACAGGAGCCAACTCCTTTTCTCTCACTGGGAAACTGTAAACAAATGTTTGACTCTAGTGGGAAGGGATTACTTTGGTTAAACTTCCTATTTGATGTGGCTACCTTCATGGGCACAGATTAAGAGTTCAAGAGGCTCATAGGGCACCAACTTCTTTACACAGAAGCAGCTATTCAGTGTTTGAGTTGAAAATACAAGATTTCCAGAGTAGAAGTAGAGAAGACAGAAGTGACAAGAAGAGCTTAAAAGTTGAGTTGGGATCCCCATAGGTTCTTCCTTGGCTAACAGATAGGCTTTAATTATGCAGGGTAAAACTCTGTGGGGCCATCCTAGAATAACCATTGCTAGGGTGAGTACTTATAATACTGGAGATTGTCCAACATGATGAAAGGACTTCTATAAAGATTGTTAAGTACCTGTGGTACATTGCTTATGTTTCCCAAAGGACCTGATTTAGGTAGGACTATAAACAAAATCCATAATATATAACCAATAAATCAAAGAAAATGGAAGATCAACAGGAGTGACCTCAGCTATAATTTTCTATCTATTTAATATCTATAAAATGCAATGCTTTTACTTTTTAAAAGTTTATTTTTTATTCATACTTGCCTGCATGTAGGTCTGCATGTCACATGTATGCAGTGGCATCAGAGGCCAGAGAGGTTTGTAATCAGAGAATTTGGACTTAGGGTTGTAGGTCTCCATGTGGGTACTAAAACTGAACACAAGTCCTCTTGCAGAACAGCCATGCTATTAACCACTATGTCATATACAACCCCAGTGTTGTAAATGGGTACAGTATAACCTATACTTGTTTAATGGTAGTCATTAAAGGCTTTCAGTTTATCTTAAGCATAAAGCATAAAAAGTAGTAAACATGACAAGGAGGATAAAAAGTGATGTCAACTGAAATGCTTCAACATGACCCTTTTATTCATGCATTCATCTTTAACACAATACACACTGTAGTTTTAAAGGAAAACTAACTGTACTCAAGAAGAGACATAAGACAATCAGTAGAAATACAGAAGCTATAAAATGAAACACTTGAAAAGCACCCTCTTCAGAACTCTCTCTCCTCTCCCTCTCCCTCTCTTTCTCTCCCTCTCTTTCCCTTCAGCAATCCCAATCTCATGTCACTCTTCTTATCTTTGTATCCATCTCCATTCATCTCTGTCATCTGTTTCTATCTACACTAAAAATCTATTTTCTCACATATTACATACTGACCAGGGATATTAACCAAACATGGTATGTCAAGTTGCAATAAGACGAGGCACCTCTCATTATATTAAGACTGGATAAGGCAACCCAGTTGGAGGAAAGGATTCTTCAATTAGGAGAAAGAATCAGAGACAGCTCTTGCTCCAACTGCTATGGATTTCACAAGAAGACCAAGCTATGTAGCCATAACATATATACATAGGGCCTAGGTCAGAATTATTTGGGCTCTCAGATAGTCAATTCTGTCTCTGTGAGCCCCTATAAGTCCAGGTTAGTTGATTCTGTCTGTTTTCATGTCATGTCCTTGACCTCTCTATCTCCTTCCTCCATATCTTCTGCAGGATATCCAAGCTCTGTCTAATATTTGGTTGTGGGTCTCAGCATCTGTTTCCATCAGTTGATGGCTGAGGACTCTGATGATAATTATTCTAGACTCCATTCTACAAGTATAGCAGAGGATCATTAGGAATAATTTCCTTCCCATCGTTGAGGCCTTGTGGTGACCATATATCTGCCTTGGAATTGCTACTGCATAAATCAGGAGTCTTACTCATTTTTCCCTGGGTAAGGCTTTTCCCCAAAGCATTGTTTCTCCTCTCCAGTTAACTAGACTCATTAATGCGGCTAAACATTTATACTCTTTGAGATAAATATAGGGTAGAAATGAGGAGAAGTAGTAAACACTAGAAAGGGGATTTTGCCCAAATCAGGGAGGAAGAAGGGGTAAGAGAAGTGTGGCATAGAGCAGCAAAATTATCTGTCCAACCCTTTCCCCACAGCATTCTCCATAGGATACTCTTGCTTATCCATTAAAGATTCTATTTGAAATAATAAGAGCAAGTGGTTCTAGTTTTAGTTACTTTGTCAGAGTCCCTGGGAACTACCATAACAAAATACATTAATTTAAAAAAAAACAGAAATTTACTTTTTGAATTTTTCAGTGTTTGGTTATGAATTATCAAGGCAGCTGTTTGTGTTGAGGACTCCCTTTCTTGTAGAGGGCGGCCAAATTACTCCATGCTCACATGTACTTCTTTAGCCTGTGTCTGTAAGCTTGCAACCCCTGAATGAATCAGACATAGACTTATGTTTTATTGAACCTTAACTTTATCATATAAGCCCTGTTTCCAAATACATTGAGAATAATGTCTTTAACGTATAAATTTGGAGTAGACACATTTTAGTCCCCAACATCACTATAGCAGTGCTGTTCTGATGTCTGTGCTGATCTTGGAGTAGTCCAGCTCCTGACTACAATAATCTGGTCCCAAATTGTGCTTAAGGAGAGGTTTTAGAAGACTGGTCACATATTTAAAAAATGGCCTACTTTCTGGTGAGACATTTCATGCTATGAAAAATATGTTTAGCAAATACTGGGGTAGACTGACCATTTTGGGTCACTGTTTTTGCTGCAAAATGTATCTCTGATTCTGAAGTGATGAGTATCTAATCTCAAGTAAATTAATCTTCCAGTCAGTAAGCTACTGAAAGATTCTGCTCATAAAGCATTGTTATATGCCCAGATCTTTCTGGGCACTTCATTCCCATAGTAACTTTATGACCAGTGTTCAAACACTCATCTTTAGCAAGGACTCCATAAATCCCTAAAAAACTATTCTTCAAATGAACAACATTGTACAGACATTGAGGCATGTCTTATTTAACAACCTTGAGATTTTAATGAGTTGGGACTTCTGATATGATCCTTTTAAATCACCGAATCATTTATAACAGTAGATCTGCCTGACTTCATAGGAACAGAGGCAGAGAAGTTCACAGGAAATTCTGTATCTGAATCATAGAGAGCTGTTCTTTAGCCAGTTGATTAAAACACATAGTTTTAGAACTGTAATTGGGATGCAGCATAATTTTCCGAGGTGCACTATATTCTGACTACAAAACTTCCAGCAAGGCACCAGCTTCTATGTCCCTTTCATACTGATCAAGACATAATACATATAGTGAAGTACTCATCAGATACTTTTGTTGTTCTGAGTCACGGTCTTATTGTGCAGCCTGGACTGGTTTTGAACACATTAATATCCTGCTTTTGCTTTCAGAGTGACAGAATTACAGATAACCAATCATCCAGTATTTCCATATTTAAGATTTTTTAGATGAGAAGCCATGTTCTCACACAACCCAGGCTTTGATCTCATGAAATTCATTTAAAAAGAGATTTTGGCTATTTGTTTTTAGTTATTTTTATGTATGTGCTTACGTGTGTGTATATGTGCAATTGAGTGTATGTTCCCATGAAGGCCTTGGGCATCTGACTTTTGACCTCGGAACTAGAACTACAGCAATTGGTATCTACCACATGTGGGTGCCTAGGAACACAACTCAGGTCCTCTGAAGGAGCAGTGTGTCACTGAACTGCTAAACTATCCAACCTCATGATTTTGAACTTCTCATTTCTTATGTCTACCAACTGAGTTCTAGAGTTACAGGTATGACACACACCTTCAACATTCATTTTATGTGATTCTAATGATTCAACCCATAGACTCATCAAGCTTACTAAGTATTCTACAATGTGAGCTACATTCCCAGAAAATGTATGTGCAAGCATGTTTATACAGCTAATGCCAATGTGCCTTAGTATGTGTTCATGTAGTGTGTGATGAATGTTTTGAGAGCTATAGCTCCCCTCCCGTCTCTTCCCTTCAGTCTCCTCCTCACCTCCTCACCTAGCCTCAGAAAACAGCCGACCTTCCCAGGACATCAAAAAATATGGCATAACAGGCTACAAGACTGCATGTTCCTACAAGACTGGACAAGGCAGCTTAGTAAGAGGAAAAGTGTTCTAAAGGCAGGGAACAAGATAGCTCCCATAGTTAGGCATCCCACTAGAAAACTGAGCCCATACAACAATAACATATATTCAGAGGAGAAAGGTGAGACCTATATAGGCTCTCTGTGAGGCCTCTATATAGGCCTCTGCCTTCCATGTGTGGCATGGCATGATTCTCTCTCTCTCTCTCTCTCTCTCTCTCTGTCTCTCTCTCTCTCTTCCAAACAGGGTTTTGTTGTGTGACCCTGGCTGTCCTGGAAATTTCTATGTACACCAGATGGGCTCAACATTCCACCAGAAAACTACTACAACTCATAAATACCTTCAGTGTAAGTGGCTGGATACAATGTTAATTTAAAAAAAATTGTCTTACACACAAATGACAAAGGTACTGAGAAAAATCAGGGAAACAACACATTTCACAATAGCCACAAGTAATATAAAACTATCCTGAAGTAACTGAAACCAAGCAAGTGAAAGACTTATATAAAAAATAAACTTCAATTTTTGAAGAAGGAAACTGAGGATATCAGAAGACAAAAATATCTCCCATGCTTATGGTTAGTAGGATCAACATAACAAAATGGACATCTCACCAAAATCAACATACAGATTCAACACAATCCCCATCAAAATTTTAACCAAACACTTGCAGACCTTGAAAGAATAATACTCAACCTCACATGATAAATATAGAAGCAAATGAAAAACTTTATAGCTAAAACAATTCTATACATAAAAGAACATTCAGAGGTATCATCCGTCCTTGATTTCAAGATGTATTACAGAGGAATAATAATGAGAACCACATAGTATTGGCATAAGAAACAGACAGATTGATCAAAGGAATAGAATTGAAGACCTAAACATAAATCCACACAGCTATGGACACCTGATTTTTTTTATAAAGAAGCCAGAAATATACAATTGAAAAAGAATACCATTTTCAACAAATGCTGCTTTTCTAATTGGATGTTGTGATGTTGAAGAATGTAAAGAGATCCATATCTATCACCCTGCAAAAACTCAAGTTCAAATGGATCAAAGACCTAACATAAAACCAGAAACATTGAATCTGATATAAGAGAAAATGGGAATAGCCTTGAATGTCTTGGTGCAGGGGACAACTTTCTGAATAGAATACAAATAGCTCAAGCACTAAAATCAACAATTAATAAATGGGACCTCACAAAATGAAATGCTTCTGTAAGGCAAAAACACGAACAGGACAAAATGGCATCCTACAGAATGGGAAAAAATACAAACTTCACATCTGAAAGAGGACTAATTCTAAAACACATAAAGAACATAAGAAACTAGACATCAACAGCTTAAATCATACAATTAATACAGATTTAAACAGAACAGGAATTCTCAACAGAGGAATCTTAAATGGCTGAGAATCACTTAAGGAAATTTCAGTATCCCTAACCACCAGAGAAACACAAATCAAAATGACTCTGAAACTATATTGCACTTATCAGAATGAGTAAGAACAAACACTCAAGTGATAGGACCTGCTGGGGAGGATGTAAAGCAAGGGGGACACTCTTTACTGCTACAAATGTAAATTTGTACAACCTCTTTGGAAATTAATATGGCAGTTTCTCAGAAAATTGGGAATTGATCCACCCCAAGACCCAGCTATACCACTCCTGAGCATATACTCTTTGGATAGTCCATCCTACCAGCCAGGACACTTGCTCAATCCATGTTAATAGCCAGAAACTGGAAACAATCTAGATATCCCTCAACTGAAGAATGGATAAAGAAAATGTGGTACCTCTACACAATGGAGCATTAATTCTGACTTGAAAATAAAAATACCATCATGAAATTATCTAGCCAATGTCTGGAACTAAAAATAAATAAATAATAAAAATAAATAATAAAACAAACAAACAAATTACCCTTAGTAAGATAACCCAGACCCAGAAAGACAAATGTGCTATGTAAGTGGATACTAGCTGTAAAATAAAGGATAATCATTTACCATGCTCAGACCCACAGAAGCTAAGTAACAAGGATGGCTTAAGAGGAGATCCAAGATCAACAAATGTAGCTGTCTTAACTTCTTGTGTCACAGCAATTGCAGAAGCAGTGGTGCTAGCAATTAATGTAATTAAAGCTGTTATACCAGCAACAATCAAGCCCACTACCCTCTTGCTTCAGCTTAAAGCCTGACTCATTTCTTCAGTGCTTGCAAGCTATTTTCAGAACACCAAGGTTCTGTGATACTCAGGGCACTAAAACAAAAGCTGGCTACAAAGTGTTGAATTATACCTAGAGGATTTAGATAGGCATTTGGAAGAAAGATTGATGCTCTTTATCCTATTCAAATTACTGGAAGGAGGTTTCAGAATGTAAGGGTAAGGAGCCATTTTGAGTGTCATGCTAAATACCATTGGATTCATTTTAGTTCTACAATTTACAGTGATAGTCATTATAATTAGGAAGAAGCTTAATGGCATGTGCAGTGTATTTGGAATAATTCTAACACCTCTCGAGATGTTTTAACGATACATAGGGGAGTTATGAATTTCAAGAATGCTGCTCTGCTGAGCATTGATGCTGTAGATACTGCAGATAAAATTACCCATGGCCTGAGGTCAGTATTTCTATTTTGGCCAAGCTTCAAAAATGGCATATATAGCTTGATCATACTAGCCCTTTTTGTCCTGGGAATATTTTTATTCCTGCCCATTTGTTAAAGCTTTTCTTTAACAACATCAACATGTTGACAGCCAAGTACATGGCTTGAAACTGAAAATGGACCCCCCCCCCAGACAGAATTATTGAATTAACAGGCTAGCAAGCCAAGGACAGGTAAGATTCTGCTCAGAGCCTAACCAATGTAAGACAGAAGTGCATTGCTTTTGAAAATGCATATTCCATGATGGGTAAGGAAGGCATTCTTGTCAGAATGAACTAAGATAGGCTCAGTCTTGTTAATGAAATAAAAAAGGAGATGAGGTGGAGAGCCTTTGGAGCTGCTTAGCAAAAATCTGACATGGCTATGGACAAGGAAATGGGCTGCTTGGCAGGAATATGATATTGGCCAAGGACAAGAAGTAGGCTTCAGGCAGGAATTAGATATTATGCTAAAATGAAGAAGTAATTTCAGGTAGGAATCTAAATCTTAGGCTAGAACAAAGAAGTAATCTCAGCAGGAACCTAAATATTAGGCTAGAGCAAAGAAGTAATTTTAGACAGGAATCTAAATTTAAGTCTAGAACAGGAAGTAAGCTTCAGCCATGAGCTTGGGCTAGGACAGGGAAGTAGGCTCAGATACATTGGTCATCCTGATAAGCCCTTAGAAACAATGATCCGGAGTGTTCATGTAATTGGATTTAATGCCTTGCTTGTTTTGACTATTGAGTATTGAATGCTGGTCTTGATATTTATCTATTGTATTTCTAGACTAACTAGACGACCTAATACTGCAGTAACAAATGGTGACTAGGCCCCCTAATATGTTAAATGCAGCTGGATGTAGTCTCAACATCTATGGCTAAAGCAGCCTTAGGAGTAGGAAACCAGTTATTAACATGGATTATCCTGTATCGTTGCAATACTCATGGATTGTATGTATACATGGATACTGGCTATAATTTAAATATTTTGTTTTTTCATTGTTTCATATTTCTATTATTGATTTGTAGGAAAAATTCTTAATAAGTAGTATAAAAATGGCATAAAAGCATAAAGAGAGGGATGGATAAGGGTTTCTAGGGAGGGGAACGGGGAAAGGGGATGATATCTATATTGTAAATAAATAAAATATACAAGAAAAAGAAAAAGAAAAAGAAGAGGAGATCTAAGAATCATGCCTGGAATAGGAAATGAAATAGATTTCAAGGATGGACTGGGGGCAGGTGAGGAGGGAACAGGAGGGATTAGGTGGGAAGAGTAGAGAGAGAGAATACTGAAGTACATGACTGCAATTGCGGGTCTGGATTGGAACTCCATATAGTCTCCATTGGAGACATTAATGAAGATTCTTAGTAATGGGAAACAAGGAGCTTGAATTGGCTATCCTCTGAGGGCACCCATTACTGCCTCACTGCCCATTTTTCTATGCTGGGGCAACAAACCTCCATAACACCAAGGGTCTCTCCTCCCATTGATGTCAGATAAGGCCATCCTTGCTATATATGCAGCTGGAGTCATGGGTCCCTCCATGTGTACTAAGAATATTTTTAAATAGAAAAAACAATATGGAATATAGAAAAGTGGGAGGAAGTCCACTCTAATGACTTAGTAGATAAAGGAGCTTGTCATACAAAGCTGGAAACCTGAGTTCTTTCTGTGGAACACACATAAGGTGTAAGAAGATATAAACTTCACAAACTTTTCTTCTGACCTATACATCTAGGCATTTGCTCTAGCTCATTTGTGTGTGCACTCAGACATACACAAATAATGATGTTGTTGTTGATGGTGGTGATGATGATAATGTTGATGAAGAAGAATATGTGTTATTTAAACCATGAAGACTCACTTAACAATAAAATGTAATGTGGCAACAGTTAGATAAATATTGAGTGAAGTGATTATTCCACTTAATATAAAATATAATCCAAAAGAAAATGGACAATTTCAGACAGAGAAATTTACATCAAATAAACAAAAAAGTATGAAAACATAAAGTCTAGTCATCAGTCATGGATTGATAATTAAAGCAATGTTAATGCTTTAATCTATAATATTATAAAAATGATTGATGATGTCAAAGTTCAGGAGGTTAAGAAATATGCATTCTAGCTCTCTGATATTATAAATCAAATTGACAGCATTTCTGTAAAATGCAACAGAGGCAACATCAAAATATAAAATGCATATATGTTATATATAAAATTGTACTTCTAAAATATATTATGATAAAAATAATCATGAAAATTCATACCAGTATTTTACACAATTATTTTAACAGCATTGTTTGGTAGAAGGGTCTTGGACTCAACAATAATATCTGATTTCATAGTCTCAGCTGTCAACTGATACCTGAAAAGAGGGCCCCTTAACCAAAGAACTGCCTGCATAATCCTGGTGCTTTGCTCTGGCTAAGAAGGGCACTGTATTCTTTGGACTTCCTCTGTTTCACTGGTTTTACTTTCCAATGTTGTGTACACATGTACTCTAGTCTACTGGGACATGCAGTAAATAGACTGTATTCAAATATTTCGTGTGTTGCATTTTAAAAAAATAATTTCTTTTATTCTTTCCTTTTTCTCCACTCACCTACTCCTGCCATTTGTCCAGAGGGTTTCTGATTCCATTAGATTTCCTTATATCCAGCAGGTTTCTGGTTCCATCAGATTTCCTTAAATCCATAGTTTTCTGATTCCATCAGATTTCCTTATATCCAGCAGGTTTCTAATTCCATCAGATTTCCTTATGTCCAGTGGGTTTCTGAAACCCTCTGGTTCATGTCTTTCTTGCGTGCATCCTTGTAACTTTCCATCATCTCTTCACCATTTATGATGCAGTGTTTCCTTCTGTCTCTACAAAAAGCAAATCTAAAGGCAAGTGCTTAACAAGGGTTTGACAAAGCTGACAAGTAATAAATGACTTTCAAAGGAGAGTAAAGTAAGAAAGGAAAGGAAAAAGAATGAAAAGAAAGAAAACTTTTTGCTTTAGCTGGTATATTTCATTTTTAAACTCTCAGGAATAGTTGCCAGAGGAAATGTGTGGAAGATTTTAGTCTGAAGCCCAAAGGTCCTGACGAGACTGTCCTTTCAAGTCCACTTTAGGGCTCACAACCCTTGATAGAATTCTACCTTCGCCTTCAGTTCTGACCAATCAATCTAGCCTGCCCTTCAATGAATCTTAAAATCCACAATATACAACTGATCTTGATCAATATGGCCACAATCCTGAAGGGTATGTCCCTCCTATAGACTGTTCAGCATTGACCTCTAGTATCTTTCATGTAATACCAATCACATCAGTTATGTAACACAGAGTCCACCACCATGGATGCCATCAGTGTCATGCAAAACAATGGGACACCAGGTCAAAATATGTACTAACTTAAGTTGACAGTTTTCCAGATGAAAAGCTCCTGATTAACTACAGGGTTATAGTGAGATGGATTTAGAATGATAATCTCTGAGATTTCCCCACTTTTAAATACTTCAAAATGTATTCTTTAAAATACATAAATTATATAGATATGGTATATGTAAATATCTATAGCTTCCAATAATAATATACATTTATTACAATACAGCTTTCAGAGTAGACCACAGATAATTATGTGAGCCTCTTAAAATCCTGTGATTTTTACAGCAGTGTTATTGCTGTTTTTATTGTACATCTGAATTTCAGTTTCAAAAACATTTAAAAAATTATTTCTTAAGCCATGAACATGACCTATTTCTAGAATTTATGATACTACACCAATTTTTAATCCACAGTAAAATGAATGGTCTAATGACTGAGAATATAAAACAGATATAGATTTACAAGAAAGCTGAGGAGCTGAGTAGACAGGCAGAAAATCACATGAATTGTGCTGCAGTTTTCTCTATGCTTAATATGTCACATTGATATGGGGCATTTGTTACAAATGAAGAAACAAAGCTTATTCTTTTGTTACTGAAGATAACCATTCATACTAAGATGGAGACTTTGAGTTAGGAGTTCAACAGGATTTACCAAATGAATAGGTATATATTCATTGCAATAGCACACAAAAAGGTTTGCTTTATTTGCAAACATTTCTAATTTTGCTTTACTCTCACTATTGCTCATTCCTACCGTTGTAGAAATGACAATCATGGGATTGCTTCTATATTTCTACCTTACCCAGAGCATTTCATTTGAAAGCATAGAAGTTGTTGGCTTTTCAGATTGTTCTTCCATTCAGCAGCATGTAATTCAAGTTCCTTGTGTCTTATTTTTAGTAATGGGACCTTTTTCTTACTATGTAATATTATACTGTATGTATATTTCTGCTGTGATCATCTATCAGATTGTAAGTCAAAAACACATTTAACTTCAGGAGAAATTGCCAGAAAACCCCAAGAGAGACTTCCAGGTCAGATTACATTGGCATGTTGGAGTTCAACCTCTATTTCATCTCCTGAGTTTGATGTTGAATTGTTTTGATGTCTTATCAATTTTTTCTTGAGTTTTAACATATCTTTAGATGCTGTGCTCTACCAAATAAATATGTGGCAAAGATTTCTTTTCTAGGATTTCCTTCTTTTAACAGTGTCTTTATCAGATTTCCAGCATCATTCTGCATGGAAAGATTAAGTTTTCAGTATTCTAATATCAATTTACCACCATTTTCATATTTCAAATTCTATTGAGAGAAATCTTTGTCCTAGATACTGAGACTACCTTGATGATCTAATTTAGATATTTTCTAGTTTTGCCTTTGTCTGGCATAATATTTTTTGAATGGTGCATGCTATCCAAATGTACACCATCATGTATGGTTTGAGTCATTAGCATCAGACTCCCTGAGTATTAACTTTGCATTGCCTATTTATCTGATGGGGTTAAGATAGACTACATAAATGGTATGCTCTCATTGACTGTACAAAGGACAGTGGTTATAGTGTAAGACTACATGAAGGTGGAAATGAATCACCAGTATCAACCTGTGATGTCTAGAACCTTCCCAGTTCCAAACTTGCCTACAGATTTCATATGCACTGGCTCAGGTTCCCACTACCTATTGTAATTTGGAAGGAGGACTTTCATTTTTATTTTCCTAATTACAAATTTGAAAACTAGATGTGGAAAATGTTGATAAGAGTCATGTTTAACTTGACTGCAAATTAGAATCACTATTGACATTTTTGATATGATATTTTGTTATAGATGAGGTCTCATCACTGGTGGTCTAACTAACTGGTCATAGTACAGTATTTGAAAACATCTCCTGTTGAGATGGAGAGCTGCAGGTGATGTTGTTAGAGACCAGATCTTTTAGGCAAAAACAGTTTACACCATTGTGCTCTACTGTGATTGTTTAATTTTGATGTTAATTGAATACCATTCACTAGTGTAGTGTGTGTGTGTGTGTGTGTGTGTGTGTTTGAGAGAGACAGAGAGAGAGAGAGAGAGAGAGAGAGAGAGAGAGAGAGAGAGAGAGATGAGAGTTATTTTGATATTCATTTTCATTTCTTTCAAGACTTTTTTTTCCCCATTTCAATTTAGGTCAGACCTACCTAATGATTTATTAATTTAAAATTCTACTCTTAACTAAAATGTCATTACTCATTATGTAATTAAAAACCATCATCTCTTTCAATTTCCTCATTTGTTTTTTAATACCAAGATAAGAATTTCCTTTTGACTGTCTTATATTTTTTCCATTAGTTTGATCAGTTTTGAGGAGAGTACCAGGAAAACATTGATTCTGACCAGATCAAAAAATGATATTTCTTAGTAGGTAAGTTACAAGGCCTGGTTCATCTTGTTAAGTTTCCTAGATTCAACCTTCTCCACTATCTCAACATTTTAAGTAATTTCACTATAACCCATGACTTATGACCTTCATTACTCAGAACAGACACACACACACACAAACACACACACACACACACATGCACACACACATACACACATGCACACACACAGCCACCAATACCACAACTACCACCAAAATCAACAACAACCACACTCTCCAATGAGACACCTTACTTTGCTTTCTTTCTTCCTCAACATGTATACGTTTAGTTTACATTTTATTTTATTCTTGTCTCTGAGGAAGACCTGTTCCTTCTCTTCCCCAAGACTGACCCCAAGATATATGCTCTTTATTACATATCCCCTGTCGCAGGCTCTTATTACATCAATTATTCTCCTTGCCAGCCTCTTTAATCTTTTGTTCTTTCTTCCATCACTCCCTCTCCCTTCAAATAGGTTTCTCTCTTCCCGTCATCCCTGCATAAAGGAGGCTGCTCCATTAATATTTAATGAAGTGATATTGAATTGAATTGAACTTAATTCCTTAAGCTCACAGAGCTACTGTGTAGCAGATCCAAAAATTAAAAGGCAGGAATTGTGATTGTAGTTTAGTCTTTTCAAAGATAAATGAACAATTCTTAAAGATATATATTTTGAAAAAAATTCTAAAGTCTAAACTTACTGAATATATTTGTTAAGGTGTAAATATTTAATCCTTTGAAATATGGTGTCCCCTCATTGGTAAGTATTATTGACCCTTATATAATGATACTTGGTCAATAAAATGTTATACATTATACATGTAAATAACCAGCTACAGAATTGGAAACATATTACTCATGTATGATAGATAAACTAATTTGAAGAGCTTATTTTATTATATAATTTAAATGATGTTATAGGTTAATTTAATACCAAAGACTTTTTATTTATTACAAAATTGATTATTACTTAATAGCTTGCCATGTTTATCTCTCAGATATACTTGGGAAACAGTCACTATTAATTTGAAATCAATTATAGTAGTTGAATAAAGAACCATTATCCTCTTTTCTGTCTAGAAAATAAAGACCTTGGTCAAAAACAATGCATCACTTCTTAGAATTTAAATCTATTCTGAGAAAAATGATGCCAATCACACAAACAGAACTAAACCTCTGACTAGACATAATTCTATTATATTAATTTATTGATTAACTCTCCTTGGGCTGCTGTAAACATTGCAGGAGCCAGACTATGATTTGCAAAATACATTTGCATGACCTAGCCAGATGTCCTGAATTTCACTGTTATGTAAAGGAGCATTCTGTTGAACAACGTTCTCAACTTATTTCCTGTTTCTATGAGACTTTATTGCTGAAGATCCTTAGTGTGATTCCATGAGAACAAAATTTAAAAGAAAGTGTTTATTTACAGTAGACATGTGAACAGATTCTCTCAAAGCAGGGGCTTTGAGTTTGGATTATTAGGAACAACACAGTCAAGTATTGAGATGTAGCAAATGCTCTTGAGAATTTCCCAGTTCTTTTTTATTCATTTGATTGCTTTTTGCTGGTCACAACTTAAAACTGTACAAACAAACATTCTAGAATTTTTTTTTAAATTGGTTACATGACTTCCCTTATACTTTTAATTTTGATCATGATTTTATTTTTATGTGAAGAAAACTTATGAGTTTTCAAGGCACGTCTTTTATTACACTGAATATACATTAATTTTATAAGAATTTTAAAACAATGAAAGTGAGGATTAGTGAAAACTTAGCCTATTCCTTCTACTTTACATATCAGCCTATCTTTTGACATGCTTAGTAACTGCATTTGATTATTTTTACCTCTGTTTCAAGATAAAGAAGTACAGAAATTATGTGTGGTGCACATGAACTGGATATTGTAAGTCTATTATGAGCTAATGGCTTGTACAAGAGTCTGATGAATCTTAAGTAGACTTAGGTAGAATCTTTATATGTTAAATCAAGTCATCTCTAATATTTTCATTATGTCATGTAGATTATGATGATTTGTATAGAAGATTCATCAGTATCATCAATTAAACTTTTGCAAAATACATTATAAGATTAGATATATGTATGTATATACATATATACATATCCCCTTGTATCATTAAGAAAATGATCCTGAATAATATAACTACTAAATGCATAATGAAACAGGATGTGTGCTTCAGTTTTATGGGGACATTTATTTCCTCCATCATCAGTGTCACCCAGCTAATGTTTACATCCTGTTCAGATGGGAAGAAAAGGAAGGACAGGAAGGATAGCAATGCATTTACCCTGTGAGAATTATTACATAGGAGATGTATGATTTTCAGCATCTCCTTCCAGTTTTATGTGGAGAGAAAAAGAGAGTTGGTGGAGATCTGCCATAGCTCCTCTCAGATTCCCTGATAACTTTGTCATAGTTCTGATACTTTAAAGACTCCTTTAAACACAGTGGCAATACAACTATTTTCCCACTCAGCTTTGCATAATCTCCTTATATATTAAATATAACAGGAATGAAGAAATGCCTCATCAGTTAAGAGCACTCTCTGTGCAGTCATGGATGGTGGAGTTCAGATCCCAGCACCCATGTAACAACAGTGACATCATGAACCTCTAGCTCTGATTTATAATGTGTCCTCTTTTGGTCTCCATGAGAACAGTAGTGTGTGCTCTCACACACATTTGTGAACATGCACTCACAAACACGCCCATGCAGGCAAATAAAAGAAATCAAATTAGCTTAAGATCAAGCTAACATAAATTTCAAATTAACACACTTAATTGTAAATAAAAAGAATTTAAAATTTCAAGTAGATCTTGACACTTGTGATATGTTGAATATTACACATTTTTCCTTTACACTAATTTAGACATTAAACATTTTTTGTAACGTAAGAAATATATATTTTAATTACACCCCTTATTCTCCAGATTTTTCTAACAAGTCCTTATTTTTCTTTTAATCTGTTAAACTGAATACAGTCTCTAAGACTCTTCCTGTCACTAATCTCTGTGGGACCTCACTTCTTCCACAAACTGTTTTTTTATAATTTCTTTGCTCACATGCTTTATAGTGGTGTGTGTGTGTGTGTGTGTGTGTGTGTGTGTGTATGTGTGCGTGCATGCATGCATGTGTATTGTAATTCCTCTATTGTTGCTTTCCTTGTTCACTCTATCATTATAACACTTACCAGAAACTGACATTATTAGTTGAATAGTAATTTTCTTTCTTGGAAATATGACATCCTTGAGATATTTTGTTGCCCCTAGGATATTAATGGCTGGTCTATTATAGTCAGTCAACTACTTTGCTACATTAGTCGATGGATGGATGGATGGATGGATGGATGGATGGATGGATGGATGGATTGGTGGAATACAGATGAATTAAATAATGTTGTATTGCCTCAAATAACTTCTTATACAATTAGACTGTCAATTTTAATTTCAAAAAATATTACGAATTTTATATCAATTTATTACAGCTAAAGTCTCTAACCAAAAATGAATAATAGTAACAATTATTTCCATCAAACTGGGTAAAAGCAATAATACTTTCTGA
The DNA here is from genome assembly GCA_021653895.1 of Mastomys natalensis. Lineage (NCBI taxonomy): Eukaryota > Metazoa > Chordata > Mammalia > Rodentia > Muridae > Mastomys > Mastomys natalensis. The sequence goes on along the minus strand of JAJTUV010002244.1, from coordinate 215,937 downwards.
GTTTACAAGTCTAACTAAGGAACATCACAGTCTACCAATTTTGAAAATACTAATGCAAATTTAAGAGAAAATTCATTCAAAAGATGTTATGAATGGAGGCAGTGAACTGAAGTCCTATGGTTTGGTCTCATTTCTTTTCAATATTTGGTATATAAGCATATAAAACTCTGTATAGTGAAATTAGAAAAATTCAAATTACAAAAGATGTAGAAAATTTAGGGTATTAAAAAGATAGTTTGCTGATTTTATTTAAACATTCTGAGTTATAGCCATCATAGTAGACAAAAGTAGTGTAATTGCCTTACCCATCCCAACTTTGAACTTAAGTAAGTTGTCAGTGATGCATCTACCTATCTTTTCATGTGATAGGATGTTAGTATCTGCTCTTAAAGATAACATAAAGTCTCTTAATTCTCATGGATCCATTTATGAACATCCAAGGGAACTATCTTTTTCTGTATTACCTGAATAGACCAAGCTTATCCAAGAGGACATTCTGAACAAAGGATGGAATGTTTAGCAATTCCTGTTATACTCGTAATAGCCATCTGTGGCACTGTAGTATAGAAATTTAGTGATTGTGAAAGAAAAACTGAATTTTAACTGAATAGTGCTACTGACTTTATAAATAAATGGTAGGGAATGGTTTCTAGCCATTATTTAGCTGTTAAAATCTTATTGCCCCAGACAGTCCTAGAGCAAGGTATTCCTGTCTGTTCACAGAGCATTGCTGTAGGCAGGATATTCTATATATGAGCAGCCTTGATTTAAATCTAAGTCTTTGAGATTTGTCCCTGATAGGACCAACATGGTACTGGGTTCTATTCTATAGAGGTTCTTTTCTCATAAACGTTAGAACTGATTGTTAAATTCTTTCAAATATCTTTGATGGCTTTAAAGCTAATATAATATTTCAGGCATTTAAAAAAATAATCCTCTGCACGATCTCTTCTGTGACTCTTTGAGTATTTTATATGGCAGGAAGAAACGTCGTTCTTATGTTTAAAAGGTGTATATAAGAGGTCTAAGTCAATCTGCTGTGGTTTAAGCAGAAGGCTCTTACTTACCTCAGGACTCCTATTCAAGTCACATGTATTATAAATTAAAACACAATAACTATAAAGTAAACACAATAATATAAAGTAAAACTATTTTGTAAAAAAATTCATTGAATATTGTACTACAAAAATACATTTACATTCTCTAACTGTCTTAGAGATTAAATTGGAATAGTATACTAAAAGCACATGTTATGAGACCTGGGCACATTGTAGGTACCAATAATGTTTCAATTCCTCTCATTTTTCATAGCCAGTATGGCCACTGTTATGATATCACTGTAGGAAAGAAACTTAAGATTTGTCTCTTTAAACTTGGGTAACATTGCTGGAAGATTAGTGTACCCAGAACTGTTCTTGTCAAGTAGAACACAGAAACATCTTCACTTTCAGACAAAGAGAGAACATCTTGTTTGCTGGCCTCTGAGATATACTTCTTGTAGTAGCTTTGTCAATTAAGCTACAATTAAAAAAAAATATTTGTCACTATCAGATGCAAAATTTGACTGATATTACAAAAATCAGAAATCTAAGACATTCATTTTCAAGTCTACATTTGGAAGGACAGAGAAGAAAATAATCTCCCCTTTTTTTTCATAAAATGTTAAGGGTAAAATGGTGGAGATGTAAAAACAGCAAGAAGTCGAAAGATGCATGGAGTTCCTGCTTTGTGTCACTTCTACCTTAACATATTTTCCTGCATGTTCATTTCCTTTGTGTGCTTCTTTCGTAAAGAATAAAAGAAAAATCTGTCTCATGAAAATGCAGGAGAGCCATCCCACATAAAGACCATCTTTAAAATGCGCATTATTTATTTGACAGACTGTAATGGCTGTTTCAAGGATATTATGGGCTGTCACGTGAATATGTATTTTAGAGTGAATACTACAGTTCAAACACTATGCTTGCACAATGCATATCAAAAATATAACATAATGACATGTCTTTTGAAGATTAGACTGTATATGAGAAGATATTAGTAATGAGAAACCCAGTTGAGTAAAATAGGGAAAGATCATGAAACCTAAATAAGACATCATCTTTGGTAGAAAAATAATAGAGAAAGAAAGGAAGGAAGGAAGGAAAGAAGGAAGAAAGAAAAGAAGAAAGAAAGAAAGGAAAGAAAGAAAAAAGAAAGAAAGAAAGAAAGAAAGAAAGAAAGAAAGAAAGAAAGAAAGAAAGAAAGAAAAGGAAGAAGGAAGGAAGGAAGACAATAGCTCAAGGTAGTAAGGTCATATTTTCTGCAACTCTTGATTCTGAAATCAGGATCATTTAGGAAATTTACATTTAATGGATATGATATATCCATTGAATGTCATAGAAGTATGTAATTTTGATAGCATATTTGGCCAGTTGTTAATCTTAGAATTAATAACTGAAAAATTATAGAAAGCTTATTTTAATTTAGAATTAGAATTAAAAAAATAATGTACTCAACTTCCATGCTTTTAAAAGACTATCTCCAACTCCTAAGGTTCTGTTAGGTATAATAGCAGGCACAATATGCAATAAACCTGTTTTAACCTGAAGGTACCTAGAGTCAAGTAGAAGCTGAAGACTGGTATAGCTTACTGTAAAGCTGAAGAATGGTATAGTTTACTGTAACCACCTAAAAGTAATGAGTGCTGTCCTGTAGGAAGTACCAAATCTAAGTTCTCTGGTCTGTCTACAGGAAAGCATAAAAGAAGGGTTTCATGCTTTGGTGCATTCTATTAAGTGTGACTTTAGTTAAGAGTTACCCATGTTCATGTCCCTAAATTATGCATTTTTACATACATAATACATAAAGTATATAAAAGGATCATTGCTCTTTATTTGTAGAGCATGCAAAAATAAGTTCGCCCAAATTATTATATGTCATATGACATCAACAATTACTATGTTGGTAATTCAAAATCCAGAAAATGAACATGAATAATCAGCTTCAATAAGTCACTGAATTTTAACCCCTACTAGATTTCTTTGTGCTCTGATTTTACATTTTTCCCTTTCCTTCTATTTTCTATTTAGTTCCTCAATATTGTTAAAATAGGAAAACTGACATGCTGTTTACCTACAGGTAATTATTTCAATCACATTTGTTTTGTTTTCAAATGTCATCATCCAGAGAGAATTATTCCATGGTGTTTACAGAACCCAGAATAAAAATTTAAATATTAGAACATTACAATTTATCACAACTACCAAATTATTGATCCCAAACTGTTCTTAACTGCTTAATATTTACCAAATATTTCTGGAGACAGATGCTGCTCACCGAACTACAATGTTATTCACACTTCACAGACAGGATGCTCTTTCATGTTTTGTAATGGTCACATTGAAAAACCAAAACCAAGAAAGACAAAATAAATTTTAATAATATTTTTCAACATATATTTGGTCAATGAATGTTTCTTATTGCTCTTTCTTTCATGTTGTTTTTTTAAACCTAATATAAACTTCCCATAGTCCATCTAAATTAAGACAATTCAGATTTCCAGTGTTCAAAAGCTTTGGAGGGAAATGGCTACACTACTTGGCAGAGATGATCTAATATTGTCAGGGTTATTATTATCATTATTTAATTCTTATTTTCTGAGAACTTTACATTTGACTCCTGAATGAAAATAATTTTCTAGTTCTGTCTCCTTCTGACAAATACTCCAACGCCCCATGAATTTTCTATTAAATTTGTGGCCTCAAATTCTTTAATCATCATTTTTACACACACACATATGCACATGCACACGGATACACACATGCACACATGCACACAAACACACCATGCACATTTACAACCTGTTGGATTCCTTTAGTGTTGCTCATGTGTATATATGTTTATTGCTATCATTGGGATCTAATAACTTGTGAGGGATCCTATCTCTTTAGAAGATTACTTCTCTCTAAGGAGCCCTTAAATGTGTGCAGATCTTCATCTAGGGATCTGGCAATGAATAATATCCTTCTTTCATTCTGCCATGTCTCTGGTCTTTGTCATTGTGCAGACCTTACTTAGGCAGCCATATAGGTGAGATTTCATAAACATCAACGTATAGCATCAATGTCATTTCTAGAAGATATACCTTTTGTAAGAGACATTGCAGATTAACAAAAATAATGAAAGAAATATCATTCATTATATCATAATTCATACCAGAGGGTTTTTTTGCCACATTGATATAAAGTCAAGAACTTTGGAATTTGAACTTTTAGATAAATAGGTCTTAACTTACATATTTTCTGGAATTTGGCATTTAAAAGAGAGGGATTATTTTGACTTCCAAAATAGCCTCAAATGTAGACAAATCTGAAAATATTTCTCTGCTCCAAAGCTATTGACTACTGTTTTGTTCCATTTCCAAGTGTGAATAGTATGGAATTGAAATCATTCCTTTGAGTATGTTACTTTTCTAAAAATTTGTTAAGGACATAAGGTTGTTTTGTGGTTTTTCAAATTACAGAAAGATACTTCTTTGCTAATAGGAACTCTTTTTGATTTCATTGTTTCTATTACTTGGGTGGTTGCTTGAGATTACTAACACGGGATGTGTCCTCATCTCTAAGTGAATAAATCCAAAGGCTGATTATTATTAATAAAAATCTAATAAGAAAAATGTGCCAGCCTTCATCAAGGGAGGCTTAGACAGACATATTAAGAGAATTTCATTGTCAGGCCCAGCAAGTATTGTAGCCATGGGTTCTCCTAGGAAATTCCATTTTGGCAAAAAAAATTGATCATTTCTAACAGGCGTATCCTGTACTAATCATGTAGCAAACACAGGTTCTCAGAGGTAATGGACACACTTGATTTTTCAGGAGATTAGTACAGATGGCATGAGCAATATATCAGGGAGCTTGAATTTCGGTAATGCACAGTACAGGAGAGAGTATTAAAGAAATAGAAATAAGGTGCAAATTAATATTGAAACATGACACCAAAGAGCCCTTTGAACTTGGCAAGGAGTGTCTATGAAGAGAGCATCAAGAGACATTGAGCAAGGGATCAGCTAAGCTCTGTACTGTCTAGGCACAGAGTACCCAAGGTTTTGATCTATCTTTGAAGGTTTAGATCTATATTCTATTTCCATTGTCACTTGTAATTGAGAGAGACATTGTATCACATAATTTTCTATCATTGTAAAAAAATCCCACTGAGAATAAGACAATTTAATGGGGAGAGGGTAGGTTCATTTTGGCTACTACTTTCCAGGTTCAGGCATGGCTGCTTGATCACAGTATTTGGGGCAATGTCGATACAGAGTTTATCAGTGCAGGGTTGAGGGTTAGAAGAAAGTTTGCCCAGTATGGTGGCCAGAAACCAAAAGAGAAAGAGTATGCCGTGGGTTCTTCTTCAAGGGCAAATTCCCAGTGACCCAACTCCTTTCACTAGACCCCCACCTTCTAAAAACTCAGCAAATTCCTAATTATGATATTTTGGAACCAAGTCTTAACATAAATGTCCAGAAGATAAATTTAGGTATCAAACCAAACCGCTGTCTTATATCCAGCAGCACTCAGTGTCAATTTTATTTTTAAAATTATTGCTTCTGTTGCTTCTATCCATTTTAAGTAACAAATCCTTTCAAACCAACAGAAGGGAGGAACAAAATGGGGAGACTTCCCATTCATAGCCTGGTTTATTCTGGTGTTTTGGCAGCTAGAGAGTTACTTGTAACCAGTTCTCAGGAAGCTAACACACGTCAAGTGCAGCCCACCTCACCTCAAACAACACAGGCACCGTTAGAATTTCTTCTGTCTTCTTGGGGCCTGGCTGATGCTTTATTATAGTTTTCCTTTTTCTCCCTTTAGCTTCCCTGGGCTACTTTCGTTTCTTTGTCAATTTGTTTCCCTGTTGGAAACACTTTTTCTCACCTCAACACCTTGTAGCCATTCCGTAACTCAGGTGATTGTCTGAGAAAGCATGAAAGATAAGCCAGTCAAATGGGATTTGTTTCTTGTGGAATTTAAAAGATTGGGCAGAGAATCTTAAAGAATAAAAATGATGCCCAAAGGTGATGTGTGGTCACTATTATTTCATGTGAAAGTCTTTGCTCCTGTGTCTTTCCATCTTTTCTTTTAAACTACAAGTTTTACTAAACAAACATGAACACCTGATATATTCTTAAAAATCAAGTTTTACCTAGCATATTAACAAATAATATCTTGTGCTTTTAATTTAAAGACCTTTAATTGAATAACTTAACAAAATATATTGAAATTCTCTTGACTTCTTAAAAAAAGTAAGTGGAAGTTATCAATGATAAATCTCTTGTAATACAGGGGTTTTAAGACCTGTCCCCAAATTATTTGGGACTATTAAGTGAAATAATAAGACCTCAGACTACAATAATTTTTCGAAGATGGTGGTAAATATGCATATGAAAATGACTATCCAAGTCCTCAGTTTCTGTGTGTATGTTCTTAATGTTGTGTATTGAACATATATACCTTTAATCGCAGGATCTCATAATATTCTTGAAGCAGTGTGTCTCCCATCTATCAAAAGCTTGCATTTAGAAAGTGATTAGTGGCCAATTTGCACTTTACTAATAAAATCCATTCCACAAGAACTTGTTTTTGATGTTAAAAAATATCAAAGTGCAATGAGTATTATAATGTTGCTTGCTCTGTTTAGAAGAGTAGGGTGGCACATCATTGCTGGATGGGAAAGTTGATGACAGAGTTTTGGGCACCTTTACTATGCTTATTATGGTCACTGAGTTCTACGTGAGAGAAAAGATGAAACATAGGCTTCTCTTTTAGTTCCAGCTAAACTACTTGGATTTGTTTGTTATTTATCTATATCTAAATTTTATATGATATTAATATATGAATTTTGTCAGACTAATATTCTTCAAATACCATGCTTGCTTCATGAGTTTGTGGACTGCTTTTGCCTTCATATTGCAAAAAGAGATGTTAGTACAGAAGTTAAAGAACAAAATGAGATTTTTGAGCCCTTGTGATCATGAACACGAAACGTTATATGACAGTAATTTCTTGGGCTCTGGCATCTTATGGATGCTAAAATAGTAACTTCACACAGCATCAGTATAGAATAGTTCATTCTGATGAAAGAAATCATATGCTATAATCAGCTGTACTTATACGTTTGTAGATCCCATTAACTGAGTGATGGCTTCTACCTTCTCCATTCTTGTGGAAAGAATGGTTTCAGGGTTTGTTGATCACATCCATATAAACTTGAGAGAATAATTTTCCTTTATTTATAAAATTTGATTATTTAGTTTGATTTTGAAATTCAGTCCACTTCAAGAAGAGAGACAATTGAAAATTTAATACTAAGACAAATGCTTATTATATTTTGCCCAACAAAACAACAAGAACCTATCACTCCTATTACTGGGTTGACTACTCATGAGGCATTTGCTTGCACAATTCTGGCCAGAGTTAAGGATATGCCTGGAAATAATGAGTGCAAGGCCACACTGCACCATCCGGAAGGGCAGGCAGCATCTCTAGCGCCAATGCTTTGCCTTTTCTTGCTCTTGAGTACCAACCAGACTTTTGAGTAAAGCCTTTGCTTATAGACACATCATTCCTTTGTCCCTCTTGTCTAGCCTGAGGTGCAGGGCATCATGCTTTTAGAGAAAAGTGATTGCATGAGATTTGAATTTTTATTTTCACTGAGTACTGAATATGAAATAACAGAAAACTTTCAAACAGCAGCATTTTAAGGAATAAGAATTTTTATAAAAACACTGCAAAGATTCCACTACTCAAATTTCCCACTAAGGATATTTTTATTTTTGAGAAAAACTAAAATAACAAATCTGACAGTAATGTTACATCTGGCTATATGTAAGGAAAAGTCAAAGTAACATGACTGCTTACAAATATCTAAGGAAGATAAAGACAAATAATGGCCTTTTCAATGCTCTATAGAGCAGAGTAGCTTAGCAGTCATAATCTTTGTAACATACACAGCAATTTAAATATTGAGCTATTTTTGATATATGCCATTTAGAAATTTTGTGCAAAATATATTTTGCACAAAAATTTTTGTGATTAATGTCTTGATTTAACCTCCCAATGCACACTGCTGCTAGGCACATTCAGATATTATTTATTTTTATTAGTTTATAATATGTCAATTTTTCTTGCTTATCTGTCAACTCCCAGAAAAATACATAAATCAAAAATGTAGCAATGTAGACACTAACAAGGCATAATTATTGTAGAGTCTGTCCTCCTTTAAAGAAAAAATACAATTACCTACCAGAATGCTGCTAGGATTAGGTCAGAATTTGCATAATACCTACTCATATTTTCTTAACAATTTTAATATCAGACAATAGCTTTTGCAAAACTGTAATCCCTTATTATTTTCCAGATTTATTTGGGAGAACTCGAATAAGGATTTCAGTCAAAACAAGATAATTGTTAGGATCTAACCCACAGAAAACTTTAATTACTTAGTGGCATATTGTTAAGATTAGGTCATGTTGTTATAAGTTCTTATATTTAAAGTAACACAAGGCAATTAAGCTTGCTGAAATGTAATTTCTGCAGTTAAATATATTCATTTTTCTATGAAAAGATAGTCAATGGGAAATACTTCAATCATTGTGTGAGTTTAAGGAAAATATCCTGTTTGGGTGTAATCTCTAAACAACAGTTCTAAGAGCATTCCTATTAAGTAGTCATTGGGTGGTAATGAGAATTTGGAAAATGTTAGCTGATATAAAATAATAGCTGCTAATGTGGAGGATTATGAAACATCCAGTAGCAGAAAAAGAAACAAATAGATCCTTGCTGAAGTCGGAGGTGGGATCTGGGGTTAAGTAACTGTGATATATTTATAGAGGGCAAGGGACCACCATAAAATAAAGCAGCAAATTGTAAAGAAGTCAATGTAAAAGAGAGGCCGGGGACTTAGGGTGTAGACATCATAAATTCTCATCGATATAAACAGCCTGTGGACCTCAGGAGTTGAGGTTTAGCTATAATTTCAGGGCTGACCTATAGGCCTTCTGTGTTCACAGGGCACACGCGATCAAGATGCCATCTAAAGAGGTGTTAAAAAAGAAGGAAAGAAAAAATGTTTCAGATCCTTGTGATTTACATGTTTAATCATCCTCAAACCCATCCTGAACACAACAGCACAGTATGGAGATGATTTTATTGTCTCATTAAATTACATTTAATTCTTACCGTAGCATGCCCCATGAAGAAGAGCGGATGAGGTCTCCTCCACACTCTTAGAAAAGAAAAATATTGGGGTTTTGTTCATGGCTTCTCAGGGGCTCCTTTTTTCTTTTGGTCTATACATTTGAGACTTCTATGTTTACATGTTCATTTTAATATATATATATATATGTCTATTCAAACTTGCTTAAAACTTAGCCAATATGAGAAGTGTTGAATGAGCTTGTTCAATGCGTTAACAAAAAACAGTGAAATAAATCAAACCAACACAAACAACTGAGCCTTTAGCTTGTGTGAATTATCCTGAAATTCAGGCTTTGAAAGAGTATTTAGGTGCAGTTTGGGGAAGAAATGGCTTACTGTTCAGGTGCACTAATTTTAACATATGTAAGTAGTAAAATAACCTTTCAGTTCTAAATTGCTACTTAATGAGTATATTATATTATGTGTTTGTGGTATATGTGTTATGTGTCTCATTTCAGATTCTTAGATGCATTTCTTTCCACTGTTTCACATTTACCTTTCTCTTCTGTCTACACACCCATCTACACTATTCTACACACACACACACACACACACACACACAAACACAGGCTGAGTGTGGGGCTGTTATTGAGATTTAATCACACAGGGTGATTGGAAACCTGGAATGACTTTTCATTTACATCCAATTTCTACGAGATTAGAAGAGGTGACTTCAATATAAAGCTACCGTGAGTAAATAAATTATGGGTTGTGCTCGCTTTTATTTACTCATGATTTTAAAATTAAGATCATATAAATTAAACTTCAGAAATATGCACTCAAATACTTAGTCAGTAGCTTATAAAATCTAAATTTTCCAAACGTATTATGGATCATTTATACAATAACCATTCAAAAATTATGGGACAAGTTTTCTTCACCTTTTGCCACTCTCTGAAATGAAATGCTTACATCAAGTACACGCAATGACAAGATTTACCACCCGGTTTCTCTTGGCCCCAAAGAGCAGTGCTCTCTCTTCCGCTAGGTTGTGCTGTTGTACAGAGAACAAGAAGACTTGTTTTGTGCCCAGCTGCAGAGGAACCTGCTGTCATGAGCCTGCCAAACATCGATCATCTTTCTGTTTTCATGGAGGAGAGAAGGAAAAAAAGGAAAAAAGCATGATAGAAAAAGTGAAACCTAAACATATTTTTTTCTCCTCCAAGTCAGAAGCACTGTCCTGCATTTGTAAGAGAGGAGAGTAAGTTTTACTGTTGATAGTGGACCGGTTAGGGTAAGGCTTTTTGGTCAGCTCTCTTCAAATTAGCATATAAAGTCCGATACCTGTAAATGTTTCTAGATGTGTTTATCTTCCTGTGACGTCACAGAACAAATTTTTTTCCTGGTTTTTCCTTTGTGACCAGACATTGTTTAAATGTAAAATTCCATATAAACCAAGTATAGATTTTCCTATCGGTACTAAACAAAGATGGCTCATGGTTATGTTTAACTATAGAATTGAGGTTATACCATTTATCCACATCTCCTTAGAACCTTCTGAGACACTGGCTTCATTAAAAATGAATAAAAAATTGAATAAATGAATGAGTGAGTGAATGACCAATGCCAGAGTACTACTTTAGCTCCTACTAAAACTAAGAACAGATTATAGCATTGCTTTGTATCTGCTAAATATTTCTGTCTACATATGGGCTGCACTTTATCAAGGAAATTACTTTCAGAGAATCTAGTAGAAGGGGGAATAGCTACTCCTTTAGTTCTGTTGTAAATCATCAGGAATTTTTGCTTCATGGATTAGCACCTCTTGTATCCTTCATCTCTTCAGGGCAGTAAGCTGAGACAACCATAATAAAGACCAGAGCTATTAGCTACCACCATCACAAAACTTTCAGGGCAAACAGGTCATCAAAAAGACCTGAATCTGGAACTGGTTATTTCAGTTGGCTTTATATAAGTCTCACATTTGGTAATTGCCCAACTTCAAGGTTTTGAATATTTTACTAATAACTTTCAGCTACCTAGTTAATATCTGATTGTGTTGTGGATGTGACCATGAAGCGTTGCTACTCTAAAGGGCAATAGGAAAAAATAAAGCTCACAGCTTAGAAATATGCGTATTACAAATATATGTATATTATAAATATATGCACAAAATTTAGAGTGTAAATTATGCATACCAAAAATCTTGTCTCATTTTTTTTAAATAATTTGAGGTCTGTATACTTGATTCTCACTCCCAGAGGTGTCTTTCCCCACTGATCCCTCCTCATGAGGCCTAACCTACATCCAGATAGACTCAGTTCCACTCGGTTCTTTTTAAAGTTCTTTCTAGTAGACATAACTTTGTAGTTGTATCTCTTTGTTAGCTCTCTCTCTTAGTGTCACACTATCGCCTTCACACTGTGGCTGATCTAGTCTCCTGACTGTGATGGAAAGATATGGAAATGAATATCCTCTCTGGACTTAAATATCCCTTTTTGATGGTGTCGTTTCCTGTCCAACAAATCCTTAGAACATTTAAGTATGAATGAAGATTTCCTGAAATATAAGTGACATTGGATAAATACTGAAGGAAATAGTATGTGTATGTGCTGGGTAGGTAGCGTTCGTTGTGCTTGTAGTGTGTTCATTGAATGGTTGTTCTGCTGTTCACTTACAGTGTTATGGCATAAGACTCATCTATCCAATGCCAGTGTTATCCTGCAAGCTACTTGCAGCAGTAGCTTACAGGGCTCAAGGTATTTCCAAGTTAGTGAACAGTAGTTACAGAATTTCAGTCGAGTAAATTATTTTTTCTATTAGTATTCTGCCAAAGAAATGTTTCTTTTCACTCAAACCTTCCTCTGCATCCCAGATTAACCAATAGTCAAATGTTTATTGAGCATTTACTAAACATACTCAAGTCTAATAGAATTACAAAAACTAAAATACAATTTAATTGTCCTTGAGACTCTGGGAAAATTAAGTAGAAAGCATATGTTCCATGTGAATAAAAAAAATAGGCTCAATATCATATAGTATTTTAAGCTTTCTATATGCTCTCAGAAAGACTTCCTTGTTGAGCAAAGTTTATTAACATCAGATTTGAATAAAGCCATTAATTAAGCCAATTAACTCAGCAGCTATCTAAGGTCCACATGAGAAGCTCTGGGAAGCATTCAGTCCAGGCATTATATTCAGCATTCAAAATTACAGAAAACTTCTCTAAAGAAGTCAAAGAGAATAAAGACAGAAACACTCTGGGGTGAGGCACAGCTCCCACATGAAAAATAGCCGTTGCCTGGGAAAGTTTCAAAGGAAAATTTGCATAAAAACAGTTACATTTATCCCACAATTAAATTTATTGAGATTTCCTAGAAAGGAAAATGGAAAATTTGAGAGCATTTTTAAAACTCTCTCTCTCCTTCTCTCTCTCTCTCTCTCTCTCTCTCTCTCTCTCTCTCTCTCTCTCTCTTTTTCTCTCTCTCTGTCACACACACACACACACATATATATATGCATATATATTCATTAGATATCTTCTACTAGATTCAGCCTCAGTGGCTGAATCTAATGGATTTTTTCTATATGTGTAATATGATTATATATATTATATATGATTATATATTATATACATTGTTATATCTATTATATATGTGTGTCTGTATATATACACATATACATATATATAGAATGCCTCAGCCACTGAGGAAGAGAAAGGGGCAAAGGCAGCATCAGGTCTTTAACTGTTTAAGGGCTGGATGTTTCTTTGATCTCCACAGTTTTTCTCATATACTGTAGACTTGTGTGACTGCACAGGGCTATCCTAAACAGTATTCTGTGTTACTACTATGTCAGAAGTCCCTCCCACAGTGTCTATAACATAATTCATGCTAAGTAAGCACTCGTGTGGTTGAAATTAATTTAGATTTCTTAGAGACTAAGCAATATTTTAGAATTCTCAAGTGAGTTCAAATATATCAATATTAAATATGTTTCCTGGCTATTACATATTTCCCTCTCTATCTCAAGTATTGATCGGGCTGTATTTGTAACTTGATCCATGGTATCCCAGTTGAATATGATCTTTATTAAAATGTATATTTAGAGAAATACATGAATGATATCCAGATCTGATATTTGTGCCTGTAAATTTTATTCTCTTTTAAAATGGGAAGGCTGATTTTTGTTTAAAATCTGAAATATTGATTTAATTCAAATATTTTTTAAATTCCCAGTGAACAAAATATGCTTTTTATCAAAGATGATAGAGATATTGGGTTTGAGCATTTGGACAGAAAGAGACCACAAGTAAGGTTTTGTATGTGATAAGAATATCAATTATGGTTGAAATACAGGTGTAGTTATTTTATAAATATAAAATATATAACAATTGAGATCCAGAAATTTTAAAATTCCTTTAAAGTTCGGTACGGAGTTGAAACCAAATATATTTTCTTCTGGGTTAATGGATGCAAAGAATTTTAAAGTTTCATTTGTCATCATGTGGAAGAGCAAAACTACTATTAATCTAGTGGCTCCAAAGCAGAATTGGCACATACATCTAGGTCATGAAGTACAGAGAAATGTGCAGTTTCCCTTGTCTCCTTCTCCATTTGAAACTTTTGTATTATGTCAGAAGGACTTAATAACTGTTTTTTATTTTGATTTCTCTAGTGCACTATGTAAAATTTATATGTTTCAGTAAGTTTGGAAGAGTGGCTAACTCTCTTATACTTCCCAATCTTGTGTAACAACCAACACACAAATTAACTCAAGTATCTTTGAAGAATTTTTTTTTGGTGGTTGTTGTTTTGCTTTTTTTTTTTTCTTTGACTTATAATGTTAAGGTTTAGTGAGTGTGATTTGTTTGTTGCTTGCTTCCTTGTTTTCTACATTACAAGTCCTTTGTATATGTACGATGGCTTCTGTTCCGGATTTTATGGTATTCCTCATATATACACCTCCTAATTACCCTTCAATTTTATGGCCTTTGTTCCACTAATTATTATCTCATACATATATGTACATGTATATACATATATACTTCTAAATTTAACCCAGTCTTCACAATATTATTTTTATATGGGGTTTTACTAGCAGTTACTTTTTAAATTTTAATCTGTATGTATTAACTTTTCCATATTTTATTTTGTTTATAAATATTGTTCTTTATAAAATTTTGCACATTCTTTACTTACCATTAGAATCCATAAAGGTCCCATAAATATTCAGGGAATATTTTATTTTATTTTTGATTTTTAATGTAGTGGAGGATTCTGCTATGGTGTAAATGTGAATACAACATTTGATGAACAGGTTATGGGATCTGGCAGAAAAGGCTTTGTGCTTCTGTTCGTTCACATGTGTGACCTGATCGGTAGCTGTAGGCAATCCACACAGAGAGCAAGCCCAGCAACTTTAACAAACAGTGGCCTTTCACATGCTTCTGTCATGGACACAGCCTGGAATGATGGTAGGAGAAGGCACACAAGAAAGAGACCAATAACCATGAATCTGTGCTTCTTTATATCAACCTATTTTATATCTGAACAAAATACTGGAAGAAGGGGTAATTATCCCTTTCACACAAATAGCTGTATATTGTCCTTACATTAAATTCTAAATTTAGGTTTTCTGATTTATTCACCCATACATTTGTGTTCTAAAGACTGTCATAATTATTAAAATTGTGAGATTAAAATATAAGCTAAACTATTTTTTAAAGCCTAGATATTTTAATGTAGCACATAACACATTTATTTCAGTTCAGGACACAATGGTATCCCTGTTTCCTTCAAAACTCTGACCATATGTTTCTGTTCACCTTTCCACTCTGATTCTTTTCTGTGATCTACCCATGAACCTCATACATAATTTCTCCCATCTAAAACTATTTGCTATTTATTATAATAGCTCTCTCATTGTCTTTCTCAGCAGTTTTTATAGGGAGTGATTTGACTGATGGCTAGAAGGTTAGCTGAAAGAACCCACTATTGTTCTTTCTTTACAACCCCCACCGCATTTCCTTGTAAACCTAGTGAGCATATCTAAGTTGTGCCCACATGCTCGTCATCACAACAACACATACCTGGCCCATTTCTGCCCTATCATGTCCACAGGATACAATCAAAGTTTCTCATTAGAATTCAATGGGCAAGACCCTGTGTATAAAGTCATGTGCTCATTATGAATAGGAAGTTACTAGTCAAAATATTCTACTTATCTCTTCTCCATAACATCATCCTGCTAGAAACATAAAAACACATAGAGTTATCATTCCGGGGATTCTGAGAAAATTAAATCATTTTAACCTCTTCCTTTTTGTGCTTCCTGGAGGGGGAAATAGCTGTGGCATCAACAAAATATGGTTCTTTTTATTAATGCATTCACAACTATAAAAATGATAAACATTCACAACAGGAGACAAGTAATGGCAACAGAAAATAGACATAGAATCTTTTTAGCTTGAAATACTGTATTGGCCATACACCCAGACCACAGGGAAATAAATGTAGCTGAAACATTAAATGGCATACTAAGTATATAATGCCCTTTGTTTATAATTTTAGACACTAAAGTCTTCCATGTAATAAACAATTAGGGAGGAATACCATGATTTTTTTTTAAAAATTTCAAACAGTATCCGGATTCACATTTTAATAAAATTGTTTACTAGATCCTTCTATATATCTCAAAGACAATAGGCATATTTATTAAATATTATGTTGACATAATTTACATACTTACTGAATATTCTTAAATGGAAACATTAAGTATCTTTAAAAGGAAAAATAGAGGTGAGAGGGATGTCTCAGTGGTCTAGTTCATATACAGTTTTTTAGAGGATGCAAGTGAAGCTTCCACTCCCCACATGAGGTGTAATTCTAGATTCTGGTGTTCTGATATCATTTTCTAGACTCCATAAGAACCTGTCCTAGCACACACATATTCAATACACATAGACACACAAAGTATGAATAATTTAATAATAAAAATAAATCTAAGCAAAGAAAGAAATACCAAATTTGTCGAGGTAAGAGATGTGTTTGTACACAGATACTGTTTATACCATGAGAAACATTGCTTGCTTCATTTTAGAATATACCTGTGATAATAAACTGGCAGTGACCTTGACCTTGGCAGCTGTGTTTCGTACTGCACAAGAGAGTATTTCCATGTTAGACACTTCTTAAAATAGCACCCATCCTTGAACTTCAGCATTCCTCCTTGGAGTATCAGAGAAAACTCAGGCAAATTTTGCATATCAGTAGGCTCACTAGAGGTGACACATTTTACCTAGATTGGAATTTGGCAGGGTTTATAAGCCATTTTAATATTTATTTCTTTGAAAGGTAGAGATAGCAGTCGCAGGAGAGTGTTGGCCAGGGTACACAAGATTACTTAAAACACTGAAATAGTTGCCCACATATAAAATTAGAGGACACATATGCAGGGCAGGTGAGCCACCACTCAGAAGATAAAAAGTGCTTCCCAACAAACCTCACAACCCAAGTTCACTCCTGAAAAGACACATGGTAGAAGGGGAGAACAAATTCCTGCAGGCTGTCCTTTGACCTCAGTACATGTGCTGTGGCATGCAGGTATGCATATGTGCACAAACTAAAAATATTTTGGAATAAAAGGATATACAGAGAGAATAGGGTTTTCAGGTTATTTCTAAACACTCAGAAGCTCTAACACAAGGTGTGCTTCCAACAAAGTGACCATCTGTGTTCTTTCCAAGTGTACTATGCTCTCAGCTGGGCACTCTGTGTCACACACCACTTACCAAGATTGCAGCTGTGCTCTGCTTGTGGTAGGTGAGTTCCACCTCATACATTATCATCTGCTTAGAGTGTGCTGTTATTCACAATAACTCATCCAGTGATGATTCAACTTATTTACAAGTGAAGGGGCATTGGCCTAGGCTCTTTGCAGTGAGAGATGAAAGGTGTGTCTCATAAACCTCTTTGAATTCCTACTTAGGCATACATTGTTTTTCTTCTACCATGTGTGTCTTAGAGCTGTACTGGGGATGTCAAGCTTGGTGGCAAGCACTTTTACCTGCTGAACCATCTCAACAGCCCTCTACATATACTTTCTAATATTACAGCTCACGTAGATCTGACTGAGTCCAATGCCCAAGGTCCATTAGCCACCATGCCACCCACCAGTCACATCTGTGGACTCAACAGATTAAACCATCAAATAGAAAGTGAGGGATTATATTAAAAGTCTGATTCCAACATCTGCCTTTTATATACCGAGTACACATTTTGAAGAAATGGCTGAACTTTATACAGAAATCCATAATCTCTTTTTATTTATAGGTTTATTCTCAAGTTCCTTAAAACTATTAGGATATTATTCTAAAAATTCTAATATTAGCTTAAAATGATAGGACATTATGCCACATCAGAATATATGAAGTGTGCGTTCAATACTGTCCAAACATAATTTTTCCAGAGAGCATAGAAGTATTTAGTATGTGCACTACCTACAACTAATATATTTGTAACTTGACTTTAGGACTTATAGGAGAAAATTTTGTATTTTGTTTGTATGATTGTTTCCCTCTATAGACCAAAAGTTCCCAAAGAACTTTTTTATACCTTTGTTATAATCTAAGTATTCTCTAGTCTGCACTTGCTAGTGATAACACCAGTAAAGCTGAAAACTTCATTAAATGTAACTTAACTTGAAGTAATTAAAATTTATCCCTTACAAATGCCAATAACTATTACTACACAATCTGTAAGATGAAGTGCTTTGTTTAGAATCTCTTCTATACATTTTCCATATATGGCCTTTGCAAAACAGAAAATAAGCATGTTGAGGAATAATTAAAAACTATTCAGAGATTCGGTGTCTGTGATTTCATAAAATCTGTTTATTGGAGAACTATCAGCAAGTTCCTGCATGTAGAATGGCAAGGGGCGTGGTTACACATCTTTATTAGTGCTGGGATGTAGGGCTATTAAGGCAGATAGCATGCAGGTTACTAAACAAATTAAAATTTAAACTATTATATGACCCCAAAATCCCATCAGCAAATGTAAAGCTAAAGGAAATGAAAAAATACTCTTGAAAGCATAGCTGTTGGTATCTGCATTTTCATTGCAGGACTATTCTCAATAACTAAATCATAGAATCAAGCCAGGGTAATGAACACGATAAAGGAAACATGGCACACAACAGAATATCATCCAAGCCTAAAAATACGAAAACATCATCACTTACAGAAACAGAATATCATGTTAAATTAAATAAACCAGATACAAAGACATATTCTACAGGGTCTAATACGCAGAATCGTAAGCTGTTGGAGTCACAAAACAGAGAATAGAGTAGTGGTTACTCTGGGATATTTAGGAGGAGATGTTGAATAAAGGATACAAATTCAGTTATGAAAAATATGATTCAAAAATCTGTGATGTAACATTTCAATTGGAGATAATAACAATATTTTAAAAGCCAGTCATATTTTTAAAAATGTTCTATGATGAAGAAATGATAAGTCAAGGAGGTAATATGTGTTACATAGCTTGACTTACCCTCTTCAAATTGAGTACATATAATGATGTGTGATATACATATGGCAATCAGAAATATATAAATCATTTTGTTCATAAGATAATATCAGAGTATGATAATTTGTGATTGCTTTGAATAAAAGACTTTGACCTAGGGCCGTTAATGATTGATGCTGGGAACTAGTTGTGTTTAATGGGTCACTGTAAATTTGTTATTTTCCCTTGGTCCCAGCAGAGATGGGTCAGTTAAATTCTCATTGCACTTGCCTGTATCTAATGTCACAGTCATGGAAATAGAGAGAGCTTTGCCTATATCTGAACTGTTACTTAAAGCAGTATTATTCTTAGAAAATTCATTAGGCTTTGAAGAAAAATAATAGCTGCACACTAGATTGAGGAATGTAATGATAGTCACTAAAATATAAAATATTCTCTGTTCCTTTTCTTATATATTTAAGCTATCTAAAGAAAATTTCAGGTATAAAATTGCCTCCTGCTTTTAAGTTCCATTGTGACAGTCAGTCTAATAATCTAGATTGCTTTGTTTCTTAGGAAGCAAAGAATAAGGAACAGTTTCCAGTCTGAGTTTGTTTTTCTTTTCTTCTCTCTCTCTCTCTCTCTCTCTCTCTCTCTCTCTCTCTCTCTTTCTCTCTCTTCTTTCTTTCTTTTTTCAATAAAGAAGAAGCTTCCTAATGACTCGCATGAAAACTTGAGGTTACAGTGTGTGAGCCTGAGAATTACAGTGCAGAGGAAGGAGGAAAGTTAGGCTCTGGTGAAGTAGAGGGCAGTGTTACACTGTGAGTTGGCTTGTCACAGAGATAGACAAAAGCTGGTTACTGGGAGAAAGATTGCACAATTAGTCTCAGAAATGATCTAGCGTTCTCCACTTTACCCACAATGAGCTCCACTTTTCAAAGTGTTTAGAACAGAGTTCTATAATTGAATCTTCCATGAGTATTGAGAAATATTAGTTCTTGAGTTTGTATTTCACTTGATTTCTATAGCGGACAGTTTGTGTTTGAGTAGACAGATAATTAAGATATTTCTTTTAAAAAGTGTTCCGTATTAATAAATAGCAAAATAGAATCATTTCTAACAATTCTGTCTACTTTTAATAAAATATTTTGAGCTAAACAATAAAATAGAGAAACAAAGTCTTACTAGATTTTAATGGAACACAGATATAGCCTGGAGAGTTAACTACTTTAGGGAATGTATGAGCTCTGAATACTTATTTTCAAGGTGCCATTTTGAATTCTTTTCACATAGTCTAAAAAGTTTCAGTTCAGGTCTGTTACTCCTTAAAGACTGTAGGTTAAGACAAATTCACATGAAGTTAATTTTCTTTACCCCAGGAGACATGTCTTAGCTCCAGGATCATTGGAAATAACAGGAACTCAGTTTTTCGTTTTATTTTTACTGCTGATAGTGATAGCTCTGATCATCTTTATGTTATCATAGAACAAATGTTTCATGTTATTTTCCGCAAAAATAAAATTTTAAAATTGTATTTAAGAGTAACTTTAGTGAATATTTCAGTAGACATATAGTTTCAGAAATGAAATCTCTTCACTGCATGATTACAGTGCATTGTCTCCTTCCATGGACCATATGCACTCATTTGTAATAACTCAATGATGCTTAAGTATGCACTAATTCTTCTAATGTGACATAAGAAACTACCCAAGCTGCAATTCGAATTGTGGCAAATTTATTTAGTTTCCCAAACCTAAAATTATATTATCCTTAGAGAACACTTTACTTTGTTTATACAAATCGTGCTACATCCATATGTCAGCAATAGCATCCTTTTTGTACCTGAACACATTGTACTGTTAGTTTCTAACCCTTGTACTTGAAAAAGGGAAGAAAGATACAATTGGTTTCTGTAGAAGGCAAATAGTCAGAAGCTAATGCCTGATAATGAAATGAATTTAGTTACTACGCACTCATGGAACCTCTCTTGTATGTCTTCATTTGACTCTGCTGGAAATTTCCTTCATGTTCTATAGAGCTGAGAGATTCATCGTGTATGATTTCTAGTGACTTAGAAGCTTACCATGAACTACTAATGCTGTTATGAGTTTCTTTTGACACCTTCATCATTTCCTTATTTTAATTCAAGTTATATAGCCAAAAATTAGGAAGCGGCAGTAATATAGTCAATGTGGTACTACATTTCAATGATTTTTTTCTTGATATTATTTCAAAGTATTTATGAAATGTCTTCATATTCATTCTTATATATTATGAAGTTATGTATTTTGATAAATAAAATAATTAGTCTTATATCCATCTTGATTCTTCAGACTATTATTTATTAGATACAAATGTAGTAATTTATTAGTAATATTATATATATATATATATACATATATAATTTAATGTTTCTTCACATATGTGTGATATGAAAATGTCATATCAAGAATATTAATAACCCTCTAGATCTTGAATATCCACACTGTTGTTTGTACTTCTTGTTGTCTGCTTTGAAAACTACCAAGAATATGATCAAAAACACTTAAGTCTGCTAAGTTCAGTTGGGAAAAGACCCCAATGGCTGAATTCACACATGTTTCCTGACAATCACCCCCCAGTTCTTTCCTTTGTGTTTCTGATAGTGTCATGCAAAAGTCTTCATGACATTTTGCTATTTCTGCAGCTTGCATTCTAATACATACCCCATAGCCAGCATGAAACACACATACATACACACATACACAAACATATACACAAATACAGACCCACATATTATACACATACAACACATCCACAAATTTTGAAACTTTATTCTTCATGTATCATCATTTATCATATTCAATAAATGATTTTTAAGTGAAATTGCCAAATACCTGAAGAATTTTGTGACCTTGCATGATATTTTCAGATTTCCCAGAAGTTTGTGCTTTTTCTATTATCACTTTAAAGTGTATCATATATAATTTTAAAAATTCACCTAACAAATACATAAAATGTGTAAGAACTTTTGTAGTCATTACTATATAACAGTGAACTACTAGGACAGTTTACAGAATTTATGTTTCTTTCACCTCTCTTCTAATATGTATGTGTGTGTGTGTGTGTGTGTGTGTGTGTGTGTGTGTGTGTGTGTGTGTTGGGGTCTTATATTCAACATTTCTTTAGGAGCTCATATGTTCAATTTCACTTTTAGTGATTTTTTTTCTTGTATGTTTAAAGATTACAATTCTAGAAATACATGTCAGCTATGGCAGGAACATTACTCATAACCACTCTGTGGAAGTTAGGTCAGGTTTTGGCAGAACACCTGTGTTTCCTTTCTGTCTGTCCCAGAGTGCTCATTCATTTTCCTAGAGCAGACACTTTACTTTCAATTCAAAATTCCTGGTGGCAGATAACACAACCCAGTAAATACTTCATTTTCAGATACTCTCATCAAACCTTATTTTCCCCAGAAGAAGATTCTAATTTGTTCTCAGGGCAGTTTAAAGATTAAATGATACCAAGTAGGTGGCAATTTCTGGCATGTTGTTGAAGGAATGCTATATTTTTCCCTTTAATCCTCTTGGAAGGTCTTGCCTATAGTAGCTAGTCAGGAGCCATGTTTTGTTTTGTTGTTGTTTGGTTTTGTTTTTGTTCGTTTGTTTTCTTTCAACCCCACAAAGTCAGACAGAAAAAATGTATTCCTTAGTCTATCTAGAAATTATTGATGTTTATAAGAGCTCTTTTAAACTTCAGACTAAACTTCCTGAAGTCCTGAGAAATTTTCCTAAAACCTAGTAAAACATTTCTTCACCATGCACAGCTCACATGTATCAGACACAGATTGGAGCACATGAGACACTGAAAATCATCTGACTTGTGCTCAGAAAAATCAGGTGGTCATATATCCTGTTCTGGTCATTAGATGCCTGGGTCAATGTCTTTGGACCAGAGGCTTTTTTAAAAAGATAATTTAAACTACTCTGTTGACTCATTTTGAATTTTGTGCCCAAGAGAGACTTTATTACTTTTTATATGAATCACTCTAAGATTTTTTTCATATTTCACTTGTACAATTAGTTTTTTTAAAGAGAATATTTTACATGATATCTATCGTAGTTCATTTTTAATTAAGTACATGAATAGAATGCTTACTATGCAAAATTCAGTCTAGAGTATCCTCTAAAGAAAGAAGTTGTAAGTAATGATGTCATGACTGAGTTCCCATGGAACTCACATATGATTCTAGCTTTAAGAATGTTTTATGTAGCTTAATATAACAAGTAAGAGATGATGAAGACTTATACTAAGAAACTAATTTGTTGAATTATATTTTTCTGCATAGTAAAAACAAAATTAATGAAGATAATGTTTCATTTGTCCCCTCCCCTGTAGCACCTTTCTACTGGACAAAAATACTATTAATCTAACTACGAGCTATCAACTCTATCTTTGTTATAGCTGGACATCCATCCAAATTACTGTCACTCTGGCCATGTCTTTGTTGTCTATAAATATGTAATTGAACTGTATAACTATAACTGCTTGACTATGTGCTTAAAAGTATTTTGACTAAAAAAGAAAAGCTAATTTACATCACAAAACATAATATTTTATGTAATTTAATTTTTGTGTAAAAATGTCATGTGAAGAATGCCACAAAGAAAAATACTACATATTCTTCAAAATGTAATGATTTATGTATGTGTAAGGAATCTGCATTCTACATATACTCACTATGTCGTCATGTACGTTTTAAGTACATATTAAGAAGATCTCTATTTAAAATACATGGTGAGCTATTCACAAAGTATTCTTTAATTATATGGAGAAACTTGTTAAAACTAAAATGTCAAATAGGATTGTCTTACTTGTTGATGTTTTCTTAAATTTCACAGTGGTAGATGTTATTTTAGCATTCCTGGTTGCCAGTAGAATTGAAAGAAGCCACAAAAGCAATAGCACCTATATTTAAGCTGTACAATGTTTCCTAAGTTGTTTAATTTAATCTTGCCTTTTAAAATACCTCTACAAAACCTGATGTTTAAAACAAACAAACAAACAAACAAACAAACAAAAAAAACATACCCATTAAGTGAAAGACATATGTTTGATGTGGTCAGTCCTTAGATGGCTTCTATTTTTATATTTCTAAATATGAACTCAGAGCAGATTTCCAAGCAGGTTTACAGAAACATAGTGCTTGCTACTATAGCACAAAAGCCACATACATACAAATGAGTTCCTCTCTGTAATGACTAAGTAAATAGTTGTGGGCTTTTCATTCTATTTGCGCTGAACTTCTTTGTTTCTACTCTTCATTTATTCCTAACCATCTCTCTGTTTTCTGTTCTCCATCTATCTGTGTGTCTCCCACAATTTTCCCTTTCTTTCTTTCATCTTTTTTTAACTTTCTTGTTCCTCTTTTCTCTGAGCATCCCCCAGGCCCATGCCATTCTGAGCTCTTCCTTGTCTCTCTTCCCCCAGCAGTCTGTTTAACATGCATACTGTCTTTTTCATTTTTACATATTTGCTTCTCAGTTCCTGTTTTTCTTCACTGGAATCATTTGCTACATGAATTAAAATTTTCTTCCTCTTCTTCTGTTGCTTTCTTTGTCTCTTTTGTTCTATAATCTTGTTACATGTATTTTCTCTTATGGATATATATATTTTTTTTCAGAACTCTATGGTCTTTTCTCAACCTCTCCCAATTTAAAACTTTTAATTTCCTCATTGACTCTAATGTGCCCCACAACTTGCTGTCTAGATTCCTTAATTTTCACTTTTTTTCTGTTATATGTTATTATCATTCACTTAGTAAATCATACTGAAAATACAACAATAAAATTATTTAAAATATAATTTTGCTGAAAACAGTATTATTTTCTGCTGTAATATTTTTAGCTGGCACAATGTAATGCACACAAAATATTTGGTCTGTTTAATGAGAAATTTAGTTTATTCGGGCATATGTATGCTATCTGTCCTCAATAGATACATTAAGAAGTTTAACTGTTTGCTTAAGAGAGAGAAACTATATTATTGATAAATCAGACACCAGTCTCAGACTGTTCTTTGATGGAATTCATTCACCTTTTTTCTTTTGTCCAAGTGATCCAAAGAAACCTTAACAGAAGCCACATGTTTGCTGTGTGCATACCAGAAGGCTTGCCCTTTGTCAGTGGGTGCTCTGCCGTCTTCGGATGGGTGGGAGAATGTGGAAGTGGGTCTTGTTCATTGCTGCTTTATTAAGCTCACTCCTGCATATGATTCTACTGTATACTTGCAGATTGAGGATTACAAAAGAAACTGTTGCAAATGAGAAAGGGACCACAGTGCTGCCTAGGAACCCTTCTCTAAATTAGAGAAGTACATTAATCCTATCTTCACTAGCAAGTTAAACATTTTTATAGTGAGCAATGTGTCAAATAGATACCAGAATGCTTTCTGGAGATCCACTGCTGATCTGTTATACATTCATATTCAACAAGACTGAAAGTGCTGTATGACCAAAACGCCCAGCGAATCATTGCAAAGCACGGGTATAGAATTTTTAGTCTTGAGTCAGAATAGTCTTGTGTCAGGCTGAGGGGGATTAATACTTAAAGGAAACAAGTTTTCCTCTTTGTAATTTATATCAAGAATTGTCATACCTATTGTACTATTTGCAAACTGTTCTGATTCTGTTTGACTTTTTTGTAAAGTCAATTATTAAGTAACAAAATGTGTATAATGGATATTTATTTTTTAATTGTGAAAACTTAAAATTAATTCTTAGGGGATTTTAGTGAGAATTTAACATGTGTTCATATCTTTAAATGGCTATATCTAAATGTATTTCTATCAACTTGTGTATTTGTATTCTTCTGAGATTTCTAAAAGCAGTCTATTCTGACATTAAGAAGCACACACACATACACACTCACACATTTGCACACATCCATTGAAAGACGTCTGCGGGTGGTGGGCATTGAGGAATACTTAGAAAAAAGGATGTAACTTTTACCACACAGGATTATAAAATTACCCAGTGCTCTTCATTTAATCAACGGCAGTAACCCAAGACTATGAATACTACTCTCAGTGGTCATCTGTTGATATTAAAGCTTTAAATTTCTAAAGAAATGAGTAAAGAACTTCTAGTTACAGAAATTGTATTTTTAGTCTTAGTTTGTTCTGTCTGTCATTTCTACCAGGGTTGAGAATAAGGACAGTCCTCTAATAGATTATATAAAAATATGGTTTTTTTTCTGATAAAAATACTGTAGAGAGCTTAGAAATTTTCATCTTTCTTCCCCCTCTGTCTGTGTGTATATATACATACAAATATATATATATATATGTATATATATATATACATATATATATATATATTGTGACATATATATATATTTGTGGCTATAATTTTTAAAATAATATTGTGAAATAGAATGTTTAATTTTTAAATATAATTTTTATAGAATAAATACTAAAACTGAAGTCCAAAAATTAATGAATACTTTGTGTCACAGTCTTTTCTTTAAATCAATTCGATTGTAATATATTTCTAATATTATGTACTTATATTTATTTTCTAAAGTATCAGCCCAGTATTTACATTTTATATTTTAATAATAATTGCTTTTTTATATAATTTATTAGGTTCGTTTCTGTTTGAAAGCCACAGAATGCTTCAGAGA
Organism: Mastomys natalensis; assembly: GCA_021653895.1. Classification (NCBI taxonomy): domain Eukaryota; kingdom Metazoa; phylum Chordata; class Mammalia; order Rodentia; family Muridae; genus Mastomys; species Mastomys natalensis. The sequence goes on along the minus strand of JAJTUV010002244.1, from coordinate 189,588 downwards.
GAATGTGTTCTAAACATGAACTACACATTGGTTTTATAAGTACCAATGAGAACAAATTCTTAAGAAATAAAACCATGAAGGCAGTGATATTGAAGTTTTAAAATAAAAATACATATATTATACATTTAAATTATCTCAGAAGTGTACCACATATGCAAAATATTTATTTTTAATTTTATTGTATTTCTCTAATATTTTTTTGAGCTCCTGTTTCAGGCTTTGCTATTTGTTCCTATACTAATTCCCAACTTACTGGAACTGTAAAAATGCTTTTCAGAAGAGTGGAGAAGAAGGACAATGTAGTGGGACCTCTGAGCATTTTAATGGTTTAGTATATTGTCTTTCATGTTGAAGACTTGAGAAGCCCTGGTTCAGAGACTGTTACAACGCCGTGGCTGAGGCTCTCCTGCACTTGATGCAAGATCGGCTACACTCTAGTGCATTCTGCAGTGGTGTACTACTAGTGCCTGCATCACGACTCAACATTAACACAGCATCCTTTCTGCTGGAAATCTGTGCATGGACGTGGCTTTGAGTCCCTTTCTTTCTCTGATGACTTCAGTGGCAATTTACCAGGTGTATAAAACGTGGATGTAAAACATTAAAAGAGGGCACAGCAGAGGTTTCGTTTCATACACTCATTATTTTTCTGGTTTTTTTCCTTCCTTCCTTTAGTTTTTTACTATATTTTTTTTCCTAAAGGAAAAACTACTTTTTAGTTCCTGGCATGAAAGAACCTCAAGAAGAGAATTTAAAATGATAAAAGCTGAATGGGATTCATATCATTTTCCTTTCTTGCGTTAGCCTTTGTCCCTGTAATACAAATGTCACAGAAGTAAGAATAAAATATCTCAGCCTTTAGGATTGAATGATAGCTCATTCATATGACAATGATTACTGCGCTGGGGACAGAACATCTTTCAGAACATAGCCATTCTGTGGCAAAGATTATAATGATGAAGAGAAATGGGGCAAAATTAACCAATTCTCTGATATGTATAAGAAATCTTATATGAGTCGTCTAATGTGGTAATATGCATTATATCAGCTAGAGGTAAAGTGTGGTAAGAAAAAGGTTTCCCCTTAGATCCAAATGCAACCAATTCAGTGTAATTTTTTTTTTTTTCATGAGACTACAAGGGAGAATCTCCGCTTCTACCAGTAGGTGTCACTAGAATCAACAGAAACACCCCAAGGGCTTTAGGAACTGAAGTTAGAGAGACAGCCCCACAGTACACAATGAAAATAAAACAAACATTTCATCTATGATAAATTTTGTGTAACACAACGCAAAATGAAAAGCTCTGGGTAATTTTATTTTAATTGTCTCAACAAAATCTGCCATGTTTTTACTACAGGAGCGTCTCCAGTGCTCTGGGCGAAAATGGCTCAGGAGCTTGGATTTAGGAACTTCCAGCCACTGGGCTTGCCTTCCCTGTCAGACTGCGATTTAGTGGGTTTACCAGTCTCTTGTAATGTAGCTGGGCCTCCTGTTTAACCCTTGCTTGGACTTTGAATTACTCTGCTTTCGAGACTTAGGGTGATTATGAAAAAAGCTGCTAGGAGAAGCAGTTTTTGTGTCTCACCTTTTCTAAGAGCCATGTAGGGACAAGTTGGGCACCAGGCTGTTGAATGCATTTATTTTTTTTACACTCCCTTGTCACTCCATGCTGCCTTTGATGGGATGACATAAAGTGCTGGTTCTAAAGTGTGTCAGACCATTTGAAATTTCAATATCTGAGTAATGTAAAAGTCTGTACTTGCATACAAGCACATATATTCCAACATTTCGTTCTATTGGGCAATTTTCACAAACTGTATGTTATAATAAACTGGACTCTCACTATTAGTCTTGTTAGAATTTACATGTCACAAAAAACTGCACTTCCTTCCACATAAGACTTTCATAAAGGCTCACTTAAGCATTCATAACTGCCTCTGATTGTCATGGAGGCTGTGGCACAGTTTCAAAGATCCATATTATGTATGGCAGCCTCAACAGAAAATCTATGCATCCCTCCTTACCTGTCTTCCTTTGTACAGATTCTATTTGTTCCAGTTAGAAATAACTTCAAAACATTTGTATTTTTAAATCCCTATCTCAAATATTTTCTGTAAATGTTAAATTATTGACAAGAGTCTCCTAATTATACAGCCTGACTTGGAGACAAATGCATACTTGGCTCAGCTCTGTCAACTGAAGTTTTCTGAGCCTCTGTATAGGATGGAATGCCATATGCAACCTAACCTCAGAAGGAACTTTTTAACATTGACTGAAATTCCAGTAACCTGGGGTGATATGTTTAGCTTGTCCCGAAGCTTGTCCTAAGAGTGTTCTGTTTTTTTTTCCGTGTCCCTTGAAGTGCTAGTAAAGGTGACAGCCTCACAGATCTCTTTTGTTCCAGTCTAAAAAAGTCAGTCAGATTTCCATTAGTCCTCATGGCTCTTTTGAACACCAGGCTTTTATTTCACACTTAAAAGAAAAACTGTCAAGGATTTTACTCACCAAATATATCCTACCTACAGACGTCAGATGGTGTTGATTAGATCCTACATACTAGACACCCGTTTAAAAAATCCAGTTTTCTGTCACTCTAATTCTATGCCTGTAAAATAATGACCATTATTTGCCACACTTTCGATGTTCTGATGCTCTGTAGTCCTCCTGGGTGGGTCCTGAGACAAGGTTGAGTGTCAGAGATGCAACATCAGGCATTGTCTATGGGAAATAAGAGCGATGAGATACACATGTAGCCATTGTATTTTTCTTTCACAATTGTAGGCAAAACCACATTAAACACTGGATGGACCTGCTTCATTCCAGATGCAAAAGCAGAGAGCACATGAATAATTGTTTTCATTTGAATGTAACATGTCTACAAACTATAAGAAAAAGCACTATCTCTTTTGGAGATAAATGTGGTAAGGCCCCTTTAAGAGCTTTCTCTGGTGCAGCTTCTCTAGTCTCTCTGGCTCTTAAGATGGCCTGATCCTCTTTTCTGGAATTCTGTCAATTAGTTTTGTATCTGTCACCCTAACGTCTCTGAAATCGCTTATTCTGAGAGATTTCAATATTTACTCTGATGACATTTTTCGATTCTCGACACAGAAATTCTTAGAAGTTTTGAATTCACTTTGTATTCTTTAGTCCATATGAATCTGGCAATCAAGATTTCTTGCAGTTTAATTTGCTTTCTGTTGAGGATTTAAATGATATTATCCCAAAGCTTTAGCCAACCACTTCCAGTCCCTAATCCGTGGCCTTCCTCACTGGCAAGAGACAGTTTCAGGTTTCTTGGTTTAGCTTAACCCTCACGGTTAATCTCTGACTTCTGTTAAATTGCCATCATATTTGAAATCTGCAATTGTAACTCTTCTTAAAATCTTGCTCACAAAGGAAAAAATACGTTACATGTATCACCTTAATTTTTTTAATTTAACTAAGAGCAGAGGAATAGAGCCAATTCTAGGCGCTGGGATTATCTTAACTGTCATCAGATCTAGAATGAATTTCAGTCAGGATTTTTTTTCCTTTCATAGCACATAAATTGCTCTTGTCAGTATTAGGGGCAGTCTGACTGTCTTTTGAGACACTCTGGCTGTCTCTAGTCCAGCTCCTGCAGGTCTTTTACACTGTCTTGCAACAGGAAATTCATTAAAATGCTTTTCAACCCTACAAAAGTCTATGTGGCATTGTTTGTTTTGTTCTTACTTAATTCCAGTTTCCTTCAGCTAGAAGTTGTCAACAGATTATGTCTTGCATCTTCGGGGCCTCTGGCTGGAATCTGCATGCTACAAAGATTTGTCCACAGATCTGGAAGACATACTCTGCTCAGCCAGATACACACTCTCGGGTTGCTGCAAGAAATGTTATACAAGCTCTTTTCAGTGGATCTGTTTATTTGGCTGGCTGACTGGTTATAGGGAAATTGCCAAATTTTTCTAAAATTGAATCCAGATAAGACAGAATTCTTTGTGATTGAATCTTATCCCTTGGTCGATCAACACTCTTCAGTCACGTTAGAAGTTGGCAACTAACTCCTAGTGCTGATATCCGAAGGGAAAACCTTGGGTTTATGCTTGACTCTGTTCCATCATGTATGGACTGTGTAAACATAAATATTAAACTGTCATGTTTTCCTTTGATAAATACAGCAAGAATAAAAAAAATCGTTTTCATCCAAGATTTGGAGGATGGCATTTTGATCTCTAACTTTCACAATGACTACCGAATTTCCCTGTTAACTATGTGGGTACAGCAAGCCCTGTTTCACTACATGCATTTTAATACTAATGTCCAAGAAGCTGGGTGATGCTTAAATATCCTGATAAATGCTGTATTGAACCGTATTTACTCCCCCACCCACTATTGTGAAAGCCACAGATTAGGGAATGTTAGGAGACAAAATAGTTATACTGTCATGTCCTAGCTGCCCTTTCTGGAAGCATACAGCAGGCAGCATTGCAGCCTATTCCAACAGAAACTTCAATTTGGATTGAATTAAGATGAGCAAGTATTTGATACTTCCAGACATGGTGTCAGCATTAGGGGATTGGTGAGATGAGTATTTCTTCTGGTACAGCCACACTTCCTTGTAGATCATTGTAAGTGAGAATATCCATGAGTATCATAGTGGCCATGTGATATCGTGAAGGCTAAATGTGACGAGTTATCTTCTATGCCTCCAGATAGAAATACATTTCAACTTAAAAAGATGTCTACTCAAGTGATCTTTAATGATGGCATTTGATCAGGGCATATAGCTACATAAATTCTGCCTTTATTTCATATTTAAATCCTAAAGATTGTACTCTTAAGTATCAAGATAAGATGCTCAGTCTGTTACCACCATCTGAAGTATTGGTTTTCATTTCCAAAAACATTTCTGTATGGATTACATTAGATTTTGAGGGAATTCACTCTCTAGACTCAAGAATTTACTTATTAAAACAAAATTGAAACATTCCCATTTTTGGAACTTTTCCCTTTCACATCCACCAAACAGGTAATAAGTTTCAGGGAATTGCTTGTTAATTCAGGATATTGTAAATCCACTATCAAAGTATCTCTGTGTATAGGTAGCATGAAAGTCACAGAGGTAAGGTTGATAACATGGAAAGGTTAGAAATAATAAGAAATTTAATTAACAAATTATTGCATAAGTGCTGATATGCTCACAAAATACAACTTGCATAAACTAAAATAGAATTGTTTCTAGGATACACTAAGTTACAACAAAAGAATGTTGTCACTCCTCATGCTCAACTAACACTAAAGGCCTTTTGAAAAACCTTTATGGAAACCCACTTCAGTAAAAGCATCCTAAAATATATACATACAGGAAATGGATTTAAATGGAGTCACCATATAATGGTGGATACAATGTTCAAAAGAGCCATCTTATAGAACTAAGTCATCCTGTCCCCAAATGGGTTTTATCTGTTGGGTCAATGGCAAAGGGCTCCTATAGACTTCTAAAGCATCACAAAACAGTGGCAATGGTAATGCCTGTTAGTATGACCCTATTGCTGAAGATTACTTATTTATGTACTTAAACATGGAAAATCTAACTGGGATCTAGCTAGAAGGCTCACCCTTACTAAAAATTATTCGTGGTCCTGGAAGGCAGTTGTATATCCTATGATAGGGGAACAATAATCATCAGTCACCCAACTACAAACCCTGCAATCTATTAACAGCAAGATATACTTGTGTAATAGTGATAAAATATTATGTGAGTAATAAACCTTTTTTTTTTTTTTGGTAAGATTTAGACCCCACTGCAAGACATGAAGCTCATATCTGACCCTGCTAAAGTTGACAAGAACCAAAAACTAGATAGATCATGAACCCTAAAGGCAAACCTACTACTGTTATTCTGCTAAAGGAACATTGCAATATTATAGCTCCTGACAATATATTGTAATCATAATCATCATCAGAGAGGCTTATTTCAGTTCATGGTAATTAACATGGAGATCTACAACTTGACAATATGCAGGGAGTGAGAGACTTTGGAACACTCAACACTAAATGAGTGTTTTCTAAATCCTTCCCTCAAGTCTAAGGTTCTATGCAGAACAAGAGACAGTAAGATTGTATGAGAAAGGCGTGGTAGATGTCTCCACAAATGCCAATTCAATATGAACTCAGAGACTCGACAACAAGCACAAGACCTTCACTAGTTCAAGCCAGACAAAACTCATATTGAGAAAGAAAAGTAGAGCCAAAGACAGACCCATAACCAAGAAGCTATTTGCAATTGATAGTTTCTGGTGAAGGGAAAACACGTTTTCTCAGATAGCACTCTTTAGGTATATAAGCCACACTCTAGGGCAGGCCCATGGACAAGAGTGGTTGGCCAACCAGAAAGAACTCTAAAGGTTTTATCTGCTTGTTTAGCTTTATTAGTTTCTGTCTTATTGATTTTTGGGTGGACATAAAGTTGGGAATGAATTGAGAGAGTTGGAAAAGAGGAAAGACTAGGATAAAAATGTATTGTTAGTAAAATTAAAAATTAAAAATTGCAATTAAAAAATTAAAATTAAAAGAGCTTGCAAAGAATATGTAATATACCAAGGTCCATTGGGAAAATATAAGAAAAAAATACCCATGCACATGGCTTTATGTTGTTTTTAGATCTTTAGTAGAGGCTTGTAAATATTAGTATAGAATATAATAAAACGCACACCAAAAGTCTAATAAAAATTATTATCTTTTGAGTTAAATGGACGTTCTTAATGTTCCTAATGCTATGACCTTTAATATAGCTTTTTATGTTGTGGTGACCCCAAAACATAAATTATTTTCACTGATACTTCATAACTATAATTTTACTACTGTTATGAATTGCAATGTAAATCTCTGACATGCAGAATATTTCATATGCAACCCTTGTAAAAGGGTGTAATAACCCACTGGCTGAGAACCAATGAGTTAGAGAGATGTCTCAGTGGATACTTGCATGTTTTACTCTTCCAGAAAACTTGGGGACAGTTTCAAGTATTGACAGTCAGCTACCAGAACCCACACCAAATACCTGCTTGTAACTGCAGTTTCAGAGGATCCAAAATGTCTTCGTCTGACCCCCTTGGATACTTAAGTATACACAGAGTACTACACATACACTTATGCAAACATGCATACACCTAAAAAGTAATGAATATAGATTTTACAAAAATTTTATAACAGATGAGACTAGAGAATAAGGATGGAATGAGAAGAAAATGGTCACTGTGATGTTTCTTCAGTGTCTTATCCTGGTGTTGGGGAATGAACCCATAACCTAATACAGAATAACAAGCATTTTTCCTCTGAGTTAACTTCCCACCCTTCCATGTGTTTTAATGCAGAATCTTACAAAAAGTAAGTTAAGCAAACTGTATTTATACTTAATGCTTACTGTACTCTTAAAATTAATTATTATAGCTCTCACACAACCTTAGACTTTTTTTGACATTCAGTGTTGATAAGGCAATCAAGGGCTAAATCAGAGTGGTTGCCATGAAGACAGCATTTTCAGTAAGCAGATGGTCATCACTATGTCATTGTCTGACCAGATGACCACAATGCATTTCATTTTTCCTCAATTGGTACAATGAACTAAGTAAGCTTTGTATTTATTTTGAAGCTAACATATTGTGATAGAGGTTTCAATGAAAACATTTTATAAAAAATAGTATACTTTGCATAGCACTATGGGTACAAAAAATAATTCTTTGAAACATTTTATTCTGGCATATTTCATGACTTTTTGTATCCAAGTCAATGCAAGTCATAGGGTTATTTTTACCATTTATCCCAAAACTTGTATGCTTATTATTCTACTATAATGGCATTAAATAGATTAACAAACAAACAAACAACTTGATAAATGTAATCTTTAAACAAGTACGGATTGTTATGTCACTCTTTGTTGCTCTGATGATCACAATCTACAATCATGTTTTGTCTGATTTACTGATAAAACCAGGACCAGATTTTCAACATGTAAAAAGAGAAGATAAGGCATTGTTTAATGTGGAAAAGCACCTTTTTTTTTTTTTTTTTTTTTGCAATTCCTGAAGTTAAACTATGTTTGAATAAAAACTAATATTTAAGGTAGCAAAAGAGAAAATAGACAGCACTAGTGCTTTTTTAAAAAATTTTAAAATTTATTATTATTATTTTGGTGTGTAGATATTTATTTCTATATGAATATGTAGACATCAAGTGCATGTATGCTGCTCTCACAGTCCAGTACTGGACTTAGACTGTCCTGAGCCTCCATGTGGGTGCTGGGTATTAAATCTAGGTCCTCCAGTAGAACATCTATGGATCTCAACTGCTGAGCTTAAGTGTGGTATTTTTGGTGTAATTATCAGTGATGGTGGTCCAGTTAGCAAGAGTGAATGCTACACTACACAATGTTGCCTCCATTTTTATGACAACGAAGTTCATCTTGATGGAATGTAGCATGGAGAATCACAGCTGCTAAGGAAGATTTTTCTCTCTTGTTCTTTCTTCCGTTCTTATTTCTTATTTATTTATTTATTTATTTATTTATTTAAATCATTTTATTTATTTACATTTCAAATGTCTCCCTTCCAGGTCCCGCTCCCAGAATTCTGCACCCTATTTTCCCTCCAGGGTGCCTCTGAGAGGGTAACCCCATCACATCATCCCTGGATCCCCCTTCCCTGGTCCATCAAGTCTCTACAGGATTAGGCACATCCTTCCCACTGAGGTCAGGCAAGGCAGTCCTCTGCTACATATTGTGTGGGGGTTGGGGTCATGGACCAGCCCATGTATGCTCTTTGGTTGGTGGATTAGTCTCTGGCAACTCCCAGGGATCTAGGTTAGTTGATACTGTTGTTCTTCCTAAGGGCTTGCCATTTCTTTCAGCTCCTTTAATCCTTCCCCTAACTTTTCCACAGGGGTCCCTGACCTCATTCTAATGGTTGGATATAAGTATCTGCATTTGTCTTAGTCAACTGATGGTAGAGCCTCTCAGAGGACAGCCATCTTCAAGTACATCATGGCATCAGTAATAGTGTCAGAGTGCAGCACCTGTGCATGGGATGGATGCCAAGTTGGGCCAGTCTTTGGGTGGCCTTTACTTCAGTCTCTGCTCCAGTTTTTTCCCTGTATTTCCTTTAAACAGGAACAATTCTGGGTCAAAAATTTTGAAAAGGGGCAGTGACCCCATCCCTCCACTGGAGGCCCTGTTTATCTACTGAAGGTTGTCTTTCTGTTATTTAAAGCTATTTTTTCTTTCTTTCTTTTCGGCCTTCCCATCAGAAATTTTACTTCAGTTCATAGAAGGGTAAAGAGGACATAGTGATCTGTCAAAATATCTGTTGTCAGCACTGACTGCTTTCACCAGTATCTAGATAATTAAGTTGCTTGAATCTCTCAGTGACCTCTCTCTCTCTCTCTCTCTCTCTCTCTCTCTCTCTTCTCTCTCTCTCTCTCTCTTATTTCTCTCTGGGCATTCCTGCATCAGTATAGTATGAGATTGCCCAGATAGAGTGTCCCTTCACTGAATGACAGTTATGGATACCAATTGGCTGAAGCTGGAATAATTTTGAGGATCCCTCAGTTTACATAATTGATTGAGGCCGCCCATCAATGTACTGTCTCTAAGGTCAACTTTTGGCCTGCTTCCTCCATTCCAGTTTTCTCATTTACTATCCAGTATAGCTGACTTTAGTACCTCTCAATCAGCCATGGGAATAGGCTGCTTCCAGAGGACTTGCTCTAAGGCTGACATTTTAGTAGCTTCATGACAGAGTTGCCTTGTTTCTCTTTGGTTGCATTTTGTTTTTGAACTAAGTGCAAACTACTACTTCCTTTGGACACAAGGAGGTCATGACATTCAGAATCAATATGCCTAATTGCCTTTGCATGCCACTCAGCCATTCCTGTGTGTCTTTTCCAAAAATGTTCTGCTATTCTACAATCCAAGAGAATTTCTTTACAAGTTCTCAGAGTTATTTCTACATTTTTTTCTCCAGAGAGCTTTTCAGAATTTATAGCTAGCTCTGACTAAATTAAAAATAACTTTCAACTATTTCCTTCAAAGTCATTTGAAGTTCACTCCAGACCAATATCAACACTAAGACTTCTGTTTTAGGTTTTTGTTTATATTATGTTCCAGGTCAATATCTGTTTAAAATACTTGGGGAAAATTCATCTTCAGCTCCTGATTAATATATGGCACAGAGGATAGAAGTTGTATGTTAAAAGCTACAACTCGGAAACTGAAAAATTTCTGAATTTCAGTAAATTGATAGCCATTTATTGACACAAATGCAAATTCTACAACACAAAAAGGTTTTTCTGACTAGGCTATTTCTTTTCAACTTCAATTAAGGCTTATTAACTTAATATAACTTAAAAACTGCTACTATGTAGACTAAATTTGTTTTACAGGAGAATTAAAATAAATAGTTACTCTAGCATCTATTAGAACATCTAATGTAGTATTCTGGTTTGGGCCCAAGCACTGAGCATATCCCAGGCAGCTGCTCTGCACCCAATCTCACAAATCCCAGAGGAAACGGGCCTCATAAGAGCTCTAACCCAGGCAGTATCTTAGGTAAGGAGACAGCAACCTTTCCCCACCCCCCAAATAGGAAGTAACTGGGACCACTAGGACCCAGGAATTCACTCCTGGCCTGGAGAACTGGTTCCTTCCTGGGCCCGAGCACTGAGCAGATCTTGGACCCCAGGTCTAACCCTAGCAGTGACACCGACCCAACACAGTTCTGAAAGAACTGAAAGATAATAGGAAAGACAGGCTCTAGTAAGAGACAGGGCAGATAGCACTAAGGTGATCCCGATGTTGAAAGGCAAGCACAAGAACATAAGCATCAGCAACCCAAGTTACTTGGTGTCATTAGAACCTAGTTCTCCCACACTAGAAATCCTGAATTCCACATCACACCAGGAAAGCAAGATTCAGATTTAAAATCATGTCTAATGATGATGATAGAGGACTTTAATAAGGACATAAATAACACTCTCAAAGAATTTGAGGAGAACACAAGTAAACAGGTAGAAGCCCTTAAAGAGGAAACACAAAAATCCCTTAAAGAATTACAAGAGAACAAACCAAACAGGTGAAGGAATTGAACAAATACATCCAGGACATAAAAATGGAAGTAGAAACAATAAAAAATCACAAAGAGAGACTACCCTGGAGATAGAAAACATCAGAAAAAAATCAGGAGTCATAGATGCAAGCATCACCAACAGAATCCAAGAGATAGAAGAGAGAATCTCAGGTGCAGAAAATACCATCGAAAAAATTGACACAGTTGTCAAAGAAAACACAAAATGCAAAAAAGTTCTTGACACAAAACATCCAGGAAATCCAGGACACAATGAGAAGACCAAACCTAAGGATAATAGGTATAGATGACAGTGATGATTCCCAACTTAAAGGGCTAATAAATATCTTCAACAAAATTAAAGAAGAAAACTTCCCTAACCTAAAGAATGAGAAACCCATAAACATACAGAAGCCTACAGAACGCCAAATAGACTAGAGCAGAAAAGAAATACTTTCTGTCACATAATAATCAAAACACCAAATGCACAAAACAAAGAAAAAATATTAAAAGCAGTAAGGGAAAAAGGCCAAGTAACATATAAAGGCAGACCTATCAGAATTACACCAGACTTCTCAACAGATACTATAAAAGTGAGATGATCCTGGACAGATGTCATACAGACCCTAAGAGAACACAAATGCCAGCCAGGCTACTATATTCAGCAAAACTCTCAATTACCATAGATAAACCAAAATATTCCATGAAAAAACAAATTTACACAATATCTTTCCACAAACCCAGCATTACAAAGGATATTAGCAGGAAAGCTCCAATACAAGGAGGGAAATGATACTCTAGACAGAGCAAGAAAATAATCCTTTTCCAACAAATCCAAAAGAAGATAGCCACAGATTTAGGAATACAAGGCTTAGACCCAGTCCTTCTTTAACTTTTTTAACTGATTTGAGATGGTTAGCCTGTGAGTTAAGGGCCTATAGCAAATTCATGGCTCTGAGTATATTGTTAGGGTATTTTCTATATTTTATTTAGAAATAGTTGAGAGGAGATAACAGACAATAGTCCATATTGCCTTACATGGATAGTTGGTTTTCAAAACATCAGAAGTCCACAAATATTTGACATTACAAATATTTCTGTATTAAGGTTCATTTTGATTAGAGACCTGTCTGCTCCTGACAGCTTCCTGTCTTGGATTCTAAGAAGAAATTGAGCACCTTTGGAGTTACTCCAGTTGTGGTAAGACAGTCACTAGGCAAGAATTGCCTCTTCTCATCTACAGACAAATTACTGTCCTGAAAAGGATACATTTGCAGAATAGTAGACTGATTATATCTGCCAATACAGAGTAATCCTCCCTTAATAATTCTGCATCACTAGGTCTGTCAGATGATCCTGAGCCAGAAGGCTGAAGATCGGATGCTCCAATGTTTTGTAGTATAGGGACTGTCCAGGTGTTCAGCAGTCTCTATAAATTGGCTACGTTTTAGAAGCTATGCTTTGTGCTTTCCATAATTTCATTAATTCAGTCATTCTGGATTTCTGACAGGGTTGAAGACTTATAGTCTCATAGCCATCCCGGCTATTTACTTTGAGAGAAAAGACTTGAGAGGATCATTATCAGCTGACATTCATTCTAAAGCCAAGAAAAAAAAAACAGGTTCAGAACTAAGTCTTTTAGTTAGGCGAGATGACAGAGGTTCTGGTTAGTCAACAAAATGATGGACTGGGTATTAGGTCTATCTTGTACCTTACTGATACAAATTGGTATAGCGATGCTCAATTGCATTTTGAGAAAAATATTTTATCTTAACAGGAAGGGTGATATGTAGGAGGAGCTAAGGTGGGAGGAGTAAGGAGAGGAAGAGGAGGAGCTAGGAGACTAGAGAGAGAGGGAGTGGGAGGAAAGGGAAACATGAAGGCAGATGTTCGAGTGTCTCTGCCAGTCAAAGATAGTTGGTATATCTAGGTTGGGTATTGAGTAACACTTCTGATTGTATGGGCATCTTGTTATTGAGCGTTACCAAACTTATAAAGCATTTGATTAACATTTAAAAAAATGTACTAATAAAAATAAAGAAGCAGGAGGAGGGGGTGGGATAGGGGGTTCCTGGGTGGGGGGATGGGGAAAGGGGACCACATCTGAATGTAAATAAAATATCTAATAAAAAAAAAGAACATCTAGTGTAGTAGTCATTAAATTTATAGCAATCAATCAGTTCTAACAGGATACATATTTAATCTGTGAGAAAGCAACACTGAATTTCTGGTGGCATAACAATGAAAAGTTTTATTTTGTTGAGATATTTTTATCTGTATATTCTGCACTAAAGGATTAAAAACAGTAATCAAGGATTAAAATCTGTATTGTTTTGAAGTGAACACAAAAATATTTTGTATCATTTGTTCTCTAAACAAAACTGTATAGTTATTTTAATTTAGTTATTTAGTTTGAGTTATACAACACAGAGAACAAGAGGTGATTTAAAGTAGATATGCTGATTGTGTAATTTATATGCAAATACTCTGTCATTTTATTTTAAGTGACCTGGATGTCTGAGGGGATATTCACACTAGCTTTTGATGGAAATTGAGGAATATTTTCTAATGCTATAGGAAGGAAGGGTTTAGCTCTTTAACATCAAATTTGTTTTCTGATCTCACACACAGAAGACTTTGGATAATGATATTTAAAAATCACTTACTTTATTTGAACTTAAATTTCTCCTTGTTGAATTACTATTTTAACATTTTCTAGAGTTACTAGAAAACTGATCATTCTTCTAACAATATAATTCACTAATAAGGTGTTTAATGGTTTATTGGTATATCAAAATATTGTCATAAAAAGCACACTTGACTGTTTTAAAAAGAACATCAGTATTATATTAAAAAAAAGTTTTGGGAATTCTATTTCCAATATGTCTCATGGAGTTTAGATAAAGACATGTTTGGGGATTATTAGACTGAGGTCCTGCTGTCCTTGCTGCCAAGATCATCTCCTCACATATGGGTAGCTGCATAGAGAAGCTTTCATTGTAACAGAAGAAGCACCCACCAGCCCCTACTCTGATCATCTGAAACAGCTCAATATGTCTAGTCTTCTCTAGGGTGAATGGTATTATTACAGAAGGGAATTGTTAACATAGGCTTGGTCAACAGGGTTACCTGAAGTTGCTCACCACACCAGACATGCTTGTACTGTTTGAAATGGGTTAAGTGCAATGATGCTTCTTTTAAAAAGTAAATGTCTGGAAAAATATTTTTCTTATAGCTACTTCAACTATTTCCTGACCCTCCCTCACTTGTGTACATTTGGTCAAAATTTAGCATTTTAAAAGTTGTTTGAAGAAAAATGACTCAGTGTGGTCAAGGAAAGGAGACCTTGCTTATTTTTATCAAAACTTCATTAACTACTTACTGTTAACTTAAGCTTAGACAGCTCCTAAATAGCTGTCTCTCATTTTTAGATGTAAAGCAATAATTTTAGCTTACAGATTTTATTTTGTTCTTTTTTTAAAGTTCTTATTGTATTAGAATTTCATATGCATGCATGTTTTTTTTTTATCCGAATCCACCCTCCATTTCATATTCTCCAAGTCATTCCCTAGTACTTTCACACTGTTCTGTCCTGTTCCTGTCCTATGTTTTTAAACCTAGTATGTCCATTTAGTACTTCTTGCATGGGAATGAATATAAGACCATCCACGGGATCAAAAGTGGAATCTAAAAGACCATGTTCTTGAATAAAACTGAGTTTCCCTCCCTCAGTATTTATCAATTGCTAAAAATCTTCTCAGCTAGGATTGGAGAATTAGATGTCCCTTCCCTACTCATTCTGGAATGTTGGCTAGTTTGATCTTACTCAGGTCTTGTACAGACACTGTAATTGTGTTATCATGTGCTACAGATACTGTTTTCCTTTAGTTATCTATAACATTTGGCTCTTACAATATATTTGACCCCTCTTCTATAATGATTCCCAAGCCTTGGGAGAAGGGGATGTAATAGAGCCTTCCCATTTATAGATGAGCACTCCACATTCTCTTACTCTTTGCACACTAGACAGTTGCAGGTCTCTATATTATCTATCTACTGCTTTAAAAAATGATGTCTTGTGTGGATTAAGAAACACCAACAGTGTTAATTAACTTGGGCCCTTGGGAGCTCCCAGAAACTGAACTACCAACCAAACAGCAAGTACAGGCTGGACTTAGGCTCTCCACAAACATATAGCAGACATACAGCTTAGTTTTCATGTGGGTGCCCCGACAACTGGAATTGGGGCTGTTCCTGAATCTGTTACCTGACTATAGATAACTGTTTCCCTACTGGATTATCTTGTCTGGTCTTGTGGGAGAGGATATGCCTAGTCCTGCAATGATTGATGAGCCAGGGTCGGGTGATACCCAGAGTGGGGCTCCCCTTTCTCAGAGATGAATGAAAGGGTGGAACGATGCAGAGTCTGTGTGAGGAGATACTGGGAGGAAAGGGGTGATATTGGGATGTAAAGTGAATAAATAATTTTTTAAAAGGAGACACACTAACTTATGTAGATAAAGAAAGTAACTGAAGAGGCAGTTTGTCCTATGTCCATTTAGTAGGATAACATATGAGGTTTTCCTCATATGCAATGACCTAGTCAACCACATTTTTGTTCTGGTTTACTTTGTTTAGCTTTGCTAACAGTGCTAAGCATGTGTCCTATCTTGAGTAGTAGAACTTATATCTAAAACAATAAAGTGATTAGTCACTCTCCTAACATTCATGCCACTATCATATGACTGAGCATCTCTTCCCAGACTGTTTTGCTGGTCAAACAGTAGAGGCACGTCATGTGTAGAAGTAGAATGAAATTAGATCCTTATCTCCCAATCTTTGTTGAAAGTTTGAAGGTGATTACTTAGATCTGTTGATGTCTTTTGGTAGGATGGCCAGTTTTTTCTATAAAACCATGAAGAATGGAAATTCTTTCCTTCCTTTGATATCTTTAACTTTTCTTCAGTGTAGTCATGTTCATTGGACAAGCTTTCATCTCCTTGGTTAGATTTATTCTACTATTTATTTATTTGATTCTTTATTTTTGAAGTTACTATAAATGGTATTGTTCCCATGATTTCTCATTGTTACTTTGTCACTGATAGTCAAGAAGGCTACTGAGTATTGTTACATGTGTCAGTTTGTATTGTGCTGCTTTGCTGAGTACTTACCCACTGTAGGTGTCTTCTGATAGAGTCTGCAGGTTCATTTCCATGTAGACTAGCATCACCTCTAAAGAAGGATGTATTGACTTTTCCTTTATATTTTGAATTTCTTTGTTTTCCTTCTCTCAAATTATGACTCTAAGCACTATATCAAATAGAAAGAAATAATCTGGACATCTTTTTTCTGCTATTGACTTAGTAGAAATGCTTTTTAGGTTTTCTGTATTAGCAAGTTCTTAGTTATATAACTGTTGTGTGTAGCCCTTATTCTGTTGAAATAATGATGTATTGCTCCAGGATCCTCAAGTTTACAAAGGATGGTGGTTTTTGACAAAGGCTTCCTCTCATCTAGCAAGATGATCATATGGTTTCCTGGCCTTGTGGCTATGTATGTGGTGGGTTATTTATTGACTTACCGTACACTGAGTCATCTTGGCAACTACAGGATGAAGCTGGATTCATTGTAGTAGACAATATTTTTGTTATGTTCTTGAGTTCTTTTAGGAAGTATCTTACTGAGAATTGTGACTATGCCCATCAAAGAAATCACCTTATAATTCCCTTTTTTGTTGTTTATCATTATCTGAATTCTGTATCAGGACATTACTTGGAAAAAGAAGTTAGAAGAGTTCTGTCCTTTTCTAACCTATGAAATTTGAGGAGCATTGACGTTAGATGTTCTTTGAATGTCTGGTTGAATTCTGTGCTTCATTTCTTTTGTTCTGAACTTTGATATTATTAATTACTGCTTTGCTTTTAGATTTTCGAGTTTAGTAGAATATAACATTTAAAAGTATATAATTCTTCAAATTATTTCAATGTCTTTTATTCATCTCTGATTTTATTAATTTGTATCTCTGCCATTTGGTTAATTTAGCTGTTTGTCAATCTTATTAATCTTATAAGAGTCAACTCTTTGTTTTATTAATTTTTTTGTATTTTTCTTTTGCTTGTTTTTATGGCTTTTATTTCATTAATATTGGACATTGTTTTAATTATATATTTCTACCCATTGTGATTTGAATGAGAAATATCCTCCATAAGCCCACATATTTGAATATTTGGTCCCTCCCTAGAGGCCACATTTGGGAAGATTATACAACCTAAGATTTTGTAGCATTGCTAGAACTATTTCTCTGGCAGGGTGTTTTGAGAGTCCATAGCCTTGCCTTACTTCTTGGCCTGTTGTCTTTTATTCCTGCACATGGTACAATTGTGAATTCTGAGCTTTCTTTTTTGGGCTACCTGCTGCTAGTTTCCTCTTCCATTATGGACTCCCCCTCTGGAACTCTTAAGATAAACTGAACTTTTTTCTTTAAAAAAAATTATTGATTCTTTATGAATTTTACATCATGCACCACAATCCTACTCATCTTCCCATTCCTCTATATCTGTCTTCCACTCTTGCAAATGCCCCAAGAAAAAAAATACAATAAAGTGATAACTTGTTATGTGTCATGATGTGTCACACAGTATATCCATTTACCCAAACAGCTTTACTTGCAAATATACAAGGCAATGAGTCATTGATCTGGTTTAAGACCTCTAGCTTGTTTTACACTATCAATAATTGATCCTCACCAGGACTTCTGTCTGATATCCTGTTGTTGCCTTGGATCATGGAGATTCTGCAGCTTTTGTTCTACAGGACCAGTTTAGAGATAAGATAGATGCTGGTAAAGACCAACTCACTTCTGTGATATGGGTCTGGGTGGTAACTGAGTTGGTCATCCTGCCCACTCTCATGCACCTAGCCCACAAAGGCCAGATATCTTAATTTGCTCAGGAAAGGGGAAGGACCCACTCTCCTACCTGTCACAGGTGTCAAGGAATGGGGCCAGCTCTGTACAGATGTTGCACATCAACATGGTCCCAGGTAGCATCTCAAAAGACAATGTTTAGATCTTTCCTGTGTTGTGACACTATTTCTAGCTATTGAAATAGAAGTGCTCCTTCATGTTCTATTCATAGAGTTTTAAAAATTCTAATTGACTTGTTACTGAGTTTATAATACTTCTCTTTTGATGTCCAGCTATAACCCTGTTTATCACATGATCCATTTTATTGGTGAGTTTTTTAACTGAATTTTTATATGGCTTATTGCATTTCTGCTTGACTTTTCTTTAGGAATTATCTTTTATTAAATTTTATTTTCATAACTTGAATTGATTTCTTCAATCATGTAAACAATTTATTTTTGTTGTGTTCGAGTATAGTCTTAACTTGTTGAGTTATAGCATGATTATGACCATTCTTTAGAATTCATTGTCTAGCATATCTTCCAGGTTATTCTCATTGGAATATATTACTACAGACTTAGTAAGTTTTAGTGGGATGTATTGCCTTTTTTTTTAAATGTTAGTTTGTTTGTTTGGGTTTTTTTCTGGCACTTGTGCATCTAAAGCAGCTCAGTAGTTGTATCTTTCTTTTTTTCCTCAAATCACTTTTCTTCTTTCAGTGTAGGTGGGAAAATTCGGGAGAGAATCAAATTGTAATAAGGTTAGATTGTTTTACATCTTTGTGGAATGGTATTAAGGGAGGTATAGGTCCATTTTTGGTCAAAAAGAGACAATCATTAGTCTCCGATTGTTCATATTCACTACTTCTACTGTCTCCATGAACAGATACTGTCCAATTATCACCACACTCTTTTCTGGTCCTCACTTGTGCTGCTTCCTCCTGTTTTTTATTCCTTGTGCAAGTCTTAGTGGACTGGTTGATGGAGGCAGAAGATCTTAGGCAGCTGGGTTTGAAGTCATAGAGGCTGCAGGGCTAAAAGTTTTAGGGCGTATCATGAAGCACAAGTCATTGAGATTCTGGAGGGCTATGTGGATTATACAATAGGAAGGAGTACAACAAGTTTGAGTCATTAGGACAGGACATTCTAGAAGATCAGGGTGATTGATAGCAGCTAGAAGTAAGTTCCAATATGAACTATGATGCTTATAGGAGGAGGAATAAGATGTCTAACCAATGATTAAGTAGCAGAAAAGATGGAGTATCTATGTGATGGGAAAGAGCAGAGCCTGCTTAATTGGGGGTAGGGCATAATACCATGATAGGAGGGATGTGATTTGTCTGAGAAATGGGTTTGTCTGAGAAGTCCCTGAAGAACATGGCAGGCCTTTGCAATAGGAAAGAGCAGGCCTATCTGGTGAAATGGAAAAACCTGTCCCAGAAGAAATACTAGCATATATTTTGTTCATTACTCTTTCTACATTCCAACAGGCCATTTTAGTTAGATAGAACTCACAATGTGTGTATCTTCCATATTTGACAGAAATATTTATTATTTTATATTTAAATGAGCCTAACTTCCCATTTTTCTAACCTTATCTTTTGCTGTCCTTCAACATCTTTTTAACATGTAAAATCTTTTCATAATCTTGCAGTCATTTATTTTATCTTTTTTCCTGATTTACTCTTACTGTAAGTATAATGTAATGGGGCAGGGAATAACAGCTAAAAGTAAACTTTAAAATTAGGGCTTTTGAATCATGTAATTAGTGACCCTGAGAATTTAATCCAAATTCTGGAATGGTGGAGATATCAGAATAAGAAATGCTTTGTTATATTTTAGTAACTTACTGTTGATACATTGTTGATTCCATACAATTTTACATTGAGGTATGGGTAAGTTAATATATCTCCTGCATAAATATGAGAACTAATAATAGCACAAGTGATTGATAAAATTAAACTATATAGAGGGCAGTTCACAGTCAGCTACTTTGTATCCTGCCTGTTTCTTGTCCTAAGTGTGTGTCTTATAGACAGATGATGACCACTATCTCAACTTGGAAATGTAAAACCAACAATTCTTGAAATGAAAACAGAATTTTCCACTCATATTTTGGCATTACAAAGTTAAAATTAGATCCCAATTCAACCATTTTTAATTAGGAAACATCCCAAAGAACACTGCCCTATTATGCTAATTGGAATAGCCATTGCATAAATCTTGGGTGGATCTGAAGACAGAACTTGTTATCTTCATGTCAGTTTTCAACCACACTTGTTTCTACTAAATCATATTTCCTTTAGGAACACAGTCTGATAGGCTATGAGTGTTACTAATGATATTAAATAACCAGTTTTTCATCACTCCCTCATATTTAAGGATCCAGCCCTTAACCACTGCATATTTCTTAATGATAAAGTTCCATAAACAGTTGGAAACTATTGGATAACCATCTCATTGTAATTAGGTTTTTCTGAATGATCCCTCTGCTTCTTTCAGCTTTTAAAAAGCTGATAATCTAAGTTATTCAAATTATACTTATAATGCTGTGAGAAACATGCAACTATACACTTGTCTTGTGTAATTTAATTTGAAAAATCAACTATATATTTATATATGGACAACAGACTTAAAACTGGCCATTCTATATATGGAATGTTGGGTGAATTTCTCTTCCCACTCCTTTTTGCTGCTTTTGTTTGTCAGTAGCTATGATTCATGTGCACCTATCTGTATCCTCCAAAGAAGCTTTTAAGGGAATAATGCCAGAGCAGAAAACAGGTTCATATTGTCTGTAAGATGTATCCCCCCAAACTCAGGACAAACCTGAGTTAAGTAGGGAGGGAGAAGTGGGAAGGGTCTGGGAAGGAATGCTTAATTGGCTCCACCCTCTGATCTTCATTAGTATGTAAATCTCTAGGGCCTGAGGCCTGTAGTCACACCCTCTCCCTGTGCACTTTGGGAGGGGCTCTAATGGCCTACATGACTGAACAATGTAGGTCCATGGAGACTAGACTGTTTGTGAGGACCCTGGGTTCTGGGGATGTGGCCGAACTCCTGCCATTTCTCCCTTGGAGTCTTGGGGTTCTAGGCCCATGCCCAGCCAAGAACCAGGATACCCTTAACACAGTCCCATATCTCCTCCCCTTTACTTTTTTTTAAAAAAGGGGGTCACTGTGTCATCTGTGGTAAAAAAAAATTTGCACGAAGAAGTTAAAAGAAAGCATTATTTAGGCCAGAGGAGTTAGCACAATTAAGTCACAGGGTTAAAGGAAGTTGAGGGTGGGGGTTGGGAAGGCAAAGGACCACTGAATCAATTGAATACAGATGATACAGTTTGAGGGTAATAACATCTGACTAATCTAGATAGACATTAAGTTTTACTCGCTAACTAGCTATTTGACTTTGGCAAAAGAGTTCATCTGAAGCTGGAAGGTCTGGATCTATCTTCTGTAGGATTTAGCTTTGGAGTCTTCAGTTAGGCAGTGTGGCTGGAAGAAGACAGCTTGGCCTCCTAGGCAGGTTCCAGGAAGTAGCATTGTGTCTGGATCTCAGCATGTCTCTGAAGTCTGCAGTCTGACGAGATGGCTGGGGAGAAGGCAGCTTGGCAACTCAGGCAGGTTCCAGAAGATGGCGTCTCCACTGGACTTGTGGGAGCACCTATAGGATAAACAAAACAGGAAAGCAACACCCTGATATGGGGATTTCTGCAAAGGCTGAGTATTAAGCATTAAGTCACTTGGGAGCAAGCACATCATCGTCTGTCATTAAGATCCTGGAAAGGCAAAGGTGTTTGAGGAAATTTAGTCTTAAAAGGCACCAATGAGTAACAAAAGTGAAAAAATTTTGGGTTGAAAAACACAGACATTGTTGTTTTAGATCTTCCTGTTATGGAGAAAAGGCATTAATGGTGTGTTTAGAAGCAGTAGGGGAGGGGCTGCTCTGCCATGTGGTTGCTGGGCTGCCATGTGGTGGCTGGGTGCTCTAGCAGAGAGGCCAGGGTAGTCCCCATTTGTTTTTCTAAGCAGTTTTAAATGTAGAGAAGAAAAAAGGCCAACTTTGAAAAAAAGCTTAGAGGTAGAAACATAGTGGTTTGATAGGAGAGTCAGAAAGAGTGAGGTTTTGTGTAACAACTGAGCCATGGGGGGAGACACATGAAAGCTGGCGTGTAGCTGGCAGCTCCTGGTAGAAGCTGGGAGTTGGTGCACAGTTTCTCCAGGCTCACCCTGGAGTTTTAGCTGTGAGAAAGAAACTGAGAGGAACACAGGTGCAAAGGGGCTTCAGGCAAGCCAGCTGGGCTGCAGCTAGCAGCAAATGACCTAGGAGGTGCTTGGGGAAAGGGAGCAACCAGGGTTGCTTCAGGCAAGCTAGAACTGGCCACAAATGATGGAGGAGTGGGGGAAGTCTATGCTAGGCTAGCAGGCAGCCTGTAAAAGACTGACCCCCTGAGGGAAAAATCACTGGGGACTAGAGTTCAGAGCCAGTGTTCCTGAGAAGCTAGCAGGCAGAGTGTAAAAGGTTGACCCCTGGGGAGGGATAGAAAGCAGAGATTTGAGCAGGCATTGCTGCCATCTTGTTGAGTTGGAGAACACATTGGAAGAAAGAAACCTACACTAGCAGGCAGTGTGTTAAAGACTGAAGTTGGCACTCTTGAGAATTACAGGACAGTCTCAGCCTTGAGGAGTCTCTCACTCAAGGAAAAGAGGGAAAAGAGTCTTAGAACGAGGATCACAGCAGGCACTGTGGCCTTAAAGACAGTTGTTAGCTATGAAGAAGCCCTCTCTGTGGAGCTGGGGGATGGGCAGAGTGGAGGCTAGGCAGTCGCTGCCATCTTGCCCTTGAGCTGGAGAACACATGGAGGAGAGGGAAAGAGAGAGGAGGGGGGGGGACAGAGAGAGACCTGCCTAGTCTTGTGAACTAGGCTGGAGTTACTCACGGTTCCGTGGAGAGGTTCTTGTGGGCACCAGTGGGGGGTACTATTGGAGCTGGCTTTGCCCACATCCTCTACCACCTGTAGGGAACAATGTAGGCCCGAGAATGGGCACTCTAGGGCATGAGTCTCTGTTGCGTTGTGAGTCCGTGTGTCTGCCACGATGCAGTAGGCTGGGATGGTAGTTCAGCATGGCAGGAGCTCATGGAATTTTGGCTGAGTTTATTCCATGCAACACCAGGCAAGTGTGGCAGGGCCCTGCCCAGCATGGGGAATTCTCACTCAATCTGGTTTCGCTGGCAGTGCAGAGGTCTTGGATTGGGGATCCCTGGCCAGAAGTTAGTTGGGGACCAACTGGTCTCAAGGCCTTGGGCTCTCAGACTGCTGAGAGGCCTTGGAAGGACTGAGACTGGGGGCATGTGGGGGTGTGACCGGCCAACCCACAGCTGAGAGAAAAGAGGAGGGAGAGGGATTGGGGATTCCTGCGCTGGGAGGCGGCTAGGGACCAACTGGTCTTCAAGCTCTTGGGCTCTCAGACCACTGAGAGGCCTCAGAAGGACTGACACGAGGCGGCATGTGGACGCACGACCGGCCAACCCACAGCCGAAAGAAACAAGAAGGGGATGGAAGAAAGAGGCCCCAGCAGAACCCCGCGGAAGAGATTTGGTTACAGTACTCACTTAGTAGACTCGGCGTCCTGGCTAGCTTGGTTGAAGATGTGGGTCCCCTGTGGCTGGAACACAGAGAGGTGAGAGATTAAGCAGCTGCAGCTACAGTGGTGGTGGCGTTGAAGGCCTTTTCCACAGCCTCCCATGGCAGGCCCCTTAGCCAGCTGGAACCACAGCTCAGCATGGGAGAAGCACGGAATCTTCACTGAGTCGATTCCTCACAGCACCGGACTAGCGTGGCTGGGCCCTCCCAGTGTGGGGAATTATCACTCAGTCTTGGGTTCCACAAGGCTGGGCAGAGCTCTCAGGTGGACCCGGGGGTGGATGTCTCTATTTGGAGCCCCCAGATGCCACTGGGTGGGGGGGGCACAGCAAAACAGAGATGGGGACACACGAGGTCCGCTGGCTATTTGTGCACCAAGAGAAAGACAGAGAGAGCCCTGGCACCACACCTTGTAGAAAGTGTTCTCCTGCTATACTTGCTTGGCTGAGAGATGGCTGTTCAAGGCTCCACATTGGTTGCACCAAAACGTGGGAAAATGGGGCCTCAGCCGGGGGATGCTGCCTGGAGGCATCCATGCAGTGGGGGACCCACATACAGAAGGTCTGGAGTTCCAGGAGGCTGGAAGCTTTGGCGACAGCAGGCCCGGCTGGCCCCAATGACACAAGGAAGTCCTTGGTTCCAAAAGGGTTTATTGTCATGGCGGATGGTGGATGGATCTGGATGTACCCCCCTAAACTCAGGGCAAACCTGAGTTAAAAAGGGAGGGAAAGTGGGAAGGGTCTGGGAGGAATGCTTAATTGGCTTGCCCCCGACCTTTTTGTATGTAAATTTAGGGGCCCGAGGCCTGTGTCCCCCCCCCCTTTACCTGGCACTTTGGGGGGGGGGGCCCTGTAAGGCCTTGGACTGAACAATTTAGGTCCATGGAGATAACTGTTGTGAGGGCCCGGGTTCGGAATGTGGCTGAATTCCTGGGGCGTTTTCTTTCCCTTTGGATTTGGGGTTTTGGCCCATCCCGCCAAGACCAGGAAACCTTAAATTTCAGTACTGTTGGAGATCTTTTTGGAGTATATGCCCCAATGGAAAATGGGATTGGGTAGATATTTCCTTTTTGGGAAACTTTCCGATTTCCAAGTTTTGCACCAGGCTTTTGCAAATTAACAGAAGGAGGGAGTGTTGTGTTTCATTTCCAATTACATTGGTATGAGGTTGATTTTCGACGACGGTGTTAGCAAGATTTCCCCCCCAAAATTCATTTTGGGTGGCTTCCCATGGCAAGTTGTTGTTTCAAATTTTTATTAAAAATATTTACAAAATTAGGAAATTCCGTTTTAGATTTTTTTCGTTTTTACCCCTTTTTTGGGTTTTTTGGGGGATTTGCTGATCCAAATTTTTTGGTTTTTAAAATGATATTTTTTTTGTGGATTTGAAAATTTTCCCAACGGGTTGAAATTTTTAATACAGTTCCTTTTTGGGGCCCTTTTTTTGAAAGGGTTTTTTAGATTACCAATGTTTTTTTGGGTAAAAAGTTTTTTTAAAATTTCTTTACTGGTTTAATTTTTTCAAATTTGGTTTTTTCCATTTTTGGCTATTTTATGGGGGGGGGGGCTTTTCTTTTTCAAACCCCAAGTTTAAAGTTATAAAGGAAAATTTTTGATTCTATTTAATTTTCCAGATTTACCGAAAATTGTTTCCCTTTTTTTTTGGGACCCTTTTTCTTATTTGTCCCCCGTTCTCAATAAATTTTTTTTTAAATTTTTAAATTTTTTTTGGGACTTTGGGGTTTTTTTTAACTTTTCCTTTTTTAAATTGCTTCCCCTTTTTTTTTTGGGGGGGGGCCCTTTTTTTTTTTTAAAAATTTCAAAAAAAAACAAAACCCCCCCAAATTTTATTTTTTTGAGTTTAAAAATTTTTGGGTTTTTTTTCCCCAAAAATTTTTTTTTAAAACCCCCCCCAAAAAAAAACCCCTTAAAAATTTGGGGAAATTTCAAAAATTTAAAAAAATTTTTCAAATTTTTAATTTCCCTTTTTAAAACCTTTTTTTCCTTTTAAAAAAGGGGGGAACAAAATTTTTGGGAAATTTGGGTTTTTTTTGGGGTTTTTAAAAAAGGGAAAAACCTTTATTTTTAAGGGGGGGTTTGGGGGTTAAATTTTTTTACCCTTTTTTTTTTGTTAACCTTATTTCTTTATTTCCCAGAATTTTTAGCTTAAAATTTGAAATTTAAAATTTTTCTTGGTTTTTTTTGGGGAAAATTTTTGTTTCCCAAAATTAAAAAAAATTTTTTAAAAAAAAAATTTTTTTTGTTTGATTTTTTTTTTTTAAATTAGGGGGGCCCCAGGGAAAATTTTGGAAAACCCTTTTTTTTTTTAAGGGAAAAACCCCAAATTACAAATTTTTAAAATTTTTTTTTTAAAAAAATTTGGGGGGGGGGGCCCAAAAAAAAATTTCACAGGGGGGGGGGGGGGGGAAAAAAAAAAATTAAGGGGTTATTTGACCCCTGAAAAAAATTACACTTATTCTCATATTTATTATTTTCATACATTTTGAAATTTACCTTCAGTGGGGTTTAAACTTTATCGTTTTGCCTGTTTCATATTGCTGCATTACAGGATTACATAATTTTATTTTTGTCATGTTTAGAGGTATTATCTTTCAGGATCTATCTTCTTAATTATGTTAAGCTTTCTTCTTGAGTTTTTTGAAAGGGGTTTCCCAGTTCCTCAAAGTTAATACACTCCTTTCTATTCCTCTTTCTCTGTGTATATATGTACATACCTGTGTGTGCATACTTCTGCATGGAAGTACATGTTCTTATGCATGACTGTGTAGAGTCAAGTATATTTCTTTCTTTCTCTGTCACTCCTAATCTCATTTTGTAAAATAAGTTCTCTCACTGAACTTGAAACTAACTGATTTAATAAAACTAGTTAGTAAATGAGATGGGGTCTTATTCTGTCTGAATCTCTCTAACATTAAAATTAGCAGCCTATGCTACCTTGCTGGCTCTTCACAAGTATAATGAAGATCAGAACTCTCATCTTTGTGCTTGTGCAGAGAGCACATTAAAAACTAACCTATCTCCCTAGCCCCAAATTGGTATTTCCATTAGTTGATTTTGTTTTCGGAAAATTTTCTTGATCATTTGCCTAAATAATTAATAGTACAGTTTCTTGAAGAATGACAGAGACAGAGAGTCAGAAAAAACAGATGTGTCAAAACACTAAAATCATAAATTCTGGAGAGAAGTGACTCTAAGCCATAGATGACTGTATTATCTACAAGCTTCTATTTAGGTGTGGTGAAGCACTACACTTTAGAACTTTGAAAATAGACTTGAACTTTCCACAAGGTACAGGGTAGATGGATGATATCATATAAGTGTTTTATAAACATGCATTTTGTTACTGTAATCCTAGTAACATAAAATAAACCAATGAGGATTGAGCACTGTGGAAACAGAGAACTAAATTAAAAATGTTCCCACTCAGAGATAAGTTTCTTCTAAAACATTTTCTATCTTCAGGACGTTTTTTTTAACTTAAAGATTCGCCCAAGAATTTTAGTAAGTTAATTTGTTGTAGTCCCTTAGGGAACAGAAGAAGACTGTGTGCAACCATGAACCATCTAGAACACTATACTTTGTTCTCTGATTCCTCAATTATGCTCTAGAACTTACAACAGTTACTCTTGGTGTATCCCTGCCACTCTTCCTAGTTTATGCACATTGATTTCCTTTGACTTCTATGTTGCTGGAGCTCAAGGACTTTCTCTTTCTTTGGCTGCCCTCTCTTTCACTACCCTTCCCTTCTCTCCTTTTCTCTCTCTTCCACTCTTCTCCTCATCTGCCCTGTCTTCCTCATCCCATCTCATTTTTTTCCTGTTCCCTACTTTCTCTCCTCCCTTCCCTGCCCTTCCCTTTTTATCTTTCATTTTTACCCCTCCTCCTTTCTCTTCTACCAGTATTTTCAGCACAACTAGCTATACAAGAGATACGTGCTTTTTATTCACAGGCAGCTGATATTAAGTCTTAATATTCCTTACATATTAACTAGTTCATGTTGAATATCTAATAGAACCGGGCTCTGTATGGCCATCATTTTCTAGATATAAGAAACTGTTGTTTTCTGAGTGTTACTACTTATGTAAACACTGGAAATATAAAAACATTGATGGATATTTGAAACATCTAAAAAAAAATCTTTTCCTACCTTCCTTATAAAGTACTTAACAAAAAGATTTCCAACAAAAAAATCCAGTTTTATAAAATTGATTACCATGTAATTCAAAGTATTAAAATGTATGTGATTCTCTTGGCAATAAATATCGCTCATTTTTCAGACTATACAAAGTGGGAGGGATTAATAAATATAGGTATCCTGTGAGATAACTGAGCAAAAGCTTGGAGTTCTTTTTTTTTTTTTTTATTGGAAATTTTATTTACATTTCAGATGTTCTCTCCTTACCCCATTTCCCCCCTCCCTCCCAGGAACTCACTATCCCTTCCCCCATCCTCCTGCTTCCACGTTGGTGTACCCCCTCCCACCCTCCCCCATACCTCACCTCCCCATCCTCAAATATCCCCCCCCCATGATGTCCAGCCTTCATGGGACCAAGGATCTCTTCTCCCACTTATATATAGCTCCCTTGCATATATAGCTGGAGCCATGGGTCCCTTCCTAAGTGCTCCCAGGCTGGTGGTTTAGACCCTGGGGGCTCTGGTTGGTTGGTATTGTTGCTCTCCTCATGGTGTCTGGGAATCACTAGTCTGTCTCAACTTATTCACTGCTATCTCACTAAATATGCACTTATATAGGAAACATCTATTTGGCCCAGTTTTTATCATATGAACAGTTACTAAAGCATGTAGGAATTACTGCTGTGTAAAAATTAAACTTGGAACACTTTCTTTTCCAGTTTTTAAAATAATTTTGAAAATTTACTCTTCTATCATTGCCAATTTTCTTTTTTCGTTAGAAATGTTCACTTCAGTCTTTGCCATCAATAGTGAAAATTCTGCCCAACTCCTGGAAATACTGTTTGTGTGGTACATTGAATGGCACCAAGTACTACCATCAATAAGGAAGTAAACACAACTAAAAAGTATCCAGTGACTTTCTATTTTGCTACCAAGAAACTAGAGTTCATTGTAAGGAGATGTTACAGAATCAGTTTTGCAACACGTCCTGGCTGACTTAGACCTCTGTGTGGGTTACAGCTTTGCTTCTCCTCCTTGTCTATCCCCGGGCATAGAGAATGAGTGAAAGCTGCTTAGTAGATGCTGAATTCATAGATGTATAAAACAAAAGAATAGACCCAAAGACAAAGAAAATGAGTCAGTGTTGTTCATGAAAAGGGTCCCATTTCTCTTTCAACTAGAAGCAGTGCTGTGAACATTGGCTATCCCAAAGAGTCCTGGAATTATATTAATCTCTGATGATGTCTCAGTAGCGTTGGACCTCCTACAACCAGGCCGAATTTTGTAATTTCTGGTGATCTTCTTAAGTGCCTCTGATTTTCAGACCAATTCTTGCCCTCTCACTCAGGTCTTGCCACAGATGTACTTTTTGATCTCTCTGCATTAAAGCTCAAATGACATTTTCCCCTTTTTTATTGTTTTCATATATATTGGCAAGTCTATGTAAGATTTGCTATGTAAAGATTTATTTGTCTGTATTTAATGTGTATGATTGATTTGCCACATGCTTGTATGTATACCATGTGTATGGTTGTGACCTGGTGAACCAGAAGAGGATGTTCAATTCTCAGAAACCGTTATGACAGATGGGTGATAGCTGTCATGGAGTTGTTGGAAATCAAACCTGTGTCCCCTGGAAAAGTAGTTAGTGAGCTTGCCCACTCAGTCATCTCTCTAGCCTTTCCTTCTTTTCTTTTCAATACACAGCAAGAAACTGCAAAAGTAAGATATTGCAGCTTGGATATTTTAGTATCCTCAAATTCGCTCTGCCAAACAATGAGCCCATTAGTTTCAAATTCTGTCTCACTTCAATTTCCAGAATATGGTCTGAAGGTACTAAAATTCTTTGACAGATTATAATATGAATGGCATTTAGCTCAGTTCCCAAGAGGGAACTTTTTTCCTGAACATTCTGAGCTCAGTCTCCAGTGTTGGCTTTCTCTTAGCCTTCTCTCCTTCACAATGGTTCCAGCAAAATGGACCATCATGTTCTACTCTTAACATGTTAAGGTTTCTCTTATCCACAACACCAAATCCATATTTTTCAAAAAAGAAAAACACCAGCAAAACAATACCACAAACAAATAAACCAACTAAGTATGCATAGACATGGAAGACGTGGCCACAGATGGTTTTAGCTGTGCATCAAGAGCAGACAGCATGTCACACTCATAATCTAGGAGTAGGGAGAGTCGAATATTTATGCTCTTTCCTTTCTCCCTTTCCCCTCTTCTCCTTGAGTCTGGCCTCACAATCTATTGTTGTGTTGCACACACTCAGGGCTGGTTTGTAGTACTTCCCCACCTCAGTTAATCTTCTCTATATACCCCACATAACCTTCCATAGCCATGTATCCTAGGTGATGCTACATTGATATTCTTAACTTGACACTGTCAATTCTAAATCCAGTTACAATATTCTTAACATTCCTGCCCTGGAAAGTTGTGCCATTTATTTTTTTCCTAATAAAACCACCCAAAATAATCAACTGAATATGTTGAATATTTATTTTGTGCAGATTATAGAGATTTCTGTCATTGATTGGTTAAGCCAGGTTGCTTTAGACCTGTTGTAGCACAATACATCATGCATTAATAACCTAACAGTGTTGACTT
Organism: Mastomys natalensis; assembly: GCA_021653895.1. Classification (NCBI taxonomy): domain Eukaryota; kingdom Metazoa; phylum Chordata; class Mammalia; order Rodentia; family Muridae; genus Mastomys; species Mastomys natalensis. Next base: position 159,178 of record JAJTUV010002244.1, on the reverse strand, counting down.
CTTGCTTCATGGAGGTCATAAAGGGAAGATACACATACACAGGAGGAAGGGAGAGAGAGTGGGAGGGAAAAGGAGGGAAGGAAGAAGAAGAAGAGAGAGAGAGAGAGAGAGAGAGAGAGAGAGAGAGAGAGAGAGACTGCATAATGGTATCCTGGTTCTTGGCTGGGCATGGGTCTAGAACCCTGAGACTCCAAGGGAGAAGCAGCAGGAGTTCAGCCATGTCTGCAGAACCCAGGTTCCTAACAGTCTAATCTCCATGGACCTACATTGTTCAGTCACATAGGCCATTACAGTCCCTCCCAAAATGCACAGGTAGAGGGTGTGACTACAGGCCTCAGGCCCTAGAGATTTACATACTAATGAAGGTCAGAGGACAGAACCAATTAAGCGTTCTCCCCAGACCCTTCCCACTTCTCTCTGCCTATTTAACTCAGGTCTGCCCTGAGTTTCCGGGGGTGGGGGGGTACAGCCAGATCCATCCACCACCAGCCATGAAAATAAACCCTTTTGGAACCAAGGACTTCCTTGTATCATTGGAGCCTGCCATTGCCAAAGCTTCCAACCTCTGGAACCTTAGACCTTTCTCCTGTATGTGGGACCCACCTCATGGAAGCCTCCAGGACTCTGCCCCATCTCCCACAAGAGAAAGAGAAGAGAATAGAGAGATTCTTTTTTCTTCTAGGTCCAAACTGTTAAAGTTTTATTCATTCCATACTGCATTAGGAGCTAACAATCAAGTTTTTATAAAGTACATCAGTCTTTGGGCTTATGATATTCAACAATAAGAGAAGCTCTTTAGAGACCTAAAATAATTGGATGCATAATAGAATAATTGTAGATTGTATGAAGATAACACATGAGTACAAAAAAAAAAGAACGGAAGGAAGGAAGGAAGGAAGGAAGGAAGGAAGGAAGAAAGAAAGAAAGAAAGAAAGAAAGAAAGAAAGAAAGAACGAACGAACTCTGGCTAGTTTTACATAAATTTGACCAAAATTCAATCTATAAGAGAGGAAAGGACCTCAATTAAGAACATACTATCATAACATTGGGCTATGGGCAAGCTTCCATTACATTTTGTTAATTACTGATTTATGTGGGAATGCTCATCCCATTGTGGGTGGGGTCATCCCTGTGCTGGTGGTCCTGAGATCTATTAGAAAGCAGGCTGAATATTCCACGAGGAGGAGACCAGGACTAGCACTCCTCCATAGTCCCTGCATCAGCTCCTGCCCTTAGGTTCCTGTCCTGCTTGAGTTCTTGTCCTGACTTCCATCAATGATGAACAGTAATGTGGAAGAGGACATCACACAAAGCCTTTGCTCTCCAAGTTGCTTTGTGTCATTGCATCCCAGCCTAGTACCAGCAATCCTAATCAAGTTCATATGTTTCACATTAAAATTAAATTGAATAATCAGCCAAAGCTTAAAAATTAAGAAGATTCAGCATTTTAAAAGGCTGTTAATTTTTCAAAAATATTAATGTCATGAATGTATTGTATTTACTAACTTTTAAAATAATTTTAGCATTAACCAGGACTTCTATTTTCTAATATTTAATGCTTTTTAGCAAATACTTGCTTTAAATCCAAATTTGAGAACTCTGCTCCCTTAGTCACGTTTCTAAATTAGTTTGCATTGAAATCCTTCCTATATTATTTCATAATGTCCCATGAATAGAATGTGGTCTTTCTAACACATGATATTATTTGTTAAAATGTATAATATTGTTTAGGGTTCTCTAGAATCATTGTCACATGAGATTTAGAGCAGATATTTTCAAATAAATCATATATAAATATATCTTAAATTCCAAATCGTAGCAAATTTCTTTTTACATTATTTTATAGTATGCATTTTAAAATAACATTCATAATTTCCTAATGATTACATTTCATAATTAAATAAAGATGCAACCTATACCCCACCCTGTGAAGAATGCATTACTGTGCCAATAAAATGATGACTGATGTCTACAGTTTATGCATACGAATGTTCTCAGAATCTCTTAGTACATCTTGAAGAAATCACCTTTTAACACCACCAAATGGTTTCTTCTCGTTCTGCAATATGTGGCAGATTTCATATGGGGCTTTTGCGGATAGTCTGTGGCTTCTTGATCTGTGGTTTAAATGTTTGTTGCCTTTGCAATTAGCACTGATTGCTTAAGAGAATGGTTTGTTTTGCAAGAGCTGCTTTTAGTTTAGTGGGTTCTGTGAATAGTTAGATACAATGCTTTTATTTTGAGGTGATGGTTCAGTCTTTTTAAGACATTTATTTTATTCTTACAAATTACATATATTGCAGAAAGGATGCTTTGGTCCATACATGGAAAACACATACACAACTAATGGAATAGATTCTTGTCAAATAGTAAGAAAATGATAAAATTAAAAGAATAAATATGCCTTGCTCCATATCTTAGAGTATCTCCTAATTAAAACATGTTTATTACACTTTGTATTGTCTTGATGACCTTAAATTCAGGAGGACAACTATCTTTTCTATTTTATGTTATGAAAAATAGCAACACCAGTAAATATAACACTATGGGAAGTGAATGTGTGCTAGGTGTAATTATGAACATGACTCCTACACCGGTATAATGAAATCTTGTTGGAAAAGAATTATTTTATTGTGATAAAAATTTAGCCAGTAAAACACACACACACACACACACACACACACACACACACACACACACTTCATGGTCCTGGAGCTGGGCAGATTTTAGGCAGTTTTGTGTGTTTTGAAATGTCTTGTTTTTGTGATTATGCTCTACCAACCAGTTCAACACTATATAACTCCAAGATTTTTGTGCTAATAGTTTATAAACTCCATGTAACTTTCATATTTATAGTTTTATGAATGAAAATGAAGGGATACATCTCGACAACATATTTTATTATTTCAATACCATTCATCAATTGAAGTGTAAGTTTAGCACTGATTGGCTATTTTATTAGGAGAAAATAAAAATGATAAGAAAGAAGCAAGCACTAGAGAAATGAGGAGGAGGCACAAGAGAGAAGAAGAAAGAGGAAAGAAGTAAGAAACAAAGCCTCTATAATTATACAATAATTGCCCACCATCTTAAATATATAAGCTGTGGAATCTTCTCTTTGATCAAAGATTTTTATCCCTCATGTTTATATTGATAGAAGATAATGATCCAGTATAATCTTCATTCATCTTCACTGGCATAAAAATTCCTATAATCCTTTCTGCCTTGCTAGCAGCTTATTAGTAGTAGTAGTTTTCCTAATTGGGTTTCTAAATAAGTGTATAGTTCTTCTCAACTGGACTATGAGATAAAGAGTTCTTATTTTCTCATATCCATATTTCTGTCCTTTCTGCTAGATCCACAGCAATGCTCACTTCACTTAAAACTTGCACTGGTATTGTTACTTGGAAACCAACTGCCAAGTTTAAGAATAAAAAAGACACCTGTTGTCCCTCAATACTTATCAATGTTTAAAATTTCTATCTATTACTGGGAAACAAGATGTATTTTAACATATATTAAAGTCCTCACATTTTGGGTACTTCAAAGAGACCTTCATGGTTATATTACTCAGGATACTGCTGATGTACTGAAGATGAGGAAGTAGGTGATTTTAATATTTAGAACCATTATCAACAATTTTATTGTCACCTCTGCTATTCATGAGATGACTTCTATGAGCCAAACTGAGAAAATAAGAATACTATTGAAAAAAAAAAAAAAAAAACAAATCATAATTACAGGTACAAGTAGAAGAGACAAATATTGAAGAGAATTATGTGAAATTGAAATTGAAAGAGATGGAACTTACTTCCTGCAGAATGATTGAATCTTTCTAGAGAATCACTCAGAGTGGAGTTAGAAAGAAATGACCCTTGTTTTAAAGAATGATGCATATTGCTATGACTAACAGCTGAAGGATTATGGGAAGGCTCTAACACTTAGGATCTCAGTTATTTTTTATCTTTAATGGTTCATAATTTTTTAATCTTTAATGGTTCTTATTATGTAAATAGTCATTATTATTTCTATCTATATCTTTCCTAATCATCAGAAAGTCTTCTGAAAGAGCTTCATTTACCTTCTGCTATAAATGTTATTAAGTGCTGGTTCCTATAATTCAACACTGCCTAATCTAAAGGTATCAGGGAATATAGATCTAATGAAGATTCCAAGCCCTCCATGAGTTTGAGTTTAATTGTTCATTAAAAATATGTGTTTTAAACTTTATTCTCTCTCTCTCTCTCTCTCTCTCTCTCTCTCTCTCTCTCTCTCTCTCTCTCTTTCTCTTTCTCTGTGTGTGTTTGTGTGTGCGTGTGTGTGTGTCCTATCCTGGAGATCAGAGGAACACTTGCTGAGGTGTTCCTCTCTTTCAGCCATAGTTTCTGGGCCTCAAATTCAGATTGTTAAGAGTTTAACCAATGAGCCTCCATTTTCAGACTTTAAATAATTGTACTTTATTGTCTTAAGGATGTTTAATTTTTAGCATCACCCATCCTCTAGGAGACTATATTTATCTCCTTTTGTCTCTGATTTTGGTATAACTCATATAACTATCTTGAATGATTCTCTCCTGATTTCTACATCCTAAGAAATTTTGTTAGCATGTTATCATTGTCATGGTCTCATCAACGTTCCTTGATCATAAGAAGAAAGAATGGCGGCAGTACATTCATCTCAGAAATAGACTCACAATGATGAACTGGAACATCACAGTCAGTTCGTGCCTTAGGAAGAAACCCAGTTGAACATCAACTCTTATCTTTTTAGACAAAGTAATATTGGCCAATCTGTACTTGCCTATACTGGACTTTATACTACCATTTTTCACATCTGGCTCCTGACTTCCCCAAATAAAAGTAACTTTCTCTTTTCACATTCTACAAGCTACTACTACACACTAAAAAGAATCAAATTTATAATTTATTCTTATATTCATATATTAAGCATTCAATTGTCCTAGACTTGTATATACAATAGACATACAATTAAAAAGTCATAACACTTCAGAAGGTTGTAAATTCAATATATAATAATGCTATTATTTCTATATGTACTCTCTATCAGAGGTAAATGGTAAATCTGGATTCTATCTTTCTATTGTGAAATCTTCCATGTTACCCCCTTTCACATAGAATTCATTTAGAATGTTTGATAGACAAGAGTCAAGAGTGTGTCATGGCCACACAAAAATATTCATATCATGTGAACATTTTATGTGTTCCACAATATTCATGCAGGCTTGATTTTTAATTCCATGTGATAGATGAATGAAAAGATGCATATAGGTTAATTGAGTTGTTTTAAGTCATTCATCCATATTAAACCCAGATAAAAATTCAGCACAGAGTGATCAATGTTTTGGTCAAAGCATCATGCCTTCTACTTCTGTGCTTTACGTCACTATTGTTAAACTTTGGTGAAGTCATTGACAACATGTAGAAGTAGGTGCCATGCCTTTTCTTTTGACTGCTTGTGTGATTTTATAAAGAATGCTGAGTTGACATAATACTTCTGTGGTGAGAATGTTATTATAAGAATGGGTTGGGTTACAGAAACACACACTGTTCTTTGCAAATTATGTACCTTCACACTGCCCCAAAGGGAATAGACCCATGCAGTTTTGGCCCTTGTACTGCATTCATCAAAAGGAAACTGACTTGTGGATGGGAAGTGAGGTTGGGCTCAGCAGAGACTTGCCACACTTTAGTAATTACTGGTTTCATGTTAATTTGGGGGTTCAGTTGTATCTCCTATTATTACTACTTCCAAGATTTCTAGCTTTTTTTCTTTTTTCTTTTCTTTTTTTTTTTTCAGTCTGGGAAAAAGTAATGTTTTTAAGACAGTTAACTTTGTTGTAGACCAGAAACGTTTAACTTAGTTCTCTTCAAATGGATAATTTATTCTTTTCATGATGTTTGTTTAATGATTTCAGCAAGAATTCTGTTTTAATCAGATAACCTAACTTTATAAACCCCAATATATTTATTTTTTAACCATAAATTTACAAAAAATATTTTAAATGAAAGCCTAAAATATCTTTACTGGCATTCCCATGAAGCAACTCTAATGAGAAACACTCTCCTTAGGCTACTGAAGAGGAGGAGAGACAGATTAATATTCTCTGTCTCAGAAGCCCATGGTGAGGGAGTCAGGGGAGGGTTTCAAGTGGGTTCCATCACCACTCACTGCAGCCCTTTCCTCTGCACTGCTTCATCTAGATTTTCCAATGTTCTGCCTGTTACATGCCCATCGACATGCTGCTGGCCTTTGGCAGTTTGAGGTGTAAAGCTGGGGGATATGCTGAAAGGCTGGGTGACATCCACACATCCCTGGTGTTGACTGGATGCATGAGAGATGAGGCAGAAAGCAAGTCCTGTGCAGTTTACAGAAGATGGAATGAGTTCCATATGCTCACCATGGAGGCCGCCCATGTTTGCACAGTAAGGATTTTCCCAGTGCCTATATTTAATTTCCACACAAAGTGCAGGCTTTCCTAAAACCCTCACCACATTTACCCATGTGTCTGTGTAACTCAGAATTTTTTCCTTTGTGAATCACGTGTTGAGTAAAATAGCTCTGGACCACAGGCACTATTAATTTATTTACATGAGACAAAAGATGTCTGTGTGTGTGTATGTGTGTGTGTATGTGTGTGTGTGTGTGTGTGTGTGTGTGTGTGTATGTGTGTGATTTATGTTTGAGCTCTGACTTTGCCACCCTCTTTCCTCTGCCCTTGGCTTCTGGGCTTTATTGTTCTCTGTTGATTTTTCTTTTCTTTCCCTTTTCTTCTTCTTTTCTTTTTCTTTCATTTTTTTGACTATTATTTGATTCACTGTGCCAGTACTTGACTTTGCCGTGTGTAAGTAAGCAGTAGTGTTCCAGTTTTTAGTCACCAAATTCTCAAGTCTTCCCAAAGCTAAATTGTTCAGATTGTTTTTTTCGCCATGTTTATAAATCGGAAAGTTAGCTGCAAATGAATAGATTGCCCAGAGTAAACCCTGATTCAATGAATCTCACCTCGATTCCAGCTCTAGCAGTGAGATATTGATAATCACACAAGTGAGACAGGAGGAGACAGAAATGGCTGCTGGGATTTGTCTCTCAAATATCTTTCATGTAATCTCTTCTCTCTCCTTCTTTTGTTCTCCACACACATAATTTCCTTATGTATGAAAAAAAATTAAAGGGTACTTCAATGGATGAGATAGAAAAGATGATGTCCTTTTTAAAAATGTACCTTTATATATTAAATTTTCTCATGAAAAGGCTTCATTACCACAAGATAAACCACCCAATAGATTTCATTTTATTTTATTTTCCACAGCTACAATGTATAAAATCAATGTCCATCTTACCAAAAGTAATCTACAGATTCCAGGTAATCCTCATCAAAATTACAACACAATTCTTCACAGATCTTGAAAAAAAAATTCTCAGCTTCATCTGGAAAAAGAAAAAAACCAAGACAGCTAAAGCGATCCTGAACAATAATAAAAGAACTTAGGGAGGAATCACCATCCCTGATGTCAAGCTGTACTACAGAGCAATACTGATAAAAACTACATGATGTTTGTACAGAACCAGTCAGGTTGATCAATGGAATTGAATCAAAGGCCCAGAAATAAACCCACACATCTATGTACATTTGATTTTTGACAAAGAAACCAAAACCATACATTGAAAAAGTGAGAACATCATTAACAAATGTTGTGGGTTTAACTGGATATATACATGTAGAAGAATGCAAATAGATCCATATTTATCAACCTGCAAAAAACTCAAGTCTAAATGGATCAAGATCTCACTTTAAATAGAGATATGCCAAATCTAATAGAATAGAGACTGAGCAATAGCCTGAAACACTTCAGTACAGGAGAAAACTTCCTGAACAGAATGTCAATGACTTAGGCACTAAGATCAACAATTAATAAATGTAACCTCTTGAAACTGACAAGCTTCTGGAAAAAAAAGGACACAATCATTAGAACAAAATGACAGCCTACAGATTAGGAAAGATTATTAATATTTTCCCGATATTCATATGATTGTTATATTTATAGCCAACTATTACATATTTCAATGAAATATTTTTGTTTCTTGTCAGTTTTAATAGTTTTCAAAATCTTACTAGTCTCACTGACAAGATGTAATTTTACTTTTTGTGTGCAAAGAGTTTTAAAAATTATTTGTGTGTGTTTGTGTGTGTGTATACAAACACATATATATGTGATGGTTATTTGTGAATATGCATGTAAAAGTCAGAGGTCAACTTTGTAGAGTCAGTTCTCTTCTTTCCTCTTCTTTAAGTGGGTACCAGGGATCAAACTCGGGTCACCAGACTTGTATGGTATGACAAGCATCATTACCCACTGGTCTAACTCTCTGGCCCCTGAAAGTATTTATAAACTTATCATTATATTTTATGCAGTTGACACTGTGTTATGCTATGTCCCTTTGGTTTCACTCTAGATGTGCCACCACAAACATCTTTCCCATTTTGTAACCACCTTAAAGGAATTCTGGTAACATGAGCAAGTAGAAAAGAATAAGAGATATATAACTTGCTTCCCACCCATAATTAACACATGGGGAAAGAACTTACTGAAGGGAGTGATTCTTAAGGGAGATGTGAGGTTTGTTTTTAAGCCAACATACTTACCCTGTGAGTTCATCAGCCAGTATTTGGTAAATGATCTTATGCTTGCTAGAATCAATATGAAGTGAGTTAGCAATTTGGAACACACACTGCTCTTATCATTTAATTTAAGGATGTACATACTCGATATATGAGCTATAAAGAACCACACCCATTGGATAAACCCTATTATTGGAAATCAGTAAGAAACCATCCCTACAGGCAAAGCAACCTTTAGTGTTTGGCCTAGCATAAAATATATTTTATTGTAAATAAAACTATGCTTATGGACATGACAAAATTTATCTCTAAATTCTGCTTTGTTAGTGATTTTTAAAGTATCAGGTTTTTTGGTGCCTATGATATCCATTTGGTCCTCATAAGCACTCAGGATAATGGCACAACGTCCTGTGCTTTTCATATAATAGGTGTTTAAGAGTCAAGCTGAAGCAAAATGAGTATTCATTATTGAGAGTAAAACTCAGCTCCCCAGTGTGAAACACATGTTTTAGTTCTGTGTAAATGTATTTGTCTATAAATGGACATGTGTGTACTATGTCAGTATGCAAAACACATTGTCCATGGATGAGTGTAAGAATATTCAACAACTATAGAAAGAAAGCAATAGATTTTAAAGTATTACTCGTGTTATTTCTTCTCTATTCTTTCAAAGGCAATGGTACTAAAGGAATAATTGCTTTCTGTGAGGCTAAATGTAATCAACAGTTAAAAACTAGAAATCTTGGACACATTTACAATAAGTGATTTTCTGAGTATTCAGCGAACAAGTTAATTAATAATTTAATTATTTTTTTCTATGAAATACTGTCAATATTCTCCAACAAGAATAGCAACAAAGCCCCTTCAGCTTTCTTCCCTCAGTTAGGCTGTATCTGCTCCAGTACTCATTAAATCCCGAAATTGTATGTGTAGCCATTTGCATAAACTAATTATTACCCATAGACTATTTAGACTGGAAGATTGAAGGATATATTTTTTTATGGTTTCTGGGCTTTCAGCTCCCACACCTGAGTGATTGCAAAAGACTCAGATAAGAGTTCCTCTGATAGGAACAGAGAAAGAATTGATAATTGCAAAATGCATAAAATATCACATTAAAAAATTCAGTGTCTCTAATCAGAAAGGGATGTGCCAAAAGTTTATATCTGTTTAAGTGAAGATAGTGTGAAGGCTTATATGTGAAAGATTCAACATGTATATCAACTAACTCTAAGTAGTATTGGCCAATATTAAGTAGTATTAAGTAGCATCATAGGTAGATAGATAGGTAGATAGATAGATAGATAGATAGATAGATAGATAGATAGATAGATAAAAAATGAGAGATGAGAATAAAAGAGAAACAAAGAATTATGTTAGACAGTTAGAGAAATGGTACAAAGCCACAGAATCTATACATATTGCAAAAGTGATTTCAGTGTTTGTAAATCTGTGCACATACAGAATGTCTGAGAACAGAATTATAAATAGAAAAAGTCTGTGTGCTTACTGCTTTTGAGGTCCCCATTAATGAATGATGAAATCATTCTTGGTCTCAGGTAGGACTACTAGATAGTAGTGACTTGTCCAGCAAGCTGCTTATTTTATGGGAAGAAAACAAGAACCAGAGGGAGAAACTAGAATTCAAGTCCCTTTTGAAGTCATACTTTCTGTAACTAAAAGGCCTCTGTTAGGTCACATATCCTAGAGTTCCTAGCATCTCTCAGTAGCATTCCTTGTTGAATCTATCTACAACACATAGAACTTTTGGGAACATTTATCAAGTTTATAATAATATTAAAACTGTTAGAGAAGAGAAAAATAGTCATTATTTCTATAACTCAACCATTTATTTGTGTGAAAAATTGGAAGGAGCATTAATATTTTATTCTTAAATACTTCAGGAATGATTACTTTCTTAGATGCTACAAAATGATGACAATGATTAGCAACATTTCAGAAGAGGTGAGAATAAATGACAAAAATCATTCTAAGCTTCTGAGGACACATTTGTGGGGACTTTACAGTTACTATGGAACAGGACTTTCAAAGGACTAGCAAAGAACATAACACTGTTATGTACAACACTCTCTGAGGTATTTATTTTATATATGTGATTTCATTCTTTGGTAGTGTCTTTTCTTTTTACCTTTTTATTGGTTCTCTGTGAATTTCACACCATGTACCCTAATCCCACTCATCTCCCCCTCCTCTCATACCTGTATTCTATTTTTGCTTTCATGCCCCCATAGAGAAAAAACATAGTGTGGACACTTTTTAGTATGTCATAGTGTATCCCATAGTATATCTTATTGTCCACACTTCTTTGCTTGCAAATGTTCATTGCAATGCCTCCTTGATCTGATGCAAAGCCTCTGGCTTCTGCTACTCTAACAATATTAGAACATCACTAGAACTCCTATTGAATATCCTGTTGTGCTGTGTCATGGAGATTCTGTAGTTTGGGATCTGTAACACAGAGCATTTCATGCAATTCAGCAGTTAATCTCCCACTCTCATTCCCTTGAGCTCACTAGGAAATATCAGGGTCAGTGCTCTTCTGCTGCCCAGTCTAGGTACAGGGCCTGCTTTCTGTGTGCTGCAGCCAGAGAGAGATATATGGCCAGTTTTTCCACTCTCATGACCTCATGGTCAGCTCTCCCACTTGCAAGAAACAAGGGATGTCAGGAGAGCATCTTTTCCTTGTCTCCACCACTACCAAGCAGACAAAAGGTAAGGCTGAATGTTCTACATACTAATCATTTGTGCTAGCTCATTTAAGACCCCATATCTAGGGTCAGCTCTACTGTGCTGCCCAGGTGAGGTACAGGGCTAATTTTCTTAAGTGCTGCAACAGGTGAGTATCAGGACCAGAAAGGTGTTGAGGTGTCTGTGTGTGGGAGATTGGGGCAAGTATCTCTTTCTCATCTACTGCACCATTTGGAAGATGAGTGGTAGGACCAGTTTTCCCAAGCTTGTATCCTAGTGCTAGCTCACCTTCAACTCCTGCAATATACAGGGCCCTGGCCCTTGCTCTCCTGAGTACTGCAGCTGGCTAAGGATAGGGATCATCTTACTAGATGCTGAGAAAGTCTGTGACAAAATTCAATACCTCTTCATGATAAAAGTCTTGGAAATATCAGGAATCCAAGGCCCCATACCTAAACATAGTAAAAGCAATATACAGCAAATCAGTAGCCAACATCAAACTTAATGGAAAGAAACTTTAAGCAATCCACTAAAATCAGGGACTAGACAAGGCTGCCCACTCTCTCCCTACCTATTCAATATAGTACTCGAAGTCCTAGGCAGAGTAATTAGACAACAAAAGGAGGACAAAGGGATACAAATTGGAAATTAAGGAGTCAAAATACCACTACTTACAGATGATAGGATAGTATACTTAAGTGACCCCAAAATTTGCACTATAGAACTCCTAAACCTGCTAAACAACTTCAGGAAAGTTGCTGGATATAAAAATTAATTTAAACAAATCAGTAGCCTTCTTCTGTTTCTCTTTCTTTTCACCACTTACTTGCTCTTTCTTTGTGGTGGCCAGGGTCTCTGAGTGTCAGAATTCATCTGTGGTATGATCTCAGTAGTGTTATGTTCTCCTTTGTTCTGTTTGTGCACAGTGGCACTACTGAGGAGTCATCTTTGGCATAGTTTGCCCTCCCAGGTCTGCGTAGCATTATTTAACCTGTGGTTATCTCAGGCTAGCTCCCTGTCCAGTTGTAGTGGCACTGGTTTGGTGGTGACCTCAGGCTCATTCCTTACCTGCCTCATGCCAATGGCCCCATATGAAGGTGGTCTGTCTTGGACTCATTCCCATCTGGGGCCCTCAGTCCTAGGCAGGCTCATCTATTCTCCAGCTTGCTCCTGGTACTGGGAGCCAAAGGCATCTGTGCAACACTGAACCTCTGGTTGTCTCAGGCTAGTCCCTGTCTGAGTCCCCTTGTTCCTGACTGGTGTTCTCAGATCCATTTTTTTCAGAGAATGTTAGGCTACTAATCATTCAGATATTCATAGGTCAGAACACCAAGGGAAGAACGTAGCCTCTCTCCTTTCTGCTACCTATGGACCCATGCATGATACTCTAAGTTTAAAGGGGAATAGAGGTGAATATAGATCTGAGAAAGGTGGGGTACCAATATTACCAAAATACACTTTATGAAATTCTCAAAGAATTAATAAATAAAATAATTCCATAAAATAGTACGATTCAGGAAATGAAAAGATGGTGTGGTGGTTGTGAACAGATACTGTTCTTTCTGAAGACCAGAGTTTGCTTGTCAGTACCCAGACATAGTTGCTACTACTTCTCTTAATTTTCTGTGGCTCCTGGTCTGTGACACACTCTTCCGGCTCCACCGTGACTTTGTTTACAGTTAATATTCAAAATAAAGTTATACAAACATATATTGCACTGTGATATATCAATTAATATTTTTTAATTTCTAAAACATTACTAATGCTGTATCTGGTATTATACAAGTCTTCAAAGTACATATAAAATATCCTAAAATTACAAGATAAGAATTGATTTTACTGGGGTATAAAATAATGATAGAGCTTCAAAGTAATTAGAGTCTCAGATACAAGGAAAAAAATAAAAAGCCAAAAAATAACTTAAGATCTAGTGTGCTAAATTTTATCAAAATGGTGAGAAACAAACTAAGAGGTAAGCACCAATGAACCAAAAAAAACCAAAAACAAAAACAAAAACAAAAAAAAAAAAAAAAAAAAAAAACACATACACAATCACCCTGGTACTATAATCAAATTGCTTTAATCAGTTATAGAAATGTGGGACGTGTAAGGGTATCCTGGTTCTTGGCTGGGCATGGGCCTAGAATCTTGAGACTCCAAGGGAGAAATGGCAGGAGTTCGGCTATGTCCCCAGAACCCAGGGTCCTGAAAAGCAGACTAATCTCCATGAACCTACATTGTTCAGTCACGTAGGCCATTACAGCCCCTCCCAAAGTGCACAGGTAGAGGGTGTGACTACAGGCCTCAGGCCCTAGAGATTTACATACTAATGAAGGTCAGAGGGCAGAGCCAATTAAACATTGCCCCAGAACCTCCCCCTTTCTCCCTCCCTACTTAACCCAGGCCTGCCCTGAGTTTGGGGTGGGGTACATCCAGATCCATCCACCATCTGCCACGATAATAAACCCTTTTGGAACCAAGGACTTCCTTATGTCATTGGGACGTGTCATTGGGGCCTGCCAGGCCTGCCGTCATCGAAGCCTCCAGACCTTGGAACCTTAGACTTTCTCCTGCATGTGGGAACAGCCACGTGGAAGCCTCCAGGACTCCCTCGCTGCAGCCCCATTTTCCCACATAGAAACTCCTGAGATCAGAGAAAGTACACATGTTAAAAATAAAAATAAATGTGAATTATGGTAGAATCACTACTAAAGATAATGTAAGTCACGAGAATGTAAACTAATATTTTTTCTTGCTGGAAAAAAAGCTCTTGGCCCTGAATTTCTCTTCATGTTTGTGTAGTACAACAGTAACTGTTCTGAGACATACCATTCAGCCTTAACTAGCAAACTGAAGAAAATAACTCACCATGTAACTTATACCATTCAAGAGATAACTTAACACGTTTCTGAGACAGAACATGCAGGCAGGCTTTCCTAGGAGTAGGAAGCAGAAGAATAGACACTTTTCTAGGTTTTGACTAATTAATCCATGTATATTCCTCACTCCCTTATTGTGGTTGGAATGTAAAATTTTTATTGCCTGACTTGGTACTGTTTTCCTTAGGTTTTTCTAAACACTGCTTCTATTATCTAGAGGGCAGAATACTAGCCAAAGTCTGCTACTAACCTTTCTCTTTTTCTCTCAGCTGCTGGAATGTCTCTGTAGCTCCAGCCTGTGCAGTGCTATTGGAGGTCTAGCCTGTGCAGTGTTATTGGAGGTCCAGCCTGTGGTATTGGAGCTCATTTAGTCTCATTTTCTTCATCTTTCATTAATCTTTTTAAAAACTTGATGATTTTACATGTCAAAATGATATATTACATAAATATGACTCTATAGATTTACTTTTAGAACTGAATTTAAGTCTTTACTTGTACATCTTTACTACATTTCTGTTAACAGAAAAAGTACATGATATGTATCATATATATGTTTCAGTAAAAATAAACTTAATGTTATCCTGGAGATATATCTTAGTGCATAGTTTTGCCTAATATCATCATGCCTGCTTCTATTCTTTGTATTGCTAAAGATAAATAAATAATCCAATACAAATTTTAAGATGAAACTAACTAATTATGAAGATTCACATAACAATGAATTGAAGAATTAAGTTCTCTGATTTTGGAGGAGTTGAGCTCATATTGAATAGATAGAATTTCATACCCGTAGGATAATCTTGTTTTTAATTAAACAAATCAAGACAAATATGCAAAAGCTTTAGAATGATTTTAGTTTAATAGCAAGAGTTAACTTTGTTTACTTTAAAAATTATTATTTTTCTTTGTTTCAATATGAGTTAATGATATCAAGTATGTTATAAAAATATGTAAGATGTTAACATTTGTATTAACTAATATGTAAGACAATACATAATATTAAAACTATGAGAGTTTTACTTATGATTTTTTAAATATAAATTTATATTTCACTAGTACAGGGTGCTGAGGAAATTGTGTTTATTAAATTTGTTAACAGTCTAAACATTTAAGAAGTACATAATCTGAAAAAGGTGGCAAAATTACATGTAGATGCAACAAATTCCACAATAAGAATATTTGTATAAATAATGCTTTATAATAGATAAATTATGCTATATAGTTAATGTGTTGTCACTTTCTGAAATATTCAAGAATTAGTTGGGAACAATTGAAAGAATTAAATTATGAAACTTTTATGTAAAAAAATATCTAGGATTTTAGATGCTATTTTAAAATAGAAACTATTTCTGAGCGTACTTTGAGTGTAAATTGGAGTATGTTTTTACAACAACAAATGTGTTTAGTATCTAGATTGTGCAATCCAGGAAAATCTCAGAAAAAAATGGGAATGATGTGCTTATTCATCATTTAAAATTGCTAGGGCATCTACAGATTATTCGTGTAGATATAAATAATTGACTGATGAACTACCCTCAGACATTGTTCACTTGAGTTTCATCAAATATGACAACTTACATTACTAGGTACTTTCATTCTCACTGACCTTACTGTGCTGGAGTCTACCTAGCCTTGATGAAAATGGTATAGTATAACTTAATTTAAAACTGAAACACACTCTTCCAACTTCAAAAACTAGGTCTTTGTAGTCACTTAGGCATCTATTGGTGTATAATTTATTTATTTACTTATACTTTCAGAAATATGAGTAAGTGATATGGCAATGATGCATTGATTTAAATTTTGTTTTCTGTCGAAATATCCTCTGGATTTGGAAACTGAATACAACTTACTATATTTAAAGTACATAGAAATTAGGGAGTAGAATCAGCAAAACTACCTATTATAGAAATTTCAATCCTTCATACTTGCTATATCTTTTGAGATAATGCTGTCTTATTACCTCATCTTTCCAACTTACCTAATGATCACATAAGTACTGTGGTGACTATTCTGGGTTGACAACTTCACATACACAGGAAAAGGGGACTACAAGGAAGGCCTTTTCTTCATCCCATTGGCAAATGGATATGTCTGTGTTTCGTGTTCTTGATGGAGGAGGGCACAGTTAACTGTAGACAGTGCGATCTCTGGGTGGGTTGTATTGGTTACATAAGAATGCAAGTAACAGAAACAGGCATGGTCAAATTCATCACATAGACAAGGAAGTGTTATCTCCAGTGCCCTATCTGAATTTGTTAGAATATATATTATCCATCAGATATAGGCTTTAAGAGTAAATTTTTTATTTGTATCACGCATATAACACATTAATATATAATATATAATATATATAACAATTATTACATGCTCTCTCAGTATTTAATGCTTTGTGTGCCAGAGAAGAATGCTATACTCTAAATTCACACTGGGGTATTCTAACAAACAGTCCCTTTGCACTAATTTAACTTGGCATAAAGGACATTCATTGTTTTACATACTGAAATTCAGAGAAAGTGCTAAAATTTAAGTCAGCAGCCAGGTAAATATTTTGCAATTCACACTTTCAGAAAGTATTTGAAAAATCTCATAATTTCATGCAGGATTTATTGTTTGTGGGAAAGTCTTTATATAACATATCAAAGTAGACAGTATTTCAAGTTTATCTGCCCTTTTAGTTTGAAGTCTGCTTTTCAAAAGATGATAGAAAAATGTTAATTACTACCTGGCTTCTTCTACCATGATGACCAACTATAACATATATGTAAAACAATTTTGTTTTATTTTTTGATGCTTTGTTTCATAGCTTCAGATATTTTCTGTTCTAACGATAAACGTTTTAATTGAGTACAGTTTAGTTGTGTTATGCCAAAAAGTTTAAATATTTTTCTAAATGAGAATCAATACAATGACTATGAGCTTAATTGTAATACCATTGAAGACAGAGTTTGATATTTTAAAAACAAAAAGTAGACATTACACAAACTGGTGTAGTTTTACATTTGAATCAGTGATTGGCTGATTGTACTACTATATCAAGTTTAAAATTTCAGGAAAGCTAATTGATACTTTTGTTTTTATCCTGTTTTAATGCAATATTATTTCATTCAAAAAAGTATATTTCTAATCTGTAGTTATTCAATTTTGTTCATATTTCTACCATCCATGCCTCTTTAAGGTATGAGTGCTTCTTCTTCATTCAAAAGCATATAAAAATCATTTATGGGACTTACTTTGTTTTTGATCTACTGGATATATCATCTGCACTGGGTATATCACTATTTTTATTTACATCAGTTTCATTTTATTTCACATGTAAAATTGTAATGTAAATTTGAATACTTTTTCTTTTTATGTTTTATTCTGGAATATAATTTAACAACAACTTGATTCTTTTGAGGTTTTTGTCAATATTATAAACGTAACCTAAATAGAATTTAGTTTAGAGAAGATTGAGCTCTAATTCTCAGGCTAGACATATGAATGCCTCTCCTAACTGGTGGGCTTATATTAAATTATAGCAAATCGTATTTGCATGCTTTTTAAATGAAGAATTTATAAAAATTTCTCCCAGTAATTGCAGTACTTAACATTTTCATATGTTTCACCCATAAGAAATTAATTTCAGTAGTAAAAAATGAAGAAACTGAATTTTTCTTTTATGGATTAGCAGTCTTTTCTAGTTTTAATACCAATATTTTCCTGAATTATATGTGTATTTTGTGCCACTGGATTTTAGAGTTTATCATTTTTATTAACAGTCTTATAATGCCCATTGCCATTTACAAGCTTAGGTCCAATATCTAAAATCCTTGGCTTAGGATGTTTTTATCACTTTCGGTTGTTAAATATGGGATTATACAACACCTTTATGTTATTCAGTCTTAGCAAAAATCCAGATTTTACCTATTATAAATCACTGATGGATGAATCCTCCTCTCCACGCTCGTGTGCCCTAGTTAACTCCGCCTTAATACTAAGTATTTATACTAAGTAAAGCTTCAAAAATTATTTCTTGGCAAAAATATATTTCTAATTATACTGATTATAAATATATTCCCGTTATGTGAGAATTCTTATTTTTCTCTTTTATCACATATTGACTCCTCTATTTTCTCAAGAATTAAAGTATATTTCAGCATTGCGAACAACAGAAATGAAATGAAAAATCACCTTAGTGCCAGAAATATATGTCATGTTATCAATCTTTCATTTTGTTTTTGGAAGACTTTACTAGAGTTAACTAAAATTTCATCTTCAAGATCATTATAATGAAAGCAAGGAATTCTGATTTGATTAAAATAGTTATGCAAATTAGTGTATTGAAACTTATTAGATGACTGCTCACAAAATCACCTTTCCTTGCCTCAACATTTGCAGAGATTCGATGGTTTCTGCCTCCTGTTTTAAGAACAGAGTCCAAATAGATTCGCCCCTGTGACACAGTGATGTGCTTGCCAACAAGCAAGTTTTCAAATGTTTGTCCTATAGATGAAAAGGGCAAGTGCTCACCAGAACTTAGAGCTTAACTTCTCAGTCTTAGGAAAAGCAGACCCTCTAAAAGCAAAATTCTAGTAGTATTAGTAGCAGCTTGTTCTTCATCTGTGATAAATTAGAGCTTTGAAATCCCACCTCCCACTACACATTGCATATGAGGCTATCTTATTTCTCCTAAGAGTTGACTATTTGGAGTGAGTGATCAATTCTCTTATCAAGATTACAGAGTTTTAGAATATATTGACAAATAACATATTGACAAACAGTAACTCTTGTGCCAATTTGTTCTGATTTTGAAGAAATGATCACCTATTTTAAATAATATTAACCCATCTGACAATATATTTCTAAATTACTGTTTAAACTATTTCTTATCTTAAGGCAGTTTTACAGAGAATAGTACTAGGAAGATGATAAGCATAGAGATTTTTTTAAATCAATTTAATTGCCTAGAATGAAAGCGTGTAACATGTATCATGTATTAGGGAATGAATTCACAAGTATAAACTCATCTACATGGCTGTAAATGTAAAGTGTATAATATCTGTAATCAAAACCACCTCCCTCCCTCTCTCCTTCCCTCCCTCCCTTCCTCTTTTCTTCCTTCCTGCTCTCTCTCTCTCTTTCTGTCTCTCTCTCTCTCCTGTGTGTGTTTTCTAGATCTTTGCCTTTGTGTGTATGGAAAAGAACACACAAACTTGTTTCATTTGGGATTTTACTTCTTTGCTCCCTCAAAGTTGGGAGTCTGCTCCTATTCTATCTATACATCAGAGTAGAACGTGTCTGTGTGCTATGATGATAGTCACTGTAAACAGATATTTATACAGTTGAGATCAGAGATAGAAGAATGTCAGCACCAAATCCACCCATGATGGCACATATACCAGACAGATGACAAAGTCTAACTCAGGTTATAACAGCTTGTGAAATACTTGAATCATATTTTGCAACCCTTGAAAGAATTCAAGTTGGAGATTAGCAGAGAGCAGGCTCAGTTCTGTCCATAATCCTCTTCTATCTTCTAGCCAACAAAATGAAAACTTTAAAGCCGGAGGGACAAATAGAGTGTGAAGGACCTTCTCCAACATTTCAGGGAAAATCAAGACTGCTGTGTGTGCTGAAAATGGCTTCTTACACTATTATTACTTTTGCTGTCAGTGGTAGAAATATGAAATAAAGCCCTCCATGGTAATTGCTCCTGGGCTCATTAGTAGATATAACATCAGTAAATTAGCTACTGTAATAATATTCTGATGATATAGAATAAAATCCTGTTCACAGAAGGTAAATTTATATGAAAACAAATGACTGTATTATCCAGAAGCTTATTAAATTACTGACAATTGGACACATTAAGGTAGGAAAATCTCTAGGGACAATTCTTACTGAAGTAAAAGTGAAGTGACTTGGAAAACGGAAAGCAGAAAAGCAGGGAAGTGTGACATATGAAGCATTGATGAGTGGGTGGGAGACCAGCCTCTGCATGCTTGTACAGTAGGAGAAGTGGGCTGAACATGGGTGGGAGCTTTATTCTCATTTAACAGTACTGCATCAAGAGAGATGAACAGCATACTAATTAAAAGTCTCATAAATTCATAACATTGAAATTCATTCTTTGAAAATGGAGAAATCTGAGATATCAAGTTAGTAGATCTAACATGTGATATAAATTCATTTTCTTACTTTATACAAATAATCATAGCAACTAAAATGTACCAACAAGTTGAAAGTTAGTGAACAGAGCTAAACTGTTCAACATGTATAAAATGTATGGAAGAGAGATATGTAATATAAAATTTAAAGCTGCATCATATTTGACTTTAAAAGAGAAATGTATCCATTTATATCACTTCCATGAGGTGATTATACATTATCACTATTATTGTTATTATCGTTATTATAGTTATTTATGAGGGCTGAACTGTCACTATATGCTGATGTTCCATAACTAGCAAAATATATTCTTTCAGAGTGCTGGGTATGTATACTCAGAGTACTGGTTATGTATCTAAATTACAGTTGTATATCTTCTTAAAATTCCCTTAAGAACAGATAAATGAAGACTCCTTTTTCTCAAGGAATGGCAAACAGGAATCATCACATACAACTCTCAGTGTGGGAACAACCACTGTCCTGTGGCTTCAGCCACGTAAGCAATTTGAGAAACATTAAAAGTGTTTGATACATGAAACAGTGATAAAAAATTTTAAACTTCTCACACATAGTTCACTCAGGATTGGGTCTATTATATAATGTTCAAAAGAAAGAAAATAAGCAAAAAGTGACCTAGACCAGACACCAATCAGTAAATTGACAACTTGGGGTAACATTCAATACCCAAATAGTAGAACACAGTAGTACTAAAATAAGGAGCTGAAAAGAAAATGTAGAATCAACACAGTAGGAAAGTACAAGGTTCACATTTCATGTGCTTCCTGGAGCTTAAGTATTGCAGAGAAAAACAAAGGAATAATTCAACACTGTAAAATCAGGAGTAAATAAAAACAGTGGATAATAGATAGAAATTACGTTCTTATTCTTATGCACAGAAAACCAAAGTGTAGTAAAACAAACCAAATGTTTTAAACATATAAAGGAAGTAACCCAGGATGTGAATAAGCAGTGCATTTATTCAGATTGATTTTCTCAATATATTTTCAAGGTATTTGTGGAATTAAATTCTTAACACAATAACATGCACAGGCGTGTTAACACTAAAATCAACTGCAGGTTCAAAGCAATTACATATAGTACAAAGATTCATTTGGTCAAGTTATAATATTAAAACAAAGACTGGAAATTTTCAGATTAAGACAAAACTACCAGTTCCTTAAGAACATGATAAATGAGAATAAAATGGAGGAAAGGAAAAAAAAAGATAATAGTACCCATCTGTAGATACACAGGCTTAAAGTCAAACCAAACAATAACGATGGGCTAGATGGGATCTGTAGAAGGGATTTTGGTGATGGGAAATGAAAACATTGTCTCCTTGCTTGCTTTTCAGTGGAAAATAGTCTCAATATCTCTTTGCACAATGAATTTTTGTGCCACACTGAAGCGACGTAACAAAGCATGATCTGTTACATCACCTCGATTGTGTGATGTTTCTCAGTGCCTTTTGAGAATCTGGTGTGAGCATTATGATTCAATAATGATACTGCAAAATTATTAGCATTGATTCAGAAGTCTTAATTTTCTCATGAATGCCTTCCTGTTGATCCCATTGATCCGTCAGTCAAATCTATGAAAAGGATGGTTTGTGTGGCTTATGTAGCAAGCCTCTTACTTTTCTATAACATATAATTTGTATTTCTTTACAAGTTTTTTACTTCATTATATTTTAAATATTGTATATATTTTGACCATTCTTTACAAATGCTTTGGACAAATAAAATGAATTTTAATTTATTCCATTGTGGAATATATTTTATTACTTTTTAGCAGAAAATAAAAGTTCTTTCAGCCTCCCTAAAATCAATGTTGCCTTTATAAAACCAAAATAATTGCATTGAAATTATTCTTAAAATTATGAATTTCCATATTCATTAAAACTGTCTTTATTTTAGTTACGATTATACAGAGAAATAGATACTTATTTAAATCCAATTTAAAGATTATAAAACATAACTATATCCCACAGTTTAAGAAGGAAAACAGTTTTTCATTGTTGAAGTTAAATAATGTATGAGGATCATGAAACCATCTTGATCAGGCATATGTCACATATAAAAAAAATAAGTGTACCAATGATCTTCAAGCTAGTTTTAGCTAGCTGAAAATCAGAAGTTATAATAAATATTTAAAAAATCATCTCTGACTCATTTTAGATCATAATTCTGAAAGTAATGAGGTTTTTATAAAATGTGAACATGATCATAGAAGCTTATGGAAAGCATAAACTTGATCTTTGGTATAGAAAATTTTTACATTAGTCACATAAATATATCATTTCCAAAATTAAAATTAATTCAAATTGTCTGCAGAGTTCAAAGGAGCTTACACTTTTCCTCTATAAACTACTTATAAACTATATGTCAAGAACTAGAGATCAAAATATATGAATTAAATTCTAGTTTTATTTATTTATTTATTTATTCATTTATTTATTTTTACACTCCAGATTTTACTCCTCCCCTTTCACTCTCTGACTGTTCCACATCTCATACCTCCAACTCCTCCCCTGTCTCCATGAGGCTGTTCCTACCCCCACCCCCACTCCACCAGACCTCCAAACTCCCTGTGCCTGCAGTCTCTTGAGGGTTAGGTGCATCATGTCTGATTGAACACAGATCGGGCAGTCCTCCACTGTGTGTGTGTTTGGGGCCTCATATCAGCTGGTATATACTGCCATTTTGGTGATCCAGTTTTTGAGAGATCTCTTGGATCCATACTAATTGAGACTGCTGGTCCTCCTACAGGGTCACCCTCCTCAACTTCTTTAAGCCTTTCCCTATTTCAACCACAGGGATCAGTTGTTCATTGGTTGGGTGCAAATATCTGCATCTGATTCTTTCAGCTGCTTGTTGGGTCTTCCAGAGGACAGTCATGATAGGTCTCTTTTTGTGAGTGCTCCCTAGCTTCAGTAATAGTGTCAGGCCTTGGGACCTCCTCTTGAGCTGGATCCCACTTTAGTCCTATGTGAAATATATACTCATCTACTGGATATCAAATCCAAAGTGGCTAGCCTAGACATTATGAACATACATGTAATACATGCAGACTCATCAGGTTATGTTTATATGTCTGAAGTACACACAGGCAAATACAGAAATACACAAAATTAAGATAACAGAGGTTATGAATTTCAAGAGAAAGCAAGGGATGGTGCACAGGAAATGTTTGAAGGAGGAAGAGACATGAGTAAACTATATTATTATATTTTAATTAAAAAATAAATATTTAAGATTAAAAACATACGACAATGGTTATTTATATTAAGGTGTTTCCAGACTGTCAGGAGAAGCAGAAGTAAAAATAGACAATTGAAGAAATATAAAAAATAAAATAAATTCTTATTGGCTTTGTGGTATTAGCCACCCAGACAATCAACAAGTGTAATGAAATCATTTCATTTTCCAGTAGATGAATTTATACTTAAAATATACAGGTATATTTTTCTTGTTATCAATTTCAATATAACCTTCTACAATAGCAAAGGATAGTGACATGGCTATTTGGATAATGAATAGTTAAAGAAGTATTGAGTGAAGCTGACGTATTAGAGTTTAAAATTATAAATGCATAGGAGCATTCAGGAAAAAGAGAAACAAGAGAAAGATAAAAAAATAATGTTCTATTGCTGCCATGGTTAGTTTATTTTACCAAGAAGCATCTATTCATGCCAATAATTTTCATCAATAATTTGAAATTATCTATTCAATATTGAGAATTTCAAAAAGATTAGTAATTTGATTTATTCAAAAATTTAGAATACTGTGTTAGCACCATAGATCTCGTTGTTGGAAACAAAATAGGTAGAATCATCAAAATCATTAATTATTATTTGTCACCAAGTTGGACAGAAATTTTATTATGTACAGGTCAGTTGTGGGTCATAGGCTATTTATAATTTTCATCAATGACTTGGATGATAGAAATGTCTGTGAACTTAGTAATTTACAGTTCTCTATCATTGGAAAGCCTGATTAACACTTTGAATGTCAAGATCAGAACTCAGCATGACCATGATATGACCTTAACAAATTGGAGAGGTGGTTTTAAGCAATGTAGCTCAATAAAACTACGACAGATATAGTCGTTAAGTAAATTGGGTAGAAAATGAAAATTATAATAATGTAGCTGATACAATAGGCTGTGAATGTGTTTGATAGAGCAAGATTTTAAAATATGATGGAATAAATAATATTGAGATGGTTTGAATCAAGAAGGAAATAATGAGTGTTCTTTTATTTCTTGTTTACTCTTGATCTCTTTCCATAAAATAGTGCTATTCTCCCTTCCTTTCCTCCTTCCTTTCCTCTTTCCTTTCCTCCTTCCCTCCTTCCTTTCCTCCTTCCCTCCTTCCTTTCCTCCTTCCTCCTCCTCCCTCCCTCCCTCCCTCCCTCCCTCCCTCCCTCCCTCCTTCCTTCCTTCCTTCCTTCCTTCCTTCCTTCTTCCTCCCAACCTCCCCTCCCTCCCCTCCCCTCCCCCTCCCCTCCCCTCCCCTCCCCTCCCTCCCCTCCCCTCCCCTCCCTCCTTCCCTTCCCTTCCCTTCCATTCCCTTCCCTTCTCTTCCTCCTTCTTCGTGTCCTCTTCCTCATTAGCCCCACTCATGACAGGGGGTACCTTAAGCACCTTTAAAATTATTGTAGCCCAGGTTAGCACCAAAACTTGATCTCCTTCATTAACATTCTGAGTTCTAACTGTAGAGAACTAAATCACCATGTCTTATATATTATCAAATATTTGTACATATTATCAGTTACCACAATATCCATATCACATTATATACTCCTGTGAAAGAAAGTTTAAGAACAATGAAAATATAATCAATTTTGATGTATCACAAATCATAAAAGCTTTTATTTCCAGGTAAATTTGTTCTTAGCAACTGGTTTTTTTTTTTTCAGAGAATCCCAGCATATATTAAAGTATATCTTTCTTCTATATTTTATATATTCTATAAGCACATTTTCTATATATCTTTAACAATATCTCTCTGTCTGTCTACCTTCATAGGTATCTACCAATCCTTAAGAGATTATGTTATATTTAGTGACCATGTATTTTTTTAGTTGATGAAATACATTTCTAATTATAGTGTCATTTTTCTGAAATATGAGATCAGAGTTAAATAGTAGAGAAATTTTCAGACTTCTTTTTCTTAGAAAATTTTAAAAGAGAGGTTAATTGGTTAACTATAAGTTTCTTAATTTTAGTTTTATGAAATATAAAGTCAAGTATATTAAGAGAAATGTCAATACATTTCTCATAAAATATGCAGAGGATAGAGATAAGTAGGCTATTCTTTTCAAATGGTAAATATTCTAACCCAGAAATCTCTACCCAGATACAGAATCTTTCAAATACAAAAAAGAAATAGTGACATTATTTAATGAAACAAAAAAGAAAATGTTGGAGATCTTATCAAAAGTATCTTCCCAAGTAATTACTAAGTTCTTAGAAAGTGCTGCTGACAGTGAATTAGAATACTGAGAGTCAGAGAGAAGTAGATAGATGTGAAGTCAGAGAGGAGTTATTTATTTGGAACCTCTGTATTTAGGAGACTGAGGCTTGGAGATTTTAAATTAGAAGTTAGCCAGAGTTTTATGCATTGACCACTTCAGCTAGGTCTGGGAAGGGCAATGAGCCAGACAGGGCTGGGTTAATTTGAAGAGTAATATAAATTATATTTGTTAATTCTACCAAATGAGAGTGAAAACCATTACCCAAATTCTTTGGTCAAATTAAGCAAGTTTTATGTTCTGTCAGACAGGGCAATCTCCCTAAAGCAGGGTTTGAGAAAATGTCATTGTGCCCAGGAGAAGGTGCAGTGAATATATTTGCCACAACTCTGTAAAGCTAGTGGGTTTTCAAGAGTTTGGGCTTATGTAGGAACCTGGCAGAACATTTCAAAATTATTTGTCAGAACATCGTATCAGGGAGGAGGTAAGGGTATAGGGCATGAAACATGTCAAATTCCAGAAAATGGGTTAAGACATGGTTTACAGAAACAGGATTGGTCATATAACAAGATGGCTTTTAATCTTAAAATGGAGTCAGGTTGCTACATTATATTACCAGTAGTGTTGTCTAAAACAATAGATATGTCAGCGACAGGCCAGACCCCAAATGTGTTATAGACCCGGTACTACTCAGGAGGAACAGCAACATGCAGAACTGCCAAAGAGACTATAGGAGGAATCTAAGATATAAGGTAGTCTCAGGCAGCCATGATGAAATCACTGACTGAACAAGTTACAGCATAGGACAGCCTCACACTCATTTAGAAAGACAGAAAGGGCGTTTGTAAGCTAATTGCTTTTGATTGAATGTGAGATCCTGAGAACATCGTTTTTAAAAGTCATGTTTGTAAGCTGCCTGAACTTTAACTGCAACAGAGCTTGTGTTTCAAGATAATTTTTATTGATGTTGATACTTTACAATTCAACTTGAATCCATCCCAGATTGAATCATGTCAATTGGAATTAGTTTTAGATTTTATCACTGTACTATCTTAAACACCTAGATATTCTTACTTTTTTTTTCTTATAAAATAAGAAACTATATATTTCAAGAAATAAGTAATTGCAGGAAATTATTTTCAATGGTTGAGGTAGTAAAAGCTGTTCCACAATTCCAATAATATGTTATTTTTTTCTTGTTCGACATGACTAACTTCCTCTATCAGAAATAAATTAAAGGTAACAATAAGATCTCAAGTGAGTGGGGGCGAGGAGGAGAAATGGTCTTCAGTGTTACTGAAATGGAGTTAAAGTAGAATGATTATTGTGTGTGTGTGTGTGTGTGTGTGTGTGTGTGTGTGTGTGTGTTAGAAACTGCAGAAATGGGAGGAGCATCAACACATATATAATCATAAGGATTGTAAAGACTTTTTATATTTCTGGGAAAGAATGGTTGATAAAGTTCAAGTTCTGTAAGTGTAAGAACCTGTGTTTCTATGTTTGGTGAAGACAAGCCAGTCATTTGCCAAGTGCCTTGTCCACTGTCTCTTCTTTAGCTTTTAATGAAAATTTTCTTACACTTACGTTCTCATTTTTCTGTTATAAATTAATAGTTAATTTTCACCCCAAATACTTCTAGGATTCTTGATCTTATATTTTTATAAAATTTAATATTTACCATGCAACATATTTTAGAAATTCCACTGACTAGAAAGCCAATGATTTATGTTCTGTACGGGAAGCAAGAAAACAATAATGACCTGGAGTTGGAAACTCACCTACTTTTTCTGAGTTATATGAACTTTAATTTTTCTGAGTTTCATTTTGTAACAACATAAAGTAGAAATAATGTCTACTCTATATATTTATTGTGAGAATTAAGTAAGATAAAGTATTCAGAGTAAGCAGTACAATCCTTGATAGGTAAATGGCAACTGTAATTAAAATTAAAATAGATTTTGGAACTTAAGGATCTTAAATAATGTATGTTTTGCAATACAGGTTTGTTTGCCAGTTCACTTAATTTTTTTTTCTTTTCTCCATGGCAGGGCTAGTATTTCCTTTATACTGTGCTCATGTAAGGGTCATTTAAACATGGAACATTTCCATAGCATCTGGAATTTAGCAATAAATGTTGTCTTGTATTTTCATACTAAACAAATAAAGAGAATGCTAATATTCTATAGTAAATAGAATCTTTCAAAAGCTGACTTATCTAAATAATGACTATTATATTATATATATATATATATATATATATATATATATATATATATAACTATATGCTTCTTCTAAAGATATAGTACCTTGATGATGTGTAGTGCAGTTAATTTTTCTATGAATGAATGGCAACCATTTACTAATGAGGTATTCTTTTGCATACACACAGTGAATAATGTTATAGTGACAAAGACACTACAGAAAAAGCTTGTATCACAATAGATTTTTTCTACTTGAAAACAGTATGGGGACTGGACCACAGCTGTACATATGAAAGGGAGCCAATGCTGTCCCATGTGTGGAAAGCACTCCAGATGTCACTGCTACTGCTGGGACAACATTCATCAGAGCTTGTCATCTGAGCATTACTAATGCTGAAATATAGCCTTGGCCACAACTGTTGTCTGCTTTGTTGGAAGATGGTGGTGTATGAAAACACTATAGACATGCCAGAACAACTGGAGGTGGTTACAAAATTAGTATACCTGGTGAGAAAGTCAGTGCTCAGTTTGTTTTGTTGTAATTATAATATAAAATATTTGCATCTGCAGACAAAGTATGATAGTTTCTCAATGGATGTTCTATAGAAAATAGTATTGATCACACTAATAAGAAGGGCATGTTGTAAGTCTCATTATGAATTGTTCATTTATTGGTTGAACTTACTAATGATTTATTTGAAAGATTGCTGATGTAGGAGTGTCAAGATTTTCAGATCTGAAGTTTGAAATATAAATACCAAAGTGTATACTCACACACTTTTTACCTAAGTTGGTACATTTTTTAGGTAATTTTCGAAGACTACTACCCCACAGCTTTGGTAAGCACTGTATGTCTAAGATTAGATACAAAATACATGATGTTAAAATTATCAAAACTAAACAAAGATGATTTCAGTTGAGCTGGACAGAGCTAAACTTAATCAAATGTTCCCATAAAATATCTTTTGGGTCATTTTGGTTTTTAGTTTTGTTGTGATCTGAAACTGGCAAATAGAACATATTTTTGTCATTTTACGACCTTTTCTGTAAATATCAATATAAGAAACTAACAGTAGACATAGTTTGAAACATCATTCTTCTTGCCTTATCTTATGCATGTATAAATGTAGCTTTAGATTTATGTGTTTTATCTTACCTTGGTTTTTTTTTTTTTGTTTTTTTTTTGTTTTTTTTTTTTGCCATTAAAAAAATTCATAGCTCTTTAATTGAATTAAGATCTAGTAAAAAAATCATACCTGGCACAAGAAACCTAGTCAATCACACAGGGTTAAGGAAGTCATGGACTTTGGAGAAAAAGAAAAAAAAAACAAAAACAAAAAAACCCTCCAGCCACAGTTTACTAAAGTAACATAATCCTTAACTAAATTTAAATATTTATCTTTATGCTCACAGATTAATGCACTCATTGCCCATTAAGGAAGCTTTGTTTTTGCAACAGAGACCAATCAAAAATAAGAGTTTTTAAACCCGGTGCCAAAGAATATATCTATAAAACAATTCTTGTATATAAGGCTCAGGTAATATTTTACAAAGAGATGGCAAGAAGATTGTAGGAGCCAGATGACTGGACATTAGCTTTGTGATTTTCTTTTAGGAATAACAGAAACTATGCCCATAAAGTCTTACCAACATGACTGGCTAAACATAGGCTAAAACAGGGATAACAATGACAGGCTTGCTAATGGAGATAGAGGAGGGGAGAGCCAAGAAACCTCACCCCTCCACAAAAGCTATAGATGACTAAGAAATGCTGAGAGTGGGAAAATAGTCTTCCTCTGGGAAGAGCATATCAATTGATTCTTCAACACTAAGTGGTCATCCTGAAAACATACACACAAATAGTACCACACAGTTTGAGCAGGTTGTAATAATTTGTATAATTTGTAAGAGAGCTTTGAGTTATGTATGGGATAATTTATAATGGAAAAGAGGACTGGAAACAAGACTTTCTAGTAGAGATTTAGTAGAGTTGAGTTCTATTTTGTTGGAGTTACTTTTATATTTTAAACCATATCATTCCTAGAAGCAGTTTAGACTTGTGGTATATGTTATTGTTTGGATATGAGACTTCTCTCATATATTTGAACACATGTTCCATACTTGGTGACAACTATTTGGGAGACCATTGGTAGATACAATCAAGCTATAAAAGCGCAGCACTGGAAACTAAAAAAGCTACTTGTTATCTATAGGTATGCATAGCTTGGCTTTGTTCCTGCTTTCTCTCTGATTCCAAACCTACCTAGAAGGAGGAAGCAAACTCAACTTTTTTCAACATTGCAAGGAGGTTCAAGCTCTCATTGGTGGATTTCCCTTCTAGAGTGGACATGACCTTTGAATCATGCTTCTGACTAAATTCTCCTTCCTTTACACTCCTTCTTCTCAGCAATATGTTTAGTGATGAAAAAAAGAATAAGTACAAGAACTATCATATGATATTTGAATAAAAAGTTCTTAACAATAATTGTTTGAAAAAATATAGTCAGATGTAGGTGTCTCTATTTGAGTGCACGTGTGCCTATGTTTCATAATGAACTTTTGCTGGTGTTATTAAGATTGCAATAACTTTAAAAGACATGTCTTTGGGCAACAGATAGTTACCTCTGCAATACAGTGTGTGGCATGGATGGTACTTTTTCATGATCATGAAAGTTGTTATTTCACAGTCTACCAACCAGAAGTATCTAGTATGAGAAAATAATGAAATACAGAGTAATCTCTCTCTCTCTCTCTCTCTCTCTCTCTCTCTCTCTCTCCCTCTCTCTCTCTCTCTCTCTCTCTCTCTCTCTCTCTCTCTCTCTCTCTTCTCTCTCTCTCTTCCCTCTCTCATTCTTCCCTTCTCCCTCCATCCCTCCATTCCATTCTTCCCCTCCTATTCTCCTAGTCTTTCTCCCTCCTCCACTCCCTCCCTTCCTCCCTCCCTCCCTGCCATCTTTCTCTGTCTTTTCTTGTCTTCCAATTTGAATCAAACTGTCAGATTTTGTGTGGAGCTAAGGATCACTTTTAGTTATAGATTCTCTTGCCTTCACCTGCAAAGTAAAGAGATTCCAACATGTGCCACCATATCTACTACATCCTGCTAGTAGAATGGATTCTGATGAACATAGGTAAGCTGCTGTCTTAAAGTCAATACTGAAAGGAGAGTGTCATTCCCCAGGACACATTGCAGCAGAGTGCATACATTTTGCAACTCCATGTGTCCAAAAGTGGCACCAGATTTGGATGATGAAGATATCAGAAGAATCATCATCATGGAATAAATCATTCATCTGGAACAACAACAGAGTTTGGGTTTGTTTACCCAACATGGGCAAAAAGGGACTCCTGTGGAGTTATAATAGAATGACAAACATAAGTATAAGCTGGTACCTCT
The DNA here is from genome assembly GCA_021653895.1 of Mastomys natalensis. Taxonomy (NCBI): domain Eukaryota; kingdom Metazoa; phylum Chordata; class Mammalia; order Rodentia; family Muridae; genus Mastomys; species Mastomys natalensis. The sequence continues at coordinate 127,733 of JAJTUV010002244.1, read as the reverse complement.
CGGCCCCTCTCTAACAGTGGACCCACTTGTTTACCAAGCAAGACCTGAGAGCAGGATGCCTAACAAGTACTAAGAACCTCAGAATACATATTTGAGTATCACAAGACTTTCTAAAATAGGGATTGGAGACTATACTCCATTAATATTTTCAGGTTTTTCATATTCATAGCTTTCTAAGCAAAGTTTGGGAGAGACCTTTGTACCCAACATTTGAGAAGCATGCATGTCTTGGAAATTAGAGACTAAGGATTGCTCCAGAACGATTTGCCTATAGTTTCCTGTCATAAATGAGGAGGTTTGTTTTGTAACTTTCCAGGAAATATTCATTTACACCACAAAGTGCATTTCTTTCTTCTTTTTCTTATCCTCTTCCGTATGCTTTAATGACCTTAAATTTAAAGTGCATTTTGCCTTCACATGCCTTTCAAAACTATTTAATTACAAGTATAATCTTTATTTTTTGTCGTCTGTTTCTTTATAGCCCCAGTATAGAAAGCTGGCCATGACAGTCCAACATTAACATATTTGGTTAATTAATAGGCATTTTGTAGACATAATCATATTAGATTAGAATGCATAAAAAGTAAAAAATTGCTGTTTCCTTGGAAAGATGGAACTCAATCTATCTCATGATTCAGTTGCATTACTCTTGGTCATACACCCAAAGGATGTTTCATCTGACCACAGGACCAAGAAAGATAAATATGGTATGTATTATATCCATTTACATGTGGATATTAGCTATTAAGTAAACTATAACCAAATTATACTTATATATGCAAAGAGATTACATATAAAGGAAGGTACTAGAAAATACAGATGGATCTCTGTGGGAGCAGGAAATAAAATAGATTTTATGGGTAGACTGGAAGTGGGAGATGAGAAGGAGAGAATAGGGTTGGGAGGGAGAAGGGAGAGGGAGTTGAGAGAGGGAATATGGAGAGAGATAGGCAGGACATTTGAGGGGTGATATAAAAACCTAGTGTAGTGGAAAGTTCTTATATAAAGACAATCCTAACAATGTCTCCAAGTAATGGGGGAGACACGGGGGCTATCTCTTATTACCAACTGAGCTTTCACAGCTTAGACTGGGTTGCATCCAATTGAAATGTTGGCTAATAGACTCCCAAGAAAATCCCCACATAACCCTGACTGTTGGCAAGACAATAAATTGTTCTCTGCAAATTGACAGAAGTTCCCATTGTTGAAGACAGCACTTATACAAACACTGAAGATGATGAGGTCAAGCTGGTGTCTATCTAGAACATTTAACTCTATATTCTAGTTTCCTTTATTAAGGAAAGATACTCTATAGTTCCCAAACGACAAGCATAAATACCAACACAGTCCTTGATCCACCTGGACTTCAGCTTTGCGGAAGGTGACAATTAAGGGCCTATTTCACTTTTCTACATACAGACAACCAGTAAGATCAGCACCATTTATTGAAGATGCTTCCTTTTTTCCATTGTATAATTTTGGCATCTGTGTCAAAGATCAAGTTTCTTAAGTGTATAGTTTTATTTCTGGGTCTTCATTTATAGTTCATTGATCAACTTGTCTGTCTCTGTACCAATACCATGCAGTTTTTATTACTATTGCTCTGTAGTAAAGCTTGAGGTCAGGGAAGGTGATTCCCCCAGAAGTTCTTTTATTGTTAAGAATTATTTAAGCTATTCTGGGTTTCTTGCCTTTCCTGATAAATTTGAGAATTGCTCTTTCTATGTCTTTGAAGAATTGTGTTGGAATTTTGTTGGGGATTGCATTAAATTTGTAGATTACCTTTGGTAGTATGGCCATATTCACTATATTAATTCTGCCAAACCATGAGCTGGAAGATCTCTCTATTTTATGAGATCTTCGATTTCTTTCTTGAGAGATTTGAAGTTATTATCATACAGGTCTTTCACTTGATGGTTAGAGTTACCCCAAGATATTTTATATTATTTGTGGCTATTGTAAAGGGTTCATTTCTTTAATTTCTTTCTCAGTATGTTTCTCATTTGTATGAAGAAAGACTACTGATTTATTTGAGTTAATTTTATATCCAGCCACATTACTGAAGTTGTTTATCAGCTGGATAAGTTCTCTGGTAGAATTTTTGGGGTTGCTCATGTATATTATCATGTCATTTGCAAATAGTGATACCTTTATTTCTTCTTTGCCAATATGTATCCCCTTAATGTATTTTTGTTGTCTTATTGTTCTAACTAGCACTTCACAAACTATATTGAATAGATATGGGGAGAGTGGGCATCCTTGTCTTGTCCTCGATTTTAGTGGGATTGCTTCAAGTATGTCTCAATTTAATTTGATATTGGCTGTTGGTGTGTAGTAAATTGCTTTTATTATGTTTAGGTATGGGCCTTGAATTCCTGCTCTCTCCAATACTTTTAAATGAAGAGGTGTTATATTTTGTCAAATACTTTTTCTGTATCTATTGAGATGATCATGTAATTTTTTATTTGTTTATATAATGGATTATGAGACCTCAACATAGAACCAGATACACTGAATCTGATAGAAGAGACCATGGGAAAGAGCGTTGGACTCATTGGCACAAAGGGGAATTTCCTAAACATAATTCCAATGGCTCATGGTCTAAGATCAAGAATTGATAAATAGGACCTCATGAAACTGGAAAACTTCTGTGAGGCAAAGGACATAGTCAATAAGACAAATAGGCAACCTATAGATTGGGATAAAAGTTTCACTAACCCTACATCTGATAGAAGGATAATATCCAAAATATATAAAGAATTCAAGAAGCTAACTACCAAAAAACCCAAACAATCGAATCAAACAATGGGGTATAGAACTAGAGAATTTACAACAGAGGAATCTCTAATGGCGGAGAAGCACCTAAAGAAATGTTCAAAGTCCTTAGCGATCAGGGAAATACAAATCAAAAGAATCCTGAGACTCTACCTTACATCAATCAGAATGGCTAAGTTCAAAACCTCAGGCAACAGCACATGTTGGTGAGGATGTGGAGAAAGAGGAACACTCTTCCATTGCTGGTGGGACTGCAAACTGGTATCTGGAGGTTTCTCATAAAATTGGAAATAGATCTACCTGAAGACCCAGCAATACCACTCTTGGGAATATATGCAAAAGATGCCCCACCATGCCACAGGGGCACGTGTTCCACTATGTTCATAGAGGTCTTACTTGTGATAGCCAGAATCTGGAAGCAACCCAGATGTCCACGACAGAACAATGGATACAGAAAATGTCGTTCATCTACACAATGGAATACTATTAATAATGAGGACATATTGAGTTTTGCAGGCAAGTGGATGGAACTAGAAAATCTCATCCTAAGTGAGGTAACTCAGACCCAAAAGGACATGAATAGTATGTACTCACTAATAAGTGAATATTAGCAAATAAAAAAGTACAGAATACCCAAGATACAGTCCACAGAACTCAAAAGGTCAACAAGCTAAAGGGACCAACAATCTGAGGATGCCTCAGTCCCACTAGGGAGAAGAAGAAAGCAATCACAGGTCGGGAGGGAGGAAGGAAACTGGGAGGGAAAGTGGACAGGCAAGGGGGGAGAGGGGAACCTGATCTGTTATTGGGTGAGGGCAAAGGATGAAGCCCTGAGGGCCAGCAGAAAAAACAGAAACAGGCAACCTGGGGAGATGGGAGGTAGGGGGGATCTTCCAGAATTCAACAGAGAGCTGGGAGGTAAGAGACTCTCAGGACTTGAAGGGAGAGACCTTAGATGAAATGCCTGACAGTAGGGAGAGGGAAATTATAGAGCTCACCTCCAGCAGGAAGACAGGGCATCAAATGAGGGAGAGTTTTGCTCTCTTACAGTCAAAACTGTGACCCATAATTATTCCTGTCTGAACGAACTCCAGGGATGGAAATAGAGAGGAGCCTGACGAAAAGAAGGTCCAGTGACAGGCCCAAAGTGGGATTCAGCCCAAGAGGAGATTCCAAGGCCTGACACTATTACTGAGGCTATGGAATGCTCACAAAAAGAGGCCTATCATGACTGTGCTCATGATGACCCAGCAAGCAACTGAAAGAGTCAGATGCAGATATTTGCACTCAACCAATGGACAGAGGAGCTGATCCCTGTGGTTGAATTAGGGAAAGGCTGAAAGAAGCTGAGGAGGGGGGTGACCTTGTAGGAAGGCCAGCAGTCTCAATTAATCTGGACTCCCCAAGATCTCTCAAACACTGGACCACCAAAAGGCAGCATACACCAGTTGATGTGAGTCCCCAACACATATACAGTGGAGGACTGCTGGGTCTGGGTTCAGTCATAGAACCCATCATAGAAGATGCACCTAACCCTTAGGAGACTGGAGGCCCCAGGGAGTTTAGAGTTCAAGTGGGATGGGAGTTGTGGTGCCGGGGGCTAGTCCCTGCATGGTGGGAAGAAGTCTTCTTCTCCTTGTCCATTCTTCTTGAGGCAGCTAGAGGGGGGATGGAAGAGTGTTGGCAGGGGGTGGGAGTAAGACTTGGTCTTACAAGATTCAGGAGATTCAGAGTAAGGCCTTGGGCCTTATGAGATTCAGGGTAAGACTTTGGTCTTAGGAGACATTTAGGGTTGCTGTATAACAAAAGTTTACTTATCTATACTAGAAAAGTTTATTTACTATGCTACTGTATCTGGCCTGCCCTCTGGTATGCCAGAAACTGCTGTTTCTGGCATTTATCACCTCAGCCCCAAAATAACAGAGGATTATTAGAGCCTTTGTCGTCCCTCAGCAGGACCTGCTGGGCTCTGACTTACACCTGCTAGTCTAAGTTCTCAGGAAGGAAAAAACACTTACAGAAGTTATTATATTGTTTATTACTAAGTGTAAAAAGTTTCCTATGAGAACTATCTAAGAGGAAAAGTGGAAAGGTCCTATGTAGGAACAGAAAAATTCTAACAAAGGAAAAATTCTAAGTGAAAAAAATTCTAAGCAGGGGGAAAGGAAAGGAAGGGAAGAACGGCTCCTTAGGAACCACTACATCTATGGCTACTCTTCTACTCTCTTTGTCTTTGTCTTCTTTCAGAGTACATGGTCACATGTTACAAAGTTTATCACAAGTTCACACCAAAAATCAAAACATAAATTGAAATAGAAGTTTAGAACAGAGAATGTTTACATGCATATCCATTTGGAGTAATTATCTGGCTAAACATCTATCACCTGTCTAGCTCCACAGGTTCACTGAAGGTTTAAAATTATAACTAAGAAATTAGTGAAGTTTTGTATAGATAAACCCATGCAATATTTTGTCTTCTGTCCTAGCACTTATAATAAATTGCGAGTTCCTTTTAGTGACCTTTGGTTAATTGTTTTACAACCTCTTGGAATGTGCTCTGAGCAGGGGAAAGTTTGGTTACTATCTAAGGGCAATTAACTGATGACACTTGGAAGACTGGCAGAGTTCTCATTGCAGTTTTGACTATCAGAAAGGGATCTAATAGCAGTCCGACTATAAATGAGCTTAATAACCATTTATATAATTTTAGGAATTCTTATAGGATCATCATTAAGACTTAGGAAGTCATCTATTTGTCTATATAGCATCACTACAAGACAGTGCATCTTCGTGGATCTGTAGAAATCTGCTCCAAAGGAGTCTGCTATTGCTTAGTGATTGTTACATATGTTTAATAATAATAATAATCATAATAATAATAGTAATGATAGGAAAAGTATATTAATAGCAGGAATCTTTCCTAAAATAAGTTCCTTACAGCCTTGCTGCATAAAGATTCACTTGTTGCAGATTATATAATAATCCAAGGCAAGTCTTTCATAATGATCACCTGCTAATTATTAGTTTGTCCCATTATGGCTCCTGACATTGGGGGGTGGGGACAGCCTTGTGGAGACAGGGGGATAGGCTGGAGGTAGGGGATGTGGAATAATCAGGGGATAGATGAGGTGGGGACTGAAATCTAGAGTGTGAAAAAAATAAATGAATAATAATAATAAATATCAACATAGTAACAAAAACATAATAATTTTGTTTTACAAACGTTTTCTACATATAAAATATACTAGGTCATTGTGGCACATAGCCGTTGGGAGAAACCAGCAAGCATTTTATTTGACCTAAGGTCCATACCTAACACTGCTTAAGTGACAAAAAACCAGAGACGAGATAGTCCAGTTACGTAGGGTAAACCCAAATATTACTGATCTTACTAGAAAATGCAGTTATAAAAATGACTCCTAATGACTTCTGCTAAGCTCATAGGCCAATACCTTGTACAGCCATCATCAAAGAAGCTTCATCCTGAAGCATACGGACACAAATACAGAGACCCACAGCAAGATATTATTCAGATAGAGAAAAATCTTAAGACACTCACTGTGAATTTGATTTCTACATAAAATTCTTTTTCCTCAAAGCTCTAGGAACAACATAGAAGAGGCAGAAAGAATATAAGAGCTAGAGGCTATGGAGTACATCAAGAAAACAAAGCCCTCTAAATCAACTGAGTAAAGCTTATAGGAACTCATGGAGACAGAAGAAGAAAACAGGTACTGCATGGTTATTTACTAGGTTCTATACATAACAACATACATAGAATCCCAGAACAGCCACTATTAAAACAAAATGCTATTCATTTGTTTGAATTAATTTTATATCCATCCATTTTGTTGAAGTTGTTAATTGGATTTAGTAGTTCTCTGGTGGACGCTTTGGGGTCACTTAAGTATACTATCATATTGTCTGCAAACAGTGAAATTTTACTTCTTCCTTTCCTATTTGTATCCCTTGGACTTCCTTTTGTTCTGTAATTACTCTGGCTAGGACTTCCAGTACTATATTGAATAGGTAGGGAGAGAATTGGCAGTCTTGTCTAGTCCCTGATTTTAGTGGGATTACTTCAAGTGTCTCTCCATTTAGTTTGATGTTGGCTACTGGTTTGCTGTATATTGCTTTTACTATGTTTAGGTATGGGCCTTGAATTCTTGATCTTTCTAAGACTTTTACAATGAAAGGATGTTGAATTTTGTCAAATGCTTTCTCAGCATCTAGTGAGATAATCATGTGGTATTTTTCTTTGAGTTTGTTTATAAAGTGGATTACGTTGATGGATTTCCAATTATTGAATAATAAAGCCTACTTGATCATGATGGATGATTATTTTGATGTGTTCTTGGACTTGGTTTGCAAGAATTTTATTGAGTATTTTTGCCTCGATATTCATAAGGGAGATTGGTCTGAAGTTATCTTTCTTTGTTGTGTCTTTATGTGGTTTAGGTATGAGCATAATTGTGGCTTCATAGAGCAAATTGGGTAATGTTCCTTCTGTTTCTACTTTGTGGAATAGTTTGAAGAGAATTGGTATTAGGTCTTCCTTAAAGGTCTGATAGAATTCTGTACTAAAACCATCTGGCCCAGGACTTTTTTTGGTGAGGAGACTTTGAATGACTGTTTCTATTTCTCTAGGGATTATGGGACTATTTAGATGGTTTATCTACTCCTGCTTTAAATTTGGTACCCAGTATCTATCTAGAAAATTGTCCATTTCATCCAGATTTTCCAGTTTTGTTGTATATAGGCTTTTGTAGTAGGATCTGATGATCTTTAATTCAAACAAATCAGTAGCCTTCCTCTTCTCAAAGAATAAACAGGCTGATAAAGAAATTGGGAAATTACAGTCTTCACAATAGTCACAACTTATATAAAATGCCTTGGTGTGAATCTAACCAACCAAGTGAAAGATCTATATGACAAGAACTTCAAGTCTCTGAAGAAAGAAATTGAAGAAGATCTCAGAAGATGGAAAGATCTTCCATGCTCATGGATTGGCAGGATAAACATAGTAAAAATGGCCATCTTGTCAAAAGCAATCTACAGATTCAATGTAATTCCCATCAAAATTCTACCTCAATTCTTCATAGAGATAGAAAGAGCAACTTACAAATTCATTTGGAATAACAAAAACTGAAGGAGAGTGAAAACTATCACAACAACAAAAGAACTTCTAGAGGCATCATCATCTCTGACTTCAAGCTGTACTATAGAGCAATAATGATAAAAAACAAAACAAAACTGCATAGTATTGGTACAGAGACAGGCAGGAAGATCAATGGACTAAAATTGAAGACCAAAAATGAACACATACACCTATGGTCACTTTTTCTTTGACAAAGGAGCTAAAACCATCCAGTGGACAAAGGACAGCATTTTCAACAAATGGTGCTGGTTAAACTGGAGGGAGGTCAGCATATAGAAGAATGCAAATCAATCCATTTTTATCTCCTTGTACAAAGCTCAAGTCCAAGTAGATCAAGGACCTTCACATAAACCAGATATACTGAAATTAATAGATAAGAAAGTGGGGGAGAGCCTTAAATACTTGGGTACAGGGAAAAGTTCCTTAACCCAACACCAATGGCTTATGCTCTAAGATCAAGAATTGACCAATGGGACCTCATAAAATTGCAAAGTTTTGTAAAGCAAAGGACACTGTTAATAGGACAAAAGAGCAACCAACACATTGGGGCGATCTTTACCAATCCTACATCTGAAAGAGGGCTAATATCCAATATATACAAAGAACTCATGAAACTAGAATCCAGACAACCAAATAACCCTGTAAGAAATGGGATACAGAGCTAAACAAAAATTCTCAACTGAGGAAAGTCGAATGGCTGAGAAGCACCTAAAGAAATTTTCAACATCCTTATTCATTCAGGAAATGCAAATCAAAACAACCCTGAGATTCCACTTCACACCAGTCAGAATGGCTAAGATCAAAAACTCAGGTGATAGCAGATGCTGGAGAGGATGTGGAGAAAGAGGAACACTCCTCCATTGTTGGTGGGATTGCAAGCTGATACAATCACTTTAGAAATCAGTCTGGCAGTTCCTTAGAAAATTGGACACAGTATTACCTGAGGACCCAGCTTTACTACTCCTGGGCATATACCCAGAAGGTGCTCCAACATATAACAAGACCACATGTTCCACTATGCTCATAGCAGCCTTATTTGTAATAGCCAGAAGCTTGAAAGTACCCAGATGTCCTTCAACAAAGGAATGGATACAGGAAATGTGATATGTTTACTCAATGGAGTATTACTCAGCTATTAAATACAATGAATTCATGAAATTCATAGGAAATTGATAGAACTAGAAAATATCATTTTGAGTGAGGGAACACCAATCACAAAAGAACACACATGGTATGCATTCACTGAGAAGTAGATATTACTCCAAAATCTTGCAGTACCCAAGGTACAACTCTCAGAATACATGATGCTCATGAAGAAGGAAGATCAAAGTTTGGGTGCTTTGGTCCTTCTTAGAAGGAGCAACAAAATATTCATGGGTGCAAGTATGGAGACAAAGTATTGGACAGAAACTGAAAAAGGGGTTGTCTAGAGACAACTTCACCTGGGTATCCATCCCATGTGCACTCACCAAAGGCAGATGCTGATGTGGATGCCAGGAAGTGATGCTGACAGGAGCCTGATATAGCTGTCTCCTTAGAAGTCTGCCAGAGCCTGACATATTCAGAGGCAGACGCTTACAGCTTACTATTGAACTGATCATGGGGTTCTCAATGTACAAGTTAGAAGATTGAAGGAGCTGAAGGGGCTGGCAACCCCATGGAAAGAGCAACAATACCAACCAACCAGAGCTTCCAGAGTCTAAACCACCAGCCTGGGAGCACATAGGGAGGGTCCCATGGCTCCAGCTCTTTATATAGGGGAGGATGGCCTTGTAGGGAATAGGTGGGAGAGGAAGTCTTTTGTCCCTTGAAGACTGGATGCCCCAGTGTGAGAGAATTCAAGAGTGGGGAGGTGGGACTGGGTATGTGGGTGGGGGCATATCCTGATCTAGTCAGGAGGAGGGGGAGATGGGTTAAGGTATTTCTGGTGGTTGGAAATGGGTTAATTGGATAACATCTTAAATGTAAATTAAGTTTCCAATAAAAATTGATTAAAAAAACAAAACAAAATTCAGGCTCATCATAAACTAAATATAGAGTCAGGACACTTATTGCACAAATTGCACTATTGTTTATACATCTAAAGGAAAGGAAAACAGAATGTTAAAGATATTTCTTCATTCTGGTTATTGTCACAATATTTACAATATATACTCCTTGTCTTCAACCTCATGGGTTATATTTGGGTACATAAAACAATAAAACACTGACATTCATGGTCACCAGAATGGAAAATTGGAACCTGGATATGTATTTGTGTGTGTGTGTGTGTGTGTTGTGTGTGTGTGTTATGCGTGTGTATGTGTGTATAACATTATCAATCTAACTGGGAACCTAAAGGGATAGAGACATGATGCCTAGGACAAGATCAAGGATGAAAAGAAAAAGAAGAAAAAATTCAATGAAGTGCAATTGGTGATTGAGTGTTGGATATAATTATAGATTATGTTATTTAGAGAAGTTGTTCTCAACTTCTATATCAAGGCCCCTTTGGCAAACCACCATCTCCAAAAATATATATACATTATGATTTACAACATTAATAAAATTACAGTTATGAAGTAACAACAAAAACAGTTTTATGGTACATGGTACCAGAACATGAAGAACTGTAGCAAAGGTTCATGACATTAGGAAGGTTGAGAACTACTGATTTAGAGCCTCGTTCTTCACTCTGTGAATTATTCACAGGCATACACTGCACAAGTTGCACACTATCATTTATGCTGAGCAAGTTAGTGATCAACTCCTCAAAAATGTTCTGTGTTGGAAGCCCATTGTTATCACTTGCAAAGTATAAAAATGTCTTTGCTTGGCCCCAGACCCAGGAGATTCCAAATCAAGTAAACTGGATGCAAGATGTCAGGGTATTAATATTTCGAAAATGTTCTTGGGTATTTCTGAGTAGATATGCATACAGAATCAAAACCAACTGCTCAAAGTAAAACACAGGTGTGGGAGGTGAAGGGAAATGATTGTTAATTTTCCTAAGTTAATAGAAAATTTTGTTTCCATTTGAAATGCCTGTTAGGGAGACAGTAGTAACTATATTTTATTAGGTTATATAATGTTAGGGTAGTTTGAATCACTTCTTTCATATTTATTTTTATTACATTTTTATTTATTATGTGATTGTATATATGTCTGTGTGTTTTTGTATCTGCATGCCTGTCTCTTGGTGTGTGTGTGTGTGTGTGTGTGTGTGTGTGTGTGTGTGCATTGTGGAGGTCAGAGGGCAAATTTAGGGAGTTAGGAGTCTTTACTTCTGCTACGTGACTCTTAGGGACTGACCTTGGGTGACGTGATTGCTAGTTTGTGCCTTCACTTGCTCAGCCACCTTGCTGGCCCATACATTATTTCTTGAGTGTCTAATCCAAATCACATTTTCATTTTAACCTGTGACCTAAGCTATTCTTTTCAAGTGATAGAAATCCATAAAAAATTGTTCCTCATACCACTGAGTTTTTTCCCAGGGCCTTTAAATGCATATCCTTACTGTAAATATGTTTTTGACAACTGTAGATTTACAAATATATTTTTATACTTTGGTGTCAGGTATTTTTTGCTATTTCTTGATTCCTAAATGAGATAGGAACTGTCCTGTGTTCACAAGCACATAAAGAATTAAATCTGTGAAAATAGTAATTGAATGTTCAGGTACCAGGCTGTAGGACCCTCTGTTCACACACTCATTGAAGCATTATACTTGATCATAGTTTCAATGGTATCTATAAGCTATGGATTTTAGGTTTATGCCTTGGTTCCTTAAAACTTAATGATCTGCCCCATAGCATATCCCACATGTTCCTCTTCACTTTATTCTTCCTGCAAATATCATCAATGTAAATAGGTGGGTAATGTCAGCAGTAGGGAAATTCCTGTCCAGGTGGTCAGTGGTCAGCAGGGGGCTACACGCTGGGAGTGGGTCCCTGTGACATCAGTATTAAGACTGCAACAATGCATTTCTTTGAAAGAACTACACAATGTTTTCTAATCTTCTGCATTCCACTCTTGGGTTGCTCAGTCATTGCATAGGGGCTTCTGGTAACAATTAATACAGCCATAAAAAGAGGGAAAATAACAGGGGAAAACATGCACATAAATTGAAAGCAGATATCTGGATGCTTGTCTCCCACAAATTTAGATCAACCATATGTCTGCCTGGAAATGTGTAACTAGCATTCATAAGTGATGTTATCATATAAAGCCTGATGGAGAAATCACAATGGGGTCCATTTGTACTTTCTGGAATTAATATCTATGTGCAGATAATTAAGAGAACAATTAAAAACACAAAATGAATGTACACAGGGGAAGCTTGGAACAGCACATCATCCAAATGTGTCATATCGTGGAAACCTTAGGGGAAATAAAGCTTTATGGGATACTGGCAAAGAATATTGCTGCTAGAACTAGGAATTTAAAGTCTTGCAGCTTGGAAATAAAGCTTTCAGTTAATAAGAATGTGCAACAGAATTAAACACACCACTCCCGCTATTGTACTCAGAGTTCTGTGCCTAGTTCCCATGCGCTGTCCTGGAAATAATCTTTACAAACGTCTCTTATGAGAACACTCTCAAGCGAGTCATGGCAGAATCAAATGAGGTCTTGATCAAATACTTCCCGATGTTGAACTGCACATTAATTGAATTTTATGAAGTTTTCAAGAGGTGAATTGGTGTCTGGTGCCTCAGTGTATTTCAAGTGGGCGCATCTTAGTTTTTGACCAAAAGGAAATGTTTTCGAAAGAGGACACTGAACAGTGATGACGGGACAATAAACTGTGCCTTTACCACAGGGTGCTTCCTGGTATTAAGAATGTGTGTTGATGTGATAAAGATATAAAGCCATCATGGCCTCAGTGGTTTGAATGCACTGTTTATGTACTTTATGGTAGAATGCATTAACTTTTGTTGGGAAAGCAAGGCTCAAGTTCCAGGTACAATTAAATGCACATGCAGCTCTTGCTGCACAATTCATCACTCTTTGCTCTCCTTTAACAAGGTGAATTTCTAAATCAAAATGTTTATATAGCAGCAATTTATGCATGTGATATGCACGCAAGTGTGCACATGTGTAGCTATGCAAGAGTGTCTGTGGCAATGTGTAAGAGTAAAGACATACATGCATGGGAAGTGAAAAATGTTTACATTTGCTATGAGTTTTCTGTGCTATTTTTTTTAAAATCAACTCAAATGATGGGATTTATAAGAGATTTTAAAAGAAAATGAAAAAATACTTCAAAGAACAGAATTTCTGGATACAGTTTCTACTCCCAGACTCATACTTCCTTTTGATTGAAGTAAAATGGAACAAACACATTGAATAGTATAGACACTAAGCTTTCAGGAACTATTTGCTTTAAAAACATACATCTTCAAATCTTTTAACTTTAAAATTTGTAGACAAATCAACAAATATAAAGCGTTCAGTATTCAGATAATAATAAATGAAAAATGTTAACTTATGTATTTCTATATTATTAATAAAGTTTTCTCCCTCTAAAACCCAATAAAACAAAATGAAAATCAACCATGTTACCCATATAATGTCTTCAATAGATCATTCTATTTCTAGGGTTGTTGTCCTTTGAATATTGATAATTTATGTTATATTCATGTGCATATCATCCTGAGAAACAGAATTTTCCTTACAACAAAACTTTCTTGACTTAAAATGGAATCTTTTGCAGTAGGAAAAGGATACACGCAAACATGAATATTGTCACAGCACATGCTGTGTGCTTACCGTTGCATTTTTAAACATGATGATGTCAAGCAAAAGCACTTCAGACAGTTTGGTAAACTAAGTAAGTAGATCTAGTACTCAGAAAGAGTGAGAAGTTATCACCCTGAAAACTTCAGGGTCCTTGCTGCTAATGCTGGATAGCCTTCTGGAAGACTTCTCAGAGAAAATAGCTTTTTGTAGTTGTTGTTTTTAGCTAGGATGCTCTTTGTACTCTGCTTAAATTCTTAGAGCAGATAATTCTAGAGACAATGAGTAAATTTTTGGCTTTTGACAAGATTATGACAAAGTGAAGTGATTTGTTATAGAATGTTCCATAGCTGTCTCTGCTCCATCACCTATGTAACCCTCATTCTCTGGAACATAAATCACCTAAACTTCCAGAAACTAAAGGTCACTTCTTCATGGAATTTAGGGGTTAAAAGTGATCTTTTAAAACTAAAGCCCCTGGGTGAATCTCAGATATAAGAAAGATATCTGTACATGTATGAGTGTGTGTGTGCATGTGTGTATGAGTATGCATATATGAGTGTGGGTGCATGTGTATTTGTGAGTGTGCGTATATGAGTGTGTGTGAGTGTGCATGTATGTGTGTGTATGTATGAGTGTGCATTATGGGAGTGCATATACAAGTGTGTGTATGTGTATGTATGAGTGTGTGTTCATGGATAGCAGTGTGTATGGGTGTTTTCTTTTAGATAGACTATATAGGATGGAGATGGCCTTCTGTTTCTTTAGGAGGTCAGCCTTATCATTAGGAACTCCTCAGACCAGAATTTCCTTCATAGTTGACACTATAACAAAACAAATGGTTAACTATAAACCCAACCAGGGTTTGCTTTTACTTACTAGGCCCATAGTGGATAGGGGATACTATTTGTCCATTTACTGACTTTTTACCACAATGCCTTGTATATCTGAGACATTTAAATGTTTATTAATTATTTAAGTGTGTAATTTTTCAGAAAGTTGTATCCAAGTAACATTATACAGACTAAGCAAGTTGTATTTATGTTTTTAGAAATGTTTGTATGTGTAAAACTAAAATCAAATAAGAGAGTATTTAGATTTAAATTTTAAAAACCAAGGAACAAGAAAATGAGAGGGTTTGGAGATGAGAAAAAATGGGAAATGATGTAATCATAATATAAAAAATCTTATAAAAATAAGAAAGCTTTTTCTGAGATACACAGCATATTACTTTTTAAAATACTTGACACATGAATGATCTGCAGAATGAAAAGAAATATAGTTCCTTTTCTTGATAAATTTTCTTTTCTTTTTTTTTTTTAAACTTGTAATCTATTTTATTGTTTTCTCAGGGAACAGAAAGTTTAGATTTAATAAACAGAGTACCAATGTAAACTTTTTCAGAAGCCACAACACAGACTAGGATCACTGTGACTTCTCTATTCTGTCCTCTTTGGATTGCGGTTTTCATCTTTAGGGTCACACAACGAATTAAAAAACAAAAATCAGACACTTTTCAAGAGCTTTTTCTCAGAATGCCATACACGCATCTCAGTTTATGAGCCAATGGCCAGGTTCATAGCACGTAGAGAATAAGAGTTGCATGAAAAACTGAAAAAGATTTCTTATAGTGGCATTAATCGAGAATATGTATGTAAATACTAAAATCTCGGCTACCAAATATCAGTGGCCGGTCTAAATTGGGATACGGTTCAAGAACTTATATTTCAAGAAAATGTTTGCCTTAGAGTATAGGGAAAATAAGATAAGACAGGAAATAACTAAAACAAAAAGTAAAGGCAAGCATGGTAGGATAGATTATGTAGATGCCTGTTGGGAGCCGACTCCTAGCAGAAAGCAGCTATCATCTTTGCGGCCATCTCAGGCCATATACCCTGACAAGAGACTTGTTTTCAACAGCCTACAACAGCTGAGCACACTCTGATAAACATCTTGTTTTTTCTCACATATCTTGTTTTATGTTTAGTGCCCCCAGCTGCAAGGCACACGTGGTATCCATGCTGCAAGGCACATGGCATAGTGCCTTCAGCAGTGTTCCCCTGCTTGTCCATGAGGGCAAGACATGTGGTAAAGTATATAAATACCCAGGATTTCCTTTCAATAAAAAAGAGAGACTTGATCAGACCCTCTGTCTTGTCTCCATTCTTCGTGTCTCTTGCTCCTCCATCCCTACTCTCTCTCTTGCTAGACCCTGTTGACTGACCCGTGTGGACCGGGTCACTTGGCCCCCAAATGTGGTGCAGAACAGACTGGAGCATCTGGCCCCAAACATGGAGTTTGGACTGGAACAGAGTGGTGCCTCAATGTTCAGCTCCCGTAAGCGGGATACAGTGAAGAACACCATGGGAATTGGAAGCGCATATCCTCATTCCTGCGCTGGAGAACCTGTTGATTGACCTGACAGGGCCGTTACAGATGCCCAATCTGTGGACAAAATTATTGGACATTTTATTCCATAAAAGTATTTTCAATGCAAACTGATTTTTTGAGAGGTTTATTTTATTGTAATGTGTGTGTGTGTGTGTGTGTGTGTGTGTGTGTGTGTGTGTAGTTTTGGAACTAAATTTGATCTTCTGCAAGAATAATATGTGTTCTTAACTGGTAAGCCATTTGTTTAGCCACTCATCATAACTTTTTTCTTATCAAAATACAGATGTTATTATGGAGAAAGTTTCAGGTGAGAGAAAAGGTGATGGATCAATCAGTACATACTGATTAGACATGCAGATTTCATTCCAGGTTTAGTTCTAAATACCCATTTCAGGATGGACACAAACTTTTATAACTCTGAAGGACTTGACACCCTCTTGTGGACACTGCTAGTACCTGCACATATGTGCACATATCCAAACACACACACACACACACAACACACACACACACACCAAAAAAAAGTTACAATAAAATAATGCAGGACCCAAACTTGGAAGAAATAAAGCAGCAGATTTTCATGTAGCCATTGATCATATAGAGAGCATTCAAGATCATCTGACCTTTCATAGTGTTTCCTGGTGTTGAATCTGCCTTGCATATATCCTAGGCATAAAGTACAGGACTAAATATAGACTTGTTTAGACTCTGAACATTTGTAATACTGAGGTTTCCATGGGCTGTCATAAATTACAATGGCAAAATATTACTCTTTTGGGCTGTTTTAATGGAGATATAGTGGACAGTAAATGTGTGTACACAATGTAGTGTCAAAACCCACAAAAATAATTCCAGTATCATTCTATGTGTTGGGCACATCTAAATAGCCCTCTCAGATTCATGGAACTATAAAAGAATCTCCCCACAAAACAATAATATATCATGTACAATATCACATAAATGAAGAAAAAATTCTTTAACCACATACTCAAAAGTATGTTTCATAAAAAATGGACCTTTAAAAATACTCTAAATCCAGTGGCCTAATTATTTTAATTACTCTCTTTAAGATTTATGGTTTTCCCTTATGACGCATATCTTTGTAGCAAATAACTTACACCTCAGTGAAGCATGTAATATTTGAATCAGGAGAGAAATACAACTTAACATTCATCCATTCTTCTCATTTTGTCTCAGCATTGACCAATTCATCATACAGCTTTAGTAAACAATGTGCACATAATTCATATAATTAACTATCCATTATAAATGTTCACACAAAGAGAGATGTAGATGCCCAATCTGTGGACATGCCTAGAACGATGGTCCCAAAGTACATGTGCCATGGAAAGATGAAAACAAATCTCTGGAATATTAAAGAAAAGATTCACAGAAGTGATAGTAGAATTTTGACTTTGTCTTTAAAGAGCATTGAGTCAGATTTAAAGGAAAATGTCATTCAAACAAAGATATCACAGCTCAAAAAATGTATTGGCAAAAAGATTGACATGTGAAACTTGAGAGTGCAATAAAAGTTTCAAAAACTACAAAATGATGCCTACATGTTTGAATAACAATTAACAAGTTGATGTCTGTGTCTTCAGGAAGTGCTGAATGTCTGGCCCATTGCATCTTGCCAGGAAGAGACAAAGGCAAGACTCCTTCTCTACTGAGATTTAACCCATTTCCTGTCTGATGACTGTTTGTCTTGAGCTATTATCTCATCCTTAACAACCCCTGCATCAGAAAAGAGATTTTTATATACATATCACATAAATCTTGTAAACCTGTCACCCTTCTCTTTCAAGATTTTAACTTAGGGAAAATGGTTACTAAACTTTGAACTTCAACTCTAGGGCTTTAATTCTTGTTTCTGTCTCTTATCACTGTATAGACATCAGCAGCCTCTTCACTGTGTTCTCAGAATCATAATTCAGTGTTCTATAGATCCTGGACAGTACTCACTACTCACCTGCAACACAAACTGAGAAAGGGTACATGATGTCTATGTCATTTTTGGAAATAGACAGTGATATCATTTTCTTAATGATTGTGATGTCAGCAATGAAAGGAACCCCTTCTAGCTTACTATGCTCAGCTTTTTAGATTCAGAAAAGGGAACTTCAAGAACTACTCTCAACCTAACCAGAATTCATGTGACAGAGGGGTTAACTTTCTGAATCTTGGTATTTCTCAGGTGTATATATATATGTGTGTGTGTGTGTGTGTGTGTGTGTGTGTGTGTGTGTGTATACACATTAGTTTAAATTATACACATGTAAACAGTTGTATAGTGATGTTAAGTAAAAGCTAGACTTCAAAACCTGCATGATTTATTTTACATCATAAGACCAAGGCCAAGGGAACAAATCTTTTAATCACTGTGGCTTAGTAAGAGCTGATCTTTCCTAAGTGACATTCTGCTTCCGTCTGATCTGAGTTTCTAATTGTATTGTTTCTGACGATGTTGTTATGAGGATCTAACACATGGATAGATTCAGATTATGCATAAAAACTATGCATGGGAAAGGGTCTACTGTTATTATTATATTTCATGAAAATTCTGGTGTTGTTCATGTAACAAATATTTGCCTGGGTTCATATATATCGCTGCCTTCTTAATGTCCATTTAAATTTTATAATGTCATAATGCTCAAATTACAAAGTAAACATTATATTTTAATTTTATGTTTCCCTGATTTCTTATGAGTGTGGAATAGTTTAGTTTTATCCCAGTGTGCAAGCTAAGCCACCATCATTAGCTTTCTAAGAAAGAAAAGCACCATTCAAGCCCTTTTTGCCCTTGGTTCTCACACTTAGGCACAGTTCCTTAGGTTTCCTTATAAGCTATGGCATGCTCAAAGAATTAGCTGTGGGCAATGAAGAAATTTTAACTCCGCTGGAATAATCAGGTGAATTATCCTGGGATAAGCAAACAGGAATGAAACAAGGCCTGAGTATTTTCAAGCCCAGACTTGGATTTGGGGCTCTTGTCCACTTACACGAAGGGATTTTAAACAAAAAGGTATCCACTTACCTTAAGAAGTACAAAGTTTATTTAAGAGCCCCTGATTTCTTTAGAATGTGATCTGAGTATTGGCAATGAAAAGAAACACGTGATTCTTGCAACATGTGTTCACATGTGGCTCATGAACTCCACATGTGCTCTTTTCCTGGGTCCCATGACCTTGCTGTGGATCACATGTGCTTTACATATGCTTTCTATGGTTCACATCTGCTTTCAACATTTCTCCCTGACAGTAGACACCCTTGTTATATTACCATTTGCTGTAATAATTAAATTCAAGGACCTGAACTTGAGAGGCCTTTGTGGGGGATGGTTTGTTAGTTTTGATTTATATTTGGGGCTGTGTTGAGTGATACCTATTATAACTGCTTATCATTTTTCTTTGTAGGCACTCGGTTGCTCCGTTTAA
Source organism: Mastomys natalensis (assembly GCA_021653895.1). NCBI lineage: Eukaryota > Metazoa > Chordata > Mammalia > Rodentia > Muridae > Mastomys > Mastomys natalensis. The sequence continues at coordinate 108,257 of JAJTUV010002244.1, read as the reverse complement.
CCTCACTGAAAACAGACTAATCCTTAGATGTTCTTAAGCTCCTGTGACTCATAAAGGTTATCGTTTTAGTAGAGACCTTCAAAACTTATGCTGGATTTAGAGCAAAAAGTAAATAAATAAGACGACATTTCCACAAGGCAAGGTTTCTTTCAGTTTTATATACAGAGCTAACAGGATACAAATATACACTCGGAATAACAGGATGTTGTTAATCACATAAAAACTAAATTTAAAGGATACACATCTATTGTGGGTCTCAGGCACAAATATAAACAGAGAACTAATGTAGACACGTGCCTCTTTTATTTAGACTAGAAGAAAGTGAAACTGTAATTTAATGAATTATTTTCTGTTGTAGTGTGTACTTATCTCTCCTTTCACCTTTAGGAAGGATGTTTTCAAATCCATAGTTGTGTATGAATATATGCTACCTATTAAACAGAAAAGCAATACTTTTATTAGAGAAACTGTTATTTTCATCTATTTTTGAAAAACATTTTGAAATTAGTCTTGCCCCTGAATAAAAGGATCCAGCATTTAATAAAATCTGAGAAGCCATGACTCCATTCTCTATCTTTTCTTGATGCATGGATATAATGCTCATTAATGTTAATAATACTTGGAAGTAAATGAAGCGTATCAGATTGTAGCCACCTTATCCATACCCAAAGTAGGAATGTGGCGCCCCTTAGCCAAGAGTTACCTAATGCTCACTTGGCCAAATGTTAAAAGAGATTTGGTGCTGTAGGCGATTAAATCCAGTCTGCCCCTGAGGACCGTGCAGCCATAAATAAGCATTTTAAAAGAATCTCAGCCTCTAATGAAGAACAGGAGAATTTTCAATCAGTAATCAGAAACAGCTTTGGAAATACAGGCATAACGGTATGCATATTTTGATTCAGTGCATAGAACATGCATTGTTTGAGAGACATTCCAAAGGGTGGATCTCGCTGTGTTGCTAAATATTTAGTGGGTTTTGAACATTTAAAGAATTTAGAAGCAACATGATAGAATAAAACTAGGACTAGCAAGAAATGATTTTGTTTAATTAGAAAGAAATGACAAAGAAAATGATGAGAGAAGTAATAGGCATAATAGATAAACAAACTCTATGAATACAAGTTACAACACTGATAATCTGTGCAGAACTTGCAGGAAGCTTTATGTATATATAGACATGAACTTGTAAACAAAACAAAAGCATCTTCTGTCTCATAGACTGTAGTAACAAGTGCATGGATGCAGCCCACAAACTGGCAACAGGTAATGAGTCTGCAGAGTACACACAGTTACGCATTGTTAAATATACTTAGAACAGAGAAGAGGAACATTAAAGGAAGGATAGGTCACAGGGGGAAATGGGAAAGCTCATAATAAGGGGAAAAATTCAGCTGTACAAGAGTGAAGTGGACATAATTTAAAATGTGTACCTGTTTCTGCAGAGATCACTATTCTGACTAAGGAACATGCAAAACTAGCCAAGTATTTTGTTTTATTTTTTCTCTGGCTCAGTGTCTGTATGACCCTATACATAGTGCTGATTGTGGGCTGAAAGGCCAGTGCATTGTGGATGCAGAAATATCAGTTGAAGCAGATAATGACTAAATGTAGATTAGTTGCAAGAAATTGGAAGCAAGCCTTGGTAAGGGATTTTTGACTCGCACTGTAGTTCACTTTCTTCGTAGGAATGCCACCTGTAGCTCTGACAACGATGGATTACAAAGAGAAGGAGAAGCCTCAGTTTGTAGCTTACTATCATATTGAATTGCATGGGTATGACAGTAGAAATGACCAAGGTCAAGGTATAAGAGTGATGGGCAAATACAAATAGGTGAAGATGGTGAGCCTTTCCAGAGAAAACATAGTTTCACAGTCTACCGTCTCTCTTTTCCTCTTTGGTATTGTAATAAATAGTTTTAGCCCTTGTCTCCAGATTTGTTACTGCTTTATCCATTGTATCAAAGATCTGGAATCAACCTACATATTCATCAGTTGATGAATGGATAATAAAAATCATGAAGAAGGCCGGCGGTGGTGGCGCACGCCTTTAATCCCAGCACTTGGGAGGCAGAGCCAGGCGGATTTCTGAGTTCGAGGCCAGCCTGGTCTACAGAGTGAGTTCCAGGACAGCCCGAGCTACACAGAGAAACCCTGTCTCGAAAAACCAAAAAAAAAAAAAAAAAAGAAAGAAAAGAAACTTTTAAAAAAAAATCATGAAGAAAATTTTGTATATGAATGTTATATATCTCTAAAAAAATGCAATAACAAAATTTGAAGAAAAATTGACAGATTTGGAATGTGTAATTTTAAGCAAATTCGTGCAGCTTCTGAAACCAGAAAAGAAACAGACAAAATATAAAAACAAGTGTTTTTTTTCTCACATAGGGAAAACAGCCGTTGATATATGCATGAATGTACAAATATGTACATTTGTGTGTAGTATAACAAGTAGAAAATATAAAAGGAACTTTAAAATGTTAGGAGATGGGGAAGGATTGAATGCAGGCAACAGAGATGGTTCATAAAAGAAAGCATAATTCTCATTGTTTTTCTAGTTTTAAATCTATAATGTATTTTTTTTTTATGTTTTAGTGGTAGATACATGTATACAAATATATTTGATAATGATAGTACAAATTATGATATGGGGCTCAAGCTTAAGAATGCAGGCTTTAACTATGTTCTTTGAGATGTATAGTCTTTGGATCTATACAGATCTAATTCCTGTATAAGATTGTTTCGAGTTTCTTTTTATGACAAATATAATTAATTGTCAAATAGCCATCTAAAATTTAAAATGCACACTAGACTCCAGACTCTCAAATTCACCCAATCCTACTCTCCTCTCTTTTTGCTCTGCCTTAAAAATCATTTCCACATTTTCAGACAATCATACCCAAATTGTTGAGTTAATCTTAACCTCTTTCTCGGATCCACTTTGAATCTGTGAACAACCTCCGCTGGATGTGGTCCAACTTCTGTATGACTCAATCCAGTCTTTTCCCTTCTCCCCATTTGCCTTCCATTTCCATGTTTGTTATTATTCCTCATCTAGGTCTCTATTATCTCATTATTGACCCTGTTGCAACAGTACTCACCTCAAAATCTATATGCAATATAGCTACCAACATTTTTGGTGTTCTTTTTAAATCCATTCCTGAAACATTTCTCTGGTCAAATTAATCTAGGGTTTCACATTTTGGGTGTATAAAAGCCACACCTTTTTAAAATGCTGTGTGTGATCTCATTTTATGGACCCTCATAATCACTTTCTTACCTCAATTTGCTTCAGACACCCTGGCTTCTGCAATGCCCCTAAAACTGAACATGATCCTGCCAAAAAGGCATTAACGCTTTCTGTTATCTTGACTTATCTTGATGCTGAGCGAGTCATGCCTGGATTCCTGGCCCTTTTCCTCTAAGACAATACTCAGTTGTCACTTTATTAACTCTCTGACATTTGTTAGCTCTATATTATCTTTCTCCATTGCATGAACCAATAATATAGCATCCACCTGTCTTTGGTGTCTAGAACAGTGCAAAGCACAAAATGTGTCCAATAGACATCTACTAAATTAACTGATTCTTTCATTATAAGTGTAAAATAACCACAAGTCTTATTAAATTTTGAGGCTGAGGGAGTGGTATAGAAGGAGGAAACTGAGTAACAAGGAACAGTATTCAGAGCTGTGTGGAGTCTGCTCAGGGGCACTAAAGGCAAAGGAAGTATCAGGTAATTATCACATGCTTACTCAGTGAAAAGCACTCTTTCTAAATATGTGGTCAATTCTACCCCATGAGATAAAGACTGCCATTACTTTATTTTCAAAGATGAGAGCTTCACTGTAAAGAGAGATCAAATTAGTTCTATAGGTTTTTCTCTTAGAACATGTTAATCATGGAGTTTAAGCTAATGTATCCTGTTTATGGATGCCTCTTTGGAATGCTGTAAGGTATCAAATTTCATTTTTGGTAGCGAGACCTGCACTTGTCTCACTCCTGACCAAGAAGAACTGTTCAGACAGTATTTAGTTCTGGCATTATTCTAATAGTTTGTACTGGATTCCCTTAAATATTTTGTAAGTCTGTAAAGCTAATAATAGAATATAAAATAGCCTATGTATGAACATTTAAGCACAACACATAACTAGCTTATGACTATTCACTTTACTCATATATATTACTCCCAGTGAATATTAATATAAACTAATATTTATGCCTAATTATCTATACAGAATCCATGGTTTGTATAGCAAGATCAGATTGACTATTTCATATGTGATTTAAGTATATAAACATTCATATGTGTTTCATATGAATGGTATCTATGACTTAAGCCAGCTAGGTTATCACATAAAATTAGCATGCTGAATATTCATGTAGAGGCATACAAAGTATAGTTATGCTATAATTTCATTATATATGTACACTGTGTGAGTAGGTTTAGACCAGTAAACGTCCACATTTTATGCAAAAGGTATCCAATTTAGGAGTCTGGGAAGAAGAGTCAACGGTTAAACTGTTTATGATGTTCATAAGAATCTGAGTTCAAATACATATAGAAGTTCAAACCCCAGCCCCCACGCTAAAGTTGGGTGTTGCAGTATGCATCTGTAAAGCCCATGCTGGTGAGGTAGGCAAAGGCAAACCTGATAAAGTGGTGAGCTCCAGTCTGAAACCTGAAGGTTCAAAAGACATTGAGAAGATATTCCCATGCGGAATTCTGTCCTCTGTATAAGTACATGGGAGAAAAAGTTTCCAGTTTTTTAATAGCAAAGCAAAAGCTCCAAAATATGATGGTTACAATGTTACTTCATACTCTTTTGCTTTAGGTATATGAATAGAGTAGATGGAAACACATTTTATTTTAAATAGTGGTTGTATATCTAAGGTTCTTGAGGGTACCTGAAGTCTTTTGCATCACTGTTAACCTGTCACATTGTTTCTGACCCTCTCTTTATTCCTCATTTTTTTCACTTTCCATCTATACATAAAATATAATATTAGAATGTATAAAAATGAATACCTCAAATGGCAATGGATTATGAATTAAGTGCAAGTGTGAATGTATGCACAGGTAAACAGATCTCACACCTAGACTACATCAGTATACATTTAATGTTAATAGAATGGTTGTGCTTGGGTATGCACGTTTTACTAAATGAAGATGAATTTCATTGTTGCATTTTCCATTGCACATTGAAAGTGAAAATTCCAGATTTTTCCTTTGGATCTTGACAGCAATCCACTTTGAATTGTCTCAGGGCTGCCTCTTCAATCAGTTCTTTCCTTCTTTCTTTCTGTCTTTCTTTGTTCTTTCTTTCTCTCACTCTCTTCTTCTTTCTTTCTTCATTCTCTCTCTTCTTTCTCTTTTTTTTCTTTTTTCCTTTCTTTTTTCTCTTTCTCTCTCTTCCTTTCCTCTCTCTCTCTCTCTCTCTCTTCTCTCTCTCTCTCTCTCTCTCTCTCTCTCTTTCTTTTTTTACTTCCTTCTTTTCAAGTCCATAAGCTGTTTTTTTTGTGATAATACTTTTCATGACATCTTTTGTGGATCAATAAATTTAAAACAAAAGCTGAATAAAGCTTTTGTGAAGGCTAATTTATAAGCCATCTGTACAGCATATTAGTGAATGTTTTAGCTTTTACAAAATGTAAGATCTTAATGCTCACATTGTTACTGTATTAAAAAGTACTGTTCTGTAAACTTCAACTCCACAGCTGTATGAAACTTCTTTTCCATTTTTTTTTGTTTAGAAATTTTATTGCACCATGACATCTATGTTTTATGATCATGGATTTTGAAGCATGGTTCAGTTAGGTCTTGTTACTTCCTTTGGTTAATAAACAGAGAAATGAAAATTGAGTAGCTGAATGAACCCCAAGCCTACCATTCCTGTGACTTGAGTCAGCCACCTGGCAGACTTCAAAGGACCTTGTTCTGTGTCACAAATGCATTACCTTGCAGATTAAATGACAAGTAGCTGCAAGTGATTTGGAGGGCACCTCTGTTTGACTTTGGGGTGTTAGTGGCCCCCAAGGCCTCTCAGAGTCCTGAATAGAATCTAGCATTTGAACAATAGCATTAGTTTCGAATTGTGGGAGAAAGCAATAAAAAAATGTTCAAACACTTGAATTTATTGTATTCTGAACAACAGACAATTTTATAATTTTGGAGTTTTTCTTTATCACAGTAATGAATAGTTAAGTGAAGCTATTACACCTTACTTATTATTTTAAATTTTATACTGACTTATTTTTTGGTGTAGACTTTTTTATTATGTCTTACCCTTAAAATGGGGAGTGTGTTGGGGGTAGAGTCAAATGGTTTGGATGCTCAAGTCATGGTTACATGGTTTTCCATGTAAACTTGGTGAGATTTTATGAAAGACATTTATTAATTAGTATAAGTAGAGCAGAAGGCAGGCAGCAACCTAATAGCAAATGTTAATGTAACTGTTAAAGGTCTTTTAAATTTTATTTAATAAAATTATATAAATTATCTTAACACTTGGCTCTATGTTGTAGGTTGTAAGAAATCTTGTTAAGAGGAATAGTTATCTTAAAAATATTTATTTCTATTTATTGACAGGAATTCTTCTTATATGAACAAGAGAATTTCCCTTTGTTGTCTCTAATAACCTCAGGTGGGACACTCACTGTCACTCTGCTCACCATCTCTTGAACTTTTCAGTTTGTGTGGCTTTCCTATTTTCCTAAATGTTAAAAGTCAAAATCTTTCATCATCTATTGGATGACTTTCACACTTTATATACAACTTTATTTAGCGCTGTCTGTTTTGCCATATAAAACATTGCTTCTGCCAAATTATTTTATTAATTAACTTCTACTCATCAATTCAACATCTGTTATCATCCACATCACAGTCTTACCATTGTGGGCATGAGAACATAAAATTTCAAACAAGCAGCTCTTCCAGTATTTCAGCTTCAGGAATGTTCTGTCTATGGTTGTTTGGTTTTGTTTTTTTGTTTGTTTGGTTTGTTGGTTGGTAGGTTGGTTGGTTTGTTTGTGGTATTCTTCTGGGCCACACTGATAGGCTTCACTGTAAAATTCTATTTTAAATGATCAGTGCCACACACACACAGGCAAACGCACACACATACATACAGTATCATATTAAAAAATTCCATATCACGTTCCATAGGATGTGGGGTTTTATATTGATGTTCATTTGTAACCTACAAAGGTTCTTCTCAATACCCTTCACATAACCCAATACTTTTATAGGGTGGAAAACAGAAAAAAGCAAGAGTATTCTTTAGGTCAATCTGCAGTTTGAATCCTGTTTTGTGTCACTTTCTAGCTGTGTGTCCTCAGGCAATTTATTTAATCCTTCTTAGCATCTCTCTCTTCTATAATGGGGTTGGTAATAAGCACTCTGCAGGGAGCTGCAAGTGCTAAATATTTAATCACATCTCTTCCTGATGATGAAGACTTACTGAAATTAAAACTTGTTATGCAGTCTTTAGGTATTTGGTTGTTGTTGTTGTTTTTTTTTTTTTTGTAAAGAAAAAATTACAGATGGGTTGTAAACCACCTCTACTAGACTCAATTTCAAGATCCCTTTTTGGTTCATATAGTTGTTTAGCTTTTCTCATACATGGCTGTATTATTACATATTTGATTTGGACTAGGCTGATTGTCCTCCTTAAGAGGTTCTGGATTTAATATTTGGTGATTCATAGAGGAAAAAAATCCCATTTGCAAGCATCATTAGACATGGTTTTCTCAAGGCCACGTATTTGTCCATTTTACTTGTAATTGCTTAAAACAAACCTCTGAGAATACCAATGAGTTTAAGTGTCATCAGGCCTTCTCAGTAGCACATCTGGATTATGGATTGTTGAAGCTACTAAGAAAATAGGTTTACCTTACTTGTGCCACAGAGCAGCCTTCACCAGTTACTGCTTCAGACTCCTACCAGAAACTGTAGATCCTAAAACATGGCCACCTCAACATGAAATTGCCACCTTAGGAAATCAAGGTGTTGACAAATTAATTGCCACCATGGTAGTTAGTACACTGGCCCAGCAATATAGTTCATGGACCTATAAACAGTGATGTTTAAGATAAATACAAGCAAAGCACTGTTTTAAAAATTGGATGAAATTAAAATGTACCAGTGAATTGAGTGTGAGCACTGGACAGGTCATTATTTGCCCTTTCTCCTTCATCTTAATCTCCAGCAAACAGCAACAAAATGTTTGCCTTTTTTGTCTGTTAAATGTGGACTTAAATACAAATGATTAACTAAGAAGTGCACAGACCAACAAGGACTCTTGTGGGAGTTGATGGAGAAGGTTCCCTCATGAACACGGGAGCCCTGTTCATGCCCAACCTGAACTTGTACTTGGTGTGTTGTGCTTCTTGTTTATGTCAACAGCCCCATAATAACCATCAAAAGCCACTGCCAAGGTAAAGTACGGTTCATGGATGCCCAAGCATAAACATGTAGTACTACACTGCAGTGAAAAGCAGGTTTCTAACTTTCCAGAAAGAATATATATTCAGAAATATTAAAGATCTTTATGTGGAAAAGGCATTCTTTAAACAGAGTTCCTGCAGGAAACTCATACCCCCTTGGGTGTTATGTAACAAAAGTAAGGTTCACCCTTAAAATAATGGTTCAGGCAGTTTAATGTGGGGAAGCAGCACAAACTCTAGATGCCCAGACTTGAAAGAGTACAGATGCAAAAATGTACCATGATCAAAGATTGCACACCATTGTTCTCAGTAGGAAGTGAGTTCAAATAAAGAAATAGTTTACAAGATATTTATAACTAATGATTTAAAATACTCTTTTCTCTGTAAGATGTCTTTTAATGCTTCATTGACTAATAAATGCAAGGTAAGGTAATACACTTAATAAATTCTGAATATTGACATATTATTATTTGTGTGTATAGAGAATAATGTACTTCCCTGAAGATAAAAGCAAGTTTTAATTCACTTATGTGACAATCATCATATAAATTGGAAAAATATACATCCATTTGTCCCCAGGTCATCATTACTAGCAATAATAGTCATAATGCTCACACTAACTATAAGTTAATCATTTTCTTTCCATTTATAAACTTCTGAGGTTTAGAATACTCATTTCTAAGCATTAAATTGTCAATGCTAAGGCACATCATGTATTAAAACTGACTTTTTAATTCATTGATCTAAGCAGGAAGCAGTTTTCACTGATGTCAGTAAGAGAATTACCGGGTTCTCTTTTCTGAACCTCCCCCTGCCAATAACCTGTTTTTAATACGTTATAAACACTCAACAGCATCTTTACTGTTAAAATTTTACTCACATTCCAGTCCTGAGATCTGATATCAATTATTCTGATGGACATTTTGATGTAAAAACAGAATGCTAAGAAAATAAAGACTTACAGGCAAAGTATTTGGAACAAACATCAGTCCTTGATCCTTTTAATCAGAGTTTTAGGTACATTCTTGTATTCTTTCCTTGGTTCTGATGCAAGTTCCCACACAAGTAGTAAAGAGTATACCACAATGAATTATCTCAGGTGATGCCACAGACATTTCTTGTGACTTCTGATTACAATGTAGACAGGTGGCCTGAGTATAAAAACTCTTTTGGAAGCAGAGAGAACTTAAAGAGCTTTTTTTGTTGTTGAACATAACTATGCCTATTCCTCATAGTCCCTTGTGTATAGCAAGTTATCATTGGGTTTCCAAACATGAGTTTGCTCTCAAGCTTCCTTCAGGGATATTTTCAATCTCTCTCATCTTCTCTTATTTCTTTTATTTGCTTCATTCTCCCACAAGGATAACTGCTCCAAGTCATCACTAATGTTGTTTGCATGAGACTTTGAGAATCTAGTGCTTTCTAACAGAAATGATAATTTCAGGTTTCTCTTGGTGAAAACTCGTAGTACTGTTTATGGATAGAACTACACAGGATAACACTTGTGTGTTTCTTGTCTTTCCAGCTTGCTGACTTCTGCATTGTCTCAAACACAACAATCGATTTCCCAGTTTTTTACTCTATGCATTTGATATCTCATTCTTCCCCCTGAAATATTCTTTCTTTTGTCTCTTCAATGAAGATACTAATAGTTTTTATATCAAAATTCTTTTAGATAGCTACTTATATCATTTTAGACTCAGGGTAACAGCAAGCCATTAGTCCTTGCATTTTTCATGTAACTGTGTTGCATATTTATGTGAGCAAATGTATACAATTATTTATATTAATTAATTATAATTAATTTATGATAACATAAATTTCTTGACACCAGAAGATTATCTTTTTCTATTTTCTATAGCATAGTGAATTATAACTTTGATTATATGTTCATAATCTTGCCTCCCTATTCTAAAATTTATAATGAAGTTATCTGAAACAATGGTATCTTCTCACAGAGGCTTGCAACACTTGCGGGGCCTTCTGCCATACTTTCTTTGTCTTCCTCTCCAATGATGTCTGTTCTACTTTTTCTTATGCCCAAACCTGTACAATTTTTAGTTTCTTTATTTTTAAAGAAAATCCCATTAGCTCAGTGGCCTGAAAATTCCATTCCATTCACCTATAAATTCTTAATTATTCTTTTAAGACTTCAGTCAGGCATCCCAGGGAAGCCTCTTGTCAATGAAGAGCACTTGTCTTTTGACAGTGCCTTGGACATTCTTCAGTCAGGGCAAGCATTTTCCTACATGCTTTTCAAAAGCCCAATGGCCTTGATAGTCTCTCATCCCCAGTGGAGAGGAACATTTTCAAGAAAAGGAGCTAGATTATTTCTCTCTCTACTCTGAATTCTCATAAGCAATACAGGCCAGTCATGTGATGAACAGATTAAAAAAAAAAATCTGACCAAAGTTAGATGTCAAGGATTGAGTTCTCATTTTGCAAGTGTATGCTGTTTTAGACGTTATAGTTTATAGTGTCCAAGGCTCAGTGATATGAGGTCTGTAAGTGTTGTTACCAATGATCTACAACTAAATAAAATATTTTTAAAACTATCAAATGTCACCCATCGAGCTACTGTTTTTATGACACAAGGATCATTGATTTTATCATACACTGGATATGTTCATTGTCAGACAACTAATGATGAGCCCATTGTGACTGATGTTGCTTAGTCACAGACTGTCTAATCAGTGCTAGGTAAACCCGTTGGTTTATCTTTGTATCTGTAAGATAAATAATGTCTTTTCCAGCTGGTTTGAGAGGAAGCAGAGATTGATCTCTGTGTATGACTTTTCTAACGTTGTCAAGGTGCTCATGCAAAGAACCATGGATTCAGGGATAAAGCCCTGGAAGGCAGAAAGTGAAGAGGAGTTTGTCATATAGAATCATGAAGCAGCATAAGCAAGTAGGGTTAATGAGAAACATGATGTAGCCATTTCCTATGAACTGAAAACTTTCCTCTGCATGTCCTTAACATGCAGAAAGCTAAAGAAACTTACAAGGCTCAGGAAACTTAGAAAGTTACAGCAGTCACAGGCTCCTTGCTGGAGTAGAAGGGTTTCTTCAGTAGTATTGACAACAAATTAGGAAGGGAGCTCTAAGTGTGGGGCTATTAAGAGTTACCCTGCTGGTGATTCAGTTTTATAGAGTACTAGGACCTTTCATGTCTCACTTACAGTTTCCATTGATCTAAAGAGGCACCATGACCAAGGCAACTCTACAAAGGACAACATTTAATTGGGGCTGGCTTACTGGTTCTGAAATTCAGTTCGATTTTCATCACAATAGGAATCATAGGCAAACAGAGGAAGACTGACTTCCAGACAGCTAGGAGGATGCCCACCCCCACAGTTACACACTTCCTTCAAGGAGGCCACACCTACTACAACAAGTCCAATCTCCTAATAATGCCACTCACTCACTGGGCCAAGTATATTCAAACTGCCCACACATAATCCAATAGCTCTTGAACCAAGGACCTATGGTACTGCAATCCTAATGGTCACTAAAACAGACCCCAAAAAATATCTCTTAAATTTGTTGTCTCTTGTAATGTAGATGTACAATGCAGATACTTATATGTGGAAAGGAGGTGAAAGCAAAGTTTATTAAAGAAAATTATAGAAAAGTTTGAAATTAAAGAAGGTTGAGGGAGACTCAATGACATAATGATTTAATCAAAGTTACTGGAACTTTGTGATTCGGCCTTTGAAGTCCTGTTTGCAGTCCAATCTCTGACAGGGAAAAGAAGACCTTCTTGATGGAGCAAGTATATCTCTACAGGTATACTTCTACCAATAATCAAATAATCAATAATCAAATACCCTCATGTAAGTGGACTGTAGTTTTTGTTTCTGATATAGATTTGGGAGTCATATTTTAGTTTTCATTGTTATTTTTATTACGGAATAGTTTGCCATAGTTTAGAAAAATGATGTTTACTAAAGATGCATGTGAATACTAAATTTAATTTTACATTTTTCTTTTACTTAGTTGAAAAATCACTAAATTGGATTCACTTAACTTATTACTCTACTGTTACTATTATGATGTGGCTATCAGAATTCTTTCATAAGATAAGCTCTTTGAAGTACCTTAGTCATTGTTGAAGATAATTTATTACACTTGAAGACAATACATTTTCATTTTCTTCATTTACCTGACTTATGTGTCAGTCTACCATTGCTATTCAGTATTAAAGAATATTTTAGCTACAATGGTTACAGAAATCCTGAACATTATACTAATGGTGAACTTTTTACTTGGCTTGAGGATTAAACATATATTCAATTATAATGTGATTAAATGTGATCCACATTTATATATATGGGTTTGTATAATGCTCTTATTTTCTCTAGTAATTTAGCTAGCAAATATAGATATGAATTTCTATCTACTTCCCTTTGCTGTTTTTAAAATATGCTTTATGCATCAATATTTAGAGCCAATTCTCCATTTCAATGATGTGATAAAAATAAGTTTAAACTTATGTCATTAGTTGGAGTAATAGAATGAAATTACAAATATTATTGTGAGGTGGAAATATGCCCATATTGTGTCAGATCGTATTTCAGACTTGCACAGATAATATCAAGGTAAAGAGTACTAAAACTTCCATCTAAACAAAATGAAATAGCTATGGAATAATGCTAAAGTCATACAAACATTGACATACTGTGCTTCAGCTTCACAGTGTAGAAACACATTTATTGAAATGTTTTTTTCTAAGAACATATAATTGGAACTTATTCTTTTTATCATTCCATGTAGAGTGTAATAGGTCTTTTACAAAGCCCTTGAAGTATACGTTTTTTAAAAATGAATATTTTTTAATTAATTGATTACCTGAAATTTAATTAATTGGTTATTTGACATTCCTTCAAACTCATCATACCTAATTAGAATGTATTTTATAATTTAAGTATACATTTTATCTCTTACTTCTATTAATTATAAAGATTAGTTAAATGAAATGTTTTACTAAGGTCTAGACCTATTTTTTATAAAACAAGTTGAAACTGTAAAAAACATACACAGAACTTTGCATATTCTAATAAAATAATTACATCACATAAACGATTGAAACAATGCTATGTAGTAAACATACAGATAGTATATATACATGGACAAATAAATAGCAACAGAGATCTTAGTGTTGTATAATCATAAGATACTATGTTGTTGATGGGCATTAAGTACAGAAGACTTTCATTTTGTTTATAACAATGTGTTTTTTGAGTATCACTGAGTTCTCAGTACAGGATGTGCAACTGTGCCATCCTTTAGGGACTTGAATACTCTAGTCTAAGAAGAATCAGAGCAACTGGCGCTTCTATACAACATGGATCAGATAAATTAGAAGTGCTGTTTCTAAAATCTTGCTGTGTTGCTCTTGAAGTATCTAATAACTATTCCTAAGTTCATTGTTTTGTTCTTTGTCACATAAAGCTTAAATAAAGCAGAAATATACAATTATGAACAAGTGTATTTACCAGGTATAAAGAAATTGTAGAGGGTTAAAGTATCCTGAGAAGAATTTAAAAATGAAACTTTGTATTAAGATAAGGCCAGAAGCATAATGACCAGCACAGCCTCTGCACTAGTGCTAACAGTGAACTGGCAGGGCTAACAACTGGCATATTATAAAATGATAAAGAGTAGGAAGAGGGCTGTGGATAAGCTGGCTAGGCAAGGGCTCAGGCAGGAGCTCTGTCATTGGCACAAATTATCTTTTGCTCCAGTGTCAAAATCAAGATGTTGTGATAACACTTCATTAAATTATGAGATAGGCTAAAGTAACTTTCCCAAAGGATTAGTATGACTTCTTTAAGTAAAGAACTGATTGCTTCTTTACATAAAGAAATGATGAAATCAAAGAAGAAAATAGAAAAATGTTAGTCTGATATTTAAAAGTGGTATATATTATACATTGATAATATAAGAGGAAAAATATCAAATTTGATATATGTATATGAGTCATATATCTATTAATTATAAGACTATTTCAATATTTAAAAGCATATCAATAATTTTCAGTCAAATATAAATTATGAAAACCACATTTAGTCAAAATGAAAACCAGAATAGCTAAGTAAAATGTGATGAGACATTAAAATATATTAAAATAAATTTCCCCAAAGGTTTTATTCCTTAAAAAATGTTTGAGCAAGTTTTACTGAAGGAAATGCCAAGAGACCAGGAACTGTCTTGTAGATTTTGCTTCCAAGTGTTAAAATAAAATGAAATTTGATAGATTCTCATATTAGATTGCTTTGAGTTAAATGACCAAAAATAATTGTGAGTAAAAAAACAAATGTACATATACTAAAATTCATATATCTATCTCTATATCTACATATCTCAGATATACAGTGGAAAATCATAAATATTGTATGAGTATTTCTGCATTATTATTTAACAGTATTAGTTCAATGTTTCAGGTAAAGCTAAAAACAAACTAATATGACAAATATGGAACAAAAATTACTTAGGAATACTTAACATTCAAATGGGGCCTTGAAATTCCAATTTTAATTTGTGTTTTTTTCTTCGTTAGACTGTCATATCTATCACATACTTGTTTGAGGATGGAAAATTGTTGTCCTTTTAGAGTGTCGACATCCACAATTATTTCAAAATGGCTAGTTAGATGAAGGCAAACTCTAAAGTCAAAGAAAATAAATTCTTAGAAGACTCTGTGATCTGTGTCCCACATTGATATGATGAAAAAAAAATGAATGAGATCAAGTGAATTCCTTCATTATTGACAATTTGAATTATGAGATTGTTTCCTTCTCTTATACAAGGACAGAAATGTTATCCTACATTTAAACTCTTAATGCAAGGTTTCAAATCCTAATGAATGTTGCTTCCATTTAAAAAAAAATATTTCCAAACAAAGGTTTTAAAGCATTGTTAATCTTAAGAGTTTCCATCTTGCATGCATCTCTCTCTCTCTCTCTTTGTTTGAAAAAGGGACTTTTATTTTCTGAGAACAAAACAGCTGTAACTGAAGGAGTATTGAATGTGCTCTAAAATGACATCATTCAAGCCAAAAGGAATAGAATAAAATTGGTTGGGAAGCTTCATATTACAAAATAATAATGGTGGATATAAAATAATGACTCTGCTTTACATATGGTACCCATTAGGAAAATAGATTTTTAAATAAGCAACACATTTATTAGAAACTACTTTTTCTTTATAACGTATAACAATAAACAATAAGAGCAATAAGGGATGACTAAGGATGAAATATTGTTAGTAATACATTGAGTTGTATATTTGATAAAGACTTGCTATTTTGCTTTGCCTGCACTTTACACAATTGTTCAGAAGTATAGCTTCATTTTAATTCTAAAAAGTCAAGTCTCATAATTAATATTGTCATCATTAATATTTTCTGTCTGAAATTTAAGAAATTGTGGTAGAAAGTGAATTTTAATCTGATAACCAAATATATCCTCAAAAAGTTAAATAAAGCTCTTATCAATGTAATTGTTGAGTCTAAAAGTAAACCAAAACTTCAATCCAAAAAAGTATGCTACATACTATAGTATGGAAATTGGATTAATTTATTTTACTCAAAATTACAAATTATTAAAAATTGAATTGTTTGTTAGATCAAAACAAACACAAAATATGCTTCAGATAGCAAATTAAATATATCAAAGATGAACTCCAGTCCTCAAGTAGAAGTTAATTGTATCAGTTACTCTTCTTGCATAACAAATGTGACTAAAAAAGATTCATTTTGATTAGGGTTTTAGGAGGAGAGTTCAAAATTGTGGGGGAGATATATGACAGAAGGAAGCTGAGATATCCCTCAACAAGCCAAGAGCCTATACCAGAATTCAGGCAAGATTACAAGCTACCCTAAGAAAAAAATCTTTACTAACTCCATATCTGATAGAGGGCTGACCACTAAAAAAACAAACAACCCAATCAAAAAATGGGTATAGAACTAAACTGAGAATTCACAACAGAGGAATTTTGAATGACTGAGAAACACCTAAAGAAATATTCAAAGTCCTTAGTGATCAGGGAAATACAAATCAAAACAACCCTGATTCCACCTTATACCAATCAGAATGGCTAAAATCAAAACCTCAGGCAACAGCACATGTTGATGAGGATGTGGAGAGAGGAACATACCTCCATTGCTGGTGGAATTGCAAACTGGTACAACCACTCTGGAAATAAATCTGGAGGTTCCTAAGAAAATTGGAAATAGATCTACCTGAAGACCCAGCAATACCACTCTTGGGAATATATGCAAAAGATGCCCCGCTTTGCCACAGGGGCATGTGTTCCACTATGCTCATAGAGGTCTTACTTGTGATAGCAAGAAGCTGTAAACAACCCAGATGTTCCACGACAGAAGAATGGATATAGAAAATGTTGTTCATCTACACAATGGAATACTACTCAGTTATTTATAATGAGGACATTCTGAGTTTTGCAGGCAAATGGATGGAACTAGAAAATATCATCCTGAATAAGGTAATTCAGACCCAAAAGGATATGCATGGTATGTACTCACTAGTAAGTGGATATTAGCAAATTAAAAAGTACAGAATACCCAAGATACAGTCCACAGAACTCAAAAAGGTCAGCAAGGTGAAGGGCCCAAGTGAGGATGCCTGAGTCCCACTTGGGAGTGAGAAGAAAGCAATCACAAGTGGGGAGGGAGCTAGGGACCAGAGAGGGAAAGTAGATGGGGGGAGCTGGTGTATGGGGAAAGAGGGGAACCTGATATTGTATTGGGTGAGGGAAAAGGACTGAAGCGCTGAGGGCCAGCAGAAAGAACAGAAACAGGCAACATGGGGAGGTAGGAGGTAGAGGAGATCCTCCAGAATGCAACAGAGAGCTGGGATGTAAGAGACTCTCAGGACTCAAAGGGAGAGACCTTAGATGAAATACCTGACAGTAGGGAAAGGGAAATTATAGAACCCACCTCCAGCAGGAAGACAAGGCATCAAGTGAGGGAGAGGGTTGCCATCCCATAGTCAAAACTCTGACCCATAATTGTTCCTGTCTGAACGAACTGCAGGGATGGAAATGGAGAGGAGCCTGAGGAAAAGAAGAGCCAGTGACAGGCCCAAAGTGGAATTCAGCTCAAGAGGAGGTCCCAGGCCTGACACTATTACTGAGGCTATGGAGCACTCACAAAAAGAGGCTTATCATAACTGCCCTCCGGAAGACCCAACAAGCAGGTGAAAGAGTCAGATGCAGATATTTGCACCCAACCAATGAACAAAATCTCCTGACCCTTGTGGTTGAATTAGGGAAAGGCTGAAAGAAGCTGAAGAGGAGAGTGACCCTGTATGAAGATCAGCAATCTCAATTAACCTGGACCCCTGAAATCTCTCAAACACTGGACCACCACTCAGGCAACATATACCAGCTGATATGAGGCCCCCAACACATATATAGCAGAGGACTGCAGGGTCTGGTTTATTCAGAGAAGTTGTATCTAACCCTCCAGTGACTGGAGGCCCCAGGGAGTTTAGAGGCTTGTTGGGGTGGGGGGTAAGGGGTAGGGACATCCTCGTGCAGACAGGGGGGTGGAGATTAGCTATGTGAAGTGTAACAGTCGGGGGGTAGACCCGGAGGGGAATAAAATTTGGAGTTTAAAATCAATTAATTAATTAATTAATTAAAAAAAAATCTCCCCCCAAAGTAGCAGTGTTCAATATTGTTGAGCTTATGGGATACTGTTATCAGTCAAACTATCACAAGGTAGCTATTGTACTGACAGGACCAATGCATCAATTACAGAACAGCTAGTGAAATGGCATAAGCAAGAGAAGAGTAGAGGCTGAATCATCATAAAGTAGATCCAATTACGTCCTAAGCAAAGTTTATCAACAAAACAGAATGAACATAAATATATTAATAAAGAATGTAGACTACAAAGATATAGATATCTGTGCTTACTTGACAATGTCTAACAATCTTATAATGATAATTTAATTAAATAATCAATTATCTAACCATGAAATACAATATTTCAATATTTCTAAATCAGAACAATCCTTTGAGAAAGAAATAATTCCCATTTTCATGTGATTATAATGTTAATTCTTAAAACACCAGAAAGCATATTTTTAATGTGCAGTGATAACAACAGAATAAAGAATGTCCTACAGTTTGATACATCATAGGAAAAAGTCATGTAGATTTTTGACCTTTGGCTGTAAGGTATTTGTAAGAAGTTGTTTATTCATTCAGTAGGTTTTTTAATTTTAGCTAACAAATTTTTTACTGTTTACAAATTTAATTTTTATCTTGATCAAACTTGTTAAATATTCATCAATTTATTATTTTAGTAAATGAAATGTAATGAGATCAAGGGTTTACAACTTGGTTTGTTGAAATGCTTTTGAAACCCAGTACTCAGAAGAGTAGAAGACTCTTAATGTGTCCTTTATAAAATCATTTCCATACAAAGAAATACATCTGTGTGACAATCCTTGAAGTCATTAATTGACTTCTTGTCTCTATTCTCTCTTGAGCACCTTGACTCTATGACACTTCCTGTTCTTCCAGACACCAGTGAGATTGAACTGTGGCATTCCCTCTTGAAAACTATTCTTCCTGCTTATTCTTATTACTATTATTGGGTAAAGGCCAGGTAATTCATGGTGAAATTATGATGTAGTACTGCAGTGGAGTCACAAACTATACTGTGTCATGGGAACTGTAGCTTCGAGGAAAAGTCTAGGTGTCCAGAAGGTTCAAGAGTGTACAAAATCGACCACCTAAGTAACATGCCACTGAATTGTATGAAGTCATTTTACCTATTTCTGAATCAATTCTTTATATTCTCTATATCCTCTACGTTCACTCAGTTCTTTCCCTGTAAACTCACTTTTGCAGAATTTCCACCTAACTTCTTGTTCAATAATTTTCAACTTAGAATTTATCATTATGCTAATGATTTTTGTATTCTATATAAAGTTTCATTTTTATAATGTTCATCTATTATAAGTAAATCTCTAAGGAGTGCATTTTTTTTTCTGAGAGTAATAATACTTGTTATCTAAAAATGCAGCTTTTTAAAGAATTGCCTTTCTTCAATCATTTTTATAAGCACCAGTGTTTATCTTTGACTGTCACCAGCATCTAACTGTGGAAACCTGATGGAGAATGGAGAAACATAAAATCTTTCCTCCCTTCCCTTCCCTTCCCTTCCCTTCCCTTCCCTTCCCTTCCCTTCCCTTCCCTTCCCTTCCCTTCCTTCTCTTCTCTTCTCTTCTCTTCTCTTCTCTTCTCAAAGCAGGATGTCTAGGTCTGGGCTCTCTCTACACTTAAGCAGTTTCTGATGCTGCCCTTGTGTCTTCTTCCTTAGAATGTCTGAAATCCATTCAATTACCAGGAATTCTGGACCCAAGACCTATGTTTGTCCATGTGTATAAGTGAATGCACATACACACAGGCACCCACACACACACACACCACACACAACAACGTGGGACTGTAGCTCATGCATGGATGTGGGTCCTGTTGGGCTGAGTTGTGGATCCCAAGTGTCTGCCACCCCAGGTGGTTGGAACCATGGCTCAGGGAACAGAAGCATGAGAATTTGACTGAGTTCACTCCACCTGGTGTGGACACTTGGCTATGAGAAGCCACCACCAGACTCTGCTTGGGCATGGGGAGATCTCAGCGTGAAGTCCCACAGGGGCAGAGCTCCTGGGTTGAGGGTCTCTGGGCCTAAGCGGCTGACTGGGAGACCAGTGGTATCTGTTCTTATGTTCCCAGACACCACTGAGGATCACAGATGGACCAAGATAGAGTGGGCATAGGGGCTGAAGTGGCCCACAGCTGAGAGGGATGAGGGAGAGAAGCTCTGGCGGCACCCTACAGGGTATAGACTCTTGGTCTAAGTGACTCATTTGGCTGGGTCAAGGCTGACTGGGCTAGCTTGTTTGATTTGGCAGGACTCTGTGGTGGAATGCAGAGAAGTCCCCCACATGGGATATTAGTTGAAGACCTTCTCCACAGTTCTCCATGGCAGGCTCCAAAGACACAATGAAGTTCATGATTTTAAAAGGTTTATTGTCATGGTGGAAAGTGGATGTAGCTGTACCCCATGTCCTCAGGGAGGTCCTGAGGTTAAATACCATTTGTAAGGAGGAGGGTCTGGGAAAGAATGCTTAATTGGCTACACCTTCTGGCCTTTAGGTATCTCATTAATATGGAGATCTCTTGAGGCTCTAAGACCTGTAGTCATCCCCTCTACCTGTGCTACCTGTGCTATGTGACCTAAGGCCACAAACTTTTCTTTGGGAGGCGCTTAGGATAAGTGAAAGGAACCAGGGCCCAGAAGCAAGGCCAAACACCTACCATTCCATTAGAGTATTATCTGGAAATCAAGGCCTGTGCTCGATCAGGCACCCCCCCATACACACAAACACACACACACACAGAGGGAGAGAAGGAGAGATGGAGAGAAAGAGAGAGAGAGAGACAGAGACAGAGAGAAAGACACAGAGGGAGACAGAGAGAGAATATTTTCCATGTGGTATATATTATTCAGTATGATTCTTCCTATCTCAAAAAAATGAGGCCCTGTCTTGGTCATATAATTTTTCCATGTGCATATAACCCATTTATGGAATGATTTAAATGATAAAACTAGCTTAATTAACTATGCAGTGGTTCATATTTAAATTAATAAACTAATTTAAACTTATTCTTCAGATAAACTTTAGGGAAAAATGCAAAAAATTCCATTTTAACCATAAATAACTCTTACTTTTAGCTATTAGGAAGTTATACTCATAAGTAATAAATATAATAATGATAATAATAATAACCAGTTGACTCTGTTTCTGGCTTCCTTCAAGCCAGGGTTTGAAAGGAAGAATTAACTCTTACATGATGGTTCCATTTTAATCAGGCAGGAATCTAAATCTTAGACTAGAACAAAGAAATAATTTCAGGCAGGAATCTAAATATTAGGCTAGAACAGAGAAGTAATTTTAGGCAGGAATCTAAATTTTAGGCTAGAACAAGAAAGTGGGCTTCAGACATGAAAATTACTTTGGGCTAAGACAGGGAAGTTGGCTCAGATATTTTGATCATTGTGATAAGCCCCTAGAAACAATGATCACAGGAATGTTCACTGAATTTTGTTTATTGCCTTGCTTGTTCTTTGGCTATTTGTTTTTACTATCGTGCTTGTTCCTTGACTATTTGCATCTATTATATTGCTAGTCCCTCAATCTAGAACTGACCTTAATACTTTCATGTAATTAAAATGGTATAAAAGCAAAAAGGAGGAGGTGGGATGGAACAGAGGGTTTCTAGGGAGGGAAATGGGGAAATGAGAAGGCATCTGAAATGTAAATAAATAAAATATCCAATAAAATTATATATATAAAAGATGAAAGATTTTAAATATCATATAATTCCCTTTCTTCTTGGGTTGTATTTGTAACTCCTTGGTGGCTTTGTTCTATAGCTCCAATGTGAAGGGATAATTACCATTTCCTTAAAACTGTACCTCTCTCTTGAGTTCTGGAAACATATTCTTTAGTTCAGGACACTTCTTTTTTTCAACTGTTCTTCCAAGGAAATTTTTAGTTGAAGATAACTACAAATATCTCTCATGTCCTCCACGTTTGGTCCAAGGAAACATATCATCAGTAAGGAGTGATCTCTTAACTGCTGTTTCTTTGCCATCTCAAGTCAATCACATGGTCAGAATTTGCCTTTAAAAGTGTAACACCTGCCCAAGTCTTCCCATTCTTAGAGGATCTCAATATTAGTTTTTCTGAATGCTTTCTTTTCTTCAAGTTCTTATTGCTTTTACAAGTGGCCCGGACAATTATCTCTTAAGAATTATTCTTTAAACACTTCTCTCCTCAATTCTAACTGCAGGTCAAAGAAGAAGGGACCATGGTCTGGCATTCTATAGAAAATTGTGGTTGTGTCTCACTGAAGATCGAACTTTGCATCTTGAAGATAGGACTTGGATTTAACAATGACACTTTGTTGCTTCTTCACAGTTCTCAACTGAAACTAAGACAGGGAATGATTGATAGTCATATTTTGTTGCATTTCTAAAAATTTTCACCCAACTATTGCCTTCTACATTTCTAGTAAAAATATTTACCTTACTTTTGGGTAGACAGAAGGAATTTCTGCTTGTTTCTCTACATTGTCTTGGTTTCTAAAGTATAATTATCAATCATTCCAAGAAATCTAGAGTAGGCATAATATGAGAGTATGTGAACTCAGTTCACAATTATAAATCATAACTACATCAGTATTTTGAAAGCTTTTGTTTTTAATTATATTTATGGCAGCTCTATGTAGGTCTCTACACATGTGTTCAGTTATCCTCAAAGACAAGAATAGAACACTTTAGCACAGGAGCCAGAGTTGTGGTTGTGGCTAAGCACCAAGTAGTGTGGACAGTGGGAATAAACCTGGGGGCCTCTGAATGAACAGCACATTTGCCACGGCAGACGGATTTCTTCAGCCAGTTTCTCTAGGAGTTTTATTGTTCATAGAATTTTGTCTGTTATTTGTCTGTGCTCTTTATTCTAACCAATCATAGACCAATATTTTCAAGTCTTTTGATAAATCCAATCCATTAAATGAACTATAGAAACTACTTGTAGCATATATATATATATATTATATATATTGCTGTCAATTTGGTCGTATGTTTTTCAATATTCTGTTTTGTGTGTGTGTGTGTGTCTGTGTGTGTATGCATGTGTGTGTATGTTTGTGTTTCTTATATTGTTTTATTGTGATATGTTTGGGATGCTTTGTTGTTATTCTTCTGCTTTGTTTATTTTATTTTCTAAAGCAAGAGAAAAAGGGGCAGGATGTTGGATGAGAAAGATGTGGATAGACTAGGAGGAGAGAAAACCATGACCAAAATATATTATGTAATTTTTTCAGTTAAACTAAGTGAAAATATGAAAAAATAATATTAAGAGACTATCTTACAGAGTATGCATTATATCTTTCCATGTTCTAATATTCTGGAGTAGTGATGAATAATAAAGTAACATGTGGATTCATAAATTTGCACATGTGTGTGCAAACATTTCTGCAGAACTGAAATAAGAAAATAATGAGTACTCACAACATGGAACATAGCAGAATATAGACACCTGTCTTAAGAAACCTTGCCAGGAGTTCCAGTATTAGTACAATATCTCCATACACACATCTTTTTCCCTTTAACCTTAGTCCTACATTATGTGTAAGATCAGATTATTTGTAGGAACAAAATTCTAGAATTCTCAAGTTTGGAATGATGCTAGAACTAGATGTTATATAAGTCAGGGTTTGAATGTCTTCTAGAAATGGTAGAGAATATCATGCCATATACTTTTGCTTTGAACTATTGGTCTTTTAAGAAATTAATTGAAGGTCTTCCAGTTGTTGCTACACAATAAAATCAAAACAAAACAAGCAAGAAAGTAAAAGAAAACCAATAAAAATAAATCATATAAATTATACTTATAAGTCATATTACATTTTAATCTTCTTCTGCATTTGGAAGAATTTCTTAATCATTGTCCTCTTTCCATTGACACTTGATTATGCTTTATTGTGCTTGTGTTCATAGAATGATATTATCAGTGATGTAAAATCTAACATTTTTGACCTCATGATCAGATTAGGCACTGTGATTCATTTAAACTTGTCTATTTTTAATGGATAATTTATTTACATTTCAAATGTTATCCCCTTTCCCTATTCTCCCCACCCACCCAGGAACCCCCAATTCCATTCTCCCTCCTCCTGCTTCTATGAAGATATACCCCCACTTACCCACCCACTCCCACTTACCCACCCTTGAATTCCCCCACACTGAGGCATCCAGCCTTCACAGGACCAAGGACCTCCTCTCTAACCTATTCTTGACAAGGCCATCCTCCCCTACATATACAGCTGGAGCCATGGAGCCCTCCCTATGTGCTCCCAGACTGGTGGTTTAGACCCTGGGATCCCTGGTTGGTTGGTATTCTTGCTCTCCCCATGGGGCAGCAAACCCTTTCAACTCCTTCAGTCTTCTCTCTATCTCCTCCATTGGGAACCCCATGATCAGCTGTGAGCATCCACTTCTCTATATGTCAGGCTCTGGCAGACCTCTAAGGAGACAGCTATATCAGGCTCCTGTCAGCATGCACTTCCTGGCATCCACATCAGTGTCTGCCTTTGGTGACTGCACATGGGATGGATACCCAAGTGGAATAGTCTCCAGACAACCCCTACTTCAGTTTCTGTCTCATACTTTGTTTCTATATGTGCTCCCATGAATATTTTGTTACTCCTTCTAAGAAGGACGAAAGCACCCACACTTTGGTCTTCCTTCTTCATGAGATTCATGTGGTCTGTGAGTTTTATCTTAGGTACTACAAGCTTTTGGGCTAATATCCAATTATCAGTGAGTGTGTGTTCTTTTGTGATTGGGTTACCTCACTCAGGATGATATTTTCTAGTTCCATCCATTTGCCTAAGAATTTCACCTTTTAGAACACTGTAAATGACAGAATTAACACCAAAAGAAGTCTGGAATTACATTTATTTCATTTTTAATTTCACTTTTATTCTAGGTAAAAGGGAAACATTCATATTCAGAATATGAGAAATAATCATTTCCTTTAGCAGTCTGACAATCATAATCAGTTGCAAGGTTCCTCTGAGTTAGGAAGTTGGTACATAAGACCTAGATGTCTGTAAGGCCCAAAGAGATACCCATTCCTAGGAACAAGGGTTTGCAGTGAAAGGTAGCAAGTTGCTGTTTGTAATTCCAGCTCCCATTTCATAGAAAAATTATAATGATACCATTAAATTAAGCATCTCAAGTCCCTGTACTACAGTGCTGAATTCCAATGAACCTGACTTTGCTGCCTGTGGAGTGACGGCATTCCATAATCTTATTACTGGAAACCTTGCCTTGTCAGTTAACTTTTAGTGAAGCATGCAGTCTTGCAGGTAAATTTTTCCTTTGGCTTAAATGCCTAACTACAACAATAAGTTGGAGTCTTCTTTATTTCTTGGAAGATGGATGGGACATTCATTTCTTTATGTATAGTTTGAATAAATATTTCTGAAGCACTTGCTGTATATCAACAGAATGTTTCTTGCTGAGATAGATGAAAGGAATATTCTTCATGATACTGAGACCCTGAAATGATTTTACTGGACCTTCCATTTTATCCTTAGGCTCCCCAAATACCACCTCTCAGAGAAACATAATGAAAGCAGACACCAAATTTGACCACTCATGTTCTACTCACTAAACTAAAATCTTCAAAAGGAAAAGAATCACGCAGATGGATAGTTTTAGAACCTGGAATGAAAGGGGTTCTCCCATCAACACAGCAATTAAGTCAAGTGGCACAATTGATATATGTGATGGCAAGAATTCAGGCTTCACTTTAGATTTTAACTGTGATCTTTCAGTGAGCAGTTAGAAACATAAAAACACATTTGTTGAATTGAATTTAATGAACATGGTAATAAAACAAACAGAAGAATGAAAAGTAATAAAATCAGCACAAACCACATCCAAACAAAACCCCAGAGTGAGGTGTGGTTAGTTATTCTCAGGGAATACAGGAAGGATTTCAGGGAAAAGGGTGAGAAATTACAAAACATAGGAACTTATTTCCAATTCACTCACATTATTCTTGCATGTCAGTCAAGACCTATGATTATGCATCAAAATACATGCAAAGATACCGAAAACACTAGAAATAATATTTTATGAGTGTTCTTTCTTATAGGCTACACAAATGAATAAAGACAAGATATACATATGACGTCAAACAAGAGAATTTGAATTTTGCATACTGACCTCAAAAATGACATACATGTCACTTAAAATTGACTAATTAAGAAAATGGAGGACAGTGGCAACCTGATATCCCTAAACATTGTCATTGTACCACGCCCTTCTTTATTACTTTAAAGTTTTACTTTACCTGAAAGGTTATCACAGCATCCCTATATTTGGAAGTCTGATGCCCTGCAGAGCTAATGATACAATTTTAGTCATCCATCATTGGCTCCTGGAAACAATGAGTCTTTTGTGACACAAAGTTAAGTGTAGCTGTGTTCTAGATTCCACATAAAATTATTTGCCATTGGTTGTGTTGGGGCTGTTGAGTGGGGCCTATCAGAGATTTCTCTTGTTTAGCTGTCACATACTCAAGTCACTGCTGTTGTAAAGGCTTTCCAGTGATTTGCAAAAATAACAGTCTCCCAGAGTCCTATGCATTGCATGTCAGTCAATATCACTTGTAAGGATAGTTTTAGGATCCTTATAGGCACTTTGGTGTGGGTTAAATAAAGGAAAACAATTCATTGTTAAGTTTTCACACAACTGAAGGTAGAAGGCTTAGTCAAGTGGAATTTGCTCACAGCTGGTGAGTTCCTGAAACTGGAATCCTTTGACATTATTAAGAATCAATTAGACTTTACCCCCCTGGGTATTGTTACAGCCCTTCAGCAATTTATCCTGGGAACATTCCTAGTGTCTTTGTAGGTGAAGTACAAATGGGACTGATGTAGAACAAGGACAGCTTTAAAACTAATGAGTGGATCCCAAAGACAGACAAATGAAAAGCTTTACAAGATATTTCCTCAACTGTCTTCTGGGCATGTACTTGACTTTAAAGCAGTTAGCAGCTTCCACTAAACTTCTTCAGAACAAAGAAACAAAATTGAGGATCATATCTATTAAGCACCCAATAAAATTGCATGGAATTATCTTAGCATAGACTTCAATTTATAATATTCTGCCTTAAATGTGCCTTCAGAAAAGGAGAGAGTTTGGTTTTACTATGAGATATTGTGAAAGTCATAATTAAAAATAAATTATTATTGGGGGTTTGTTAAAAGTAGATCATGGGTCTCAGCTTTCAATGAATTTATTCTGAGACTTCTAAAGCCAACACTGAGAATTTTTACGTTCTAATGAGTGAACTAAAAACATATATTTCAAAGCAAATAGCACTCACAAATTACATTTATGACACACGAGGTTGCTGACTGCTGTGCATGGAGCATGGAGCGATGGCGCTAATATGCTCTCTCTCGCTTGATTTTCTCAGTTCCCAACATGCTCTAATTCCACAGTACAAATCTTTAAATGGCAGTTAATTTTAATTAATGTGATTATGTGCTGCCATTAGCGAACCCTCCCCCAGCACATTTCTCCTGCTAGACCCATGAATGCCAGTAAACCATTAACATAAAAGGGCTGTTTGCTTACTGAATTCATCCACACAAATAGGCAAGGGTTACAATTGTTGATTTGCCATTGAAAGAACAGAATGAGAAGGAGTTGCTCAGTGCCTGGCAGTTGCAATTATCTGGTGTAATTAAGTCTAATTTATAAACCCCCTTCAAATGAGAAAGTAACAATTTTTGTTAATTAACAAGAGCATTTGTAAAGCTCGTTAACTCCATCATTCACAGTTCGCCTGGAAAAATGGGAGCATATGGCTGTTACGATGGGACATGTTTCTTATGTGTATTTGGGCATTAATCTGTTTTGAAGGTCTAATGATTGAAATGGGAGCAAGAAATGGATGTTATATTACAGAGCAAAGAAGATCTACTGTTTTCATTTATCTTTACAGCAATGTGAGCACTTTGTCATTATCTTCTGCATAAGGTTTCATTATTCTGATACAGCTCTCCACATGGCCTCATACCATCATGCCCATAAGCCTGCAGGGTACAAGAGCACTTATCTTTCCTGATGACTGTTGAATCATTTAAAACAAGTTATTAGTGAAACAATTAAAATGATATTGGTTCACAATTGTATTTATAGCTGGCAGGCATAATGGAACATTCTGAATAGCAGTTGGGGGGTCTGAGAATGGATGGGAAATGCTGTTAATCAGAGACAAGAGAAACCTCTAAAGGCAACCTGAATCGCAAGAGCACGTTAATTGTATTGGAGCATTTCATTTAATTGAGAACAAAGGGAAGGTAAAAATCATATTATCAATGTTTTATGAACATGAAGAAATAGGAAAACTACCATGTCATCTGTCACATGTCATGAAAGTGGAAATTAGAAAGGTACTGGGTAATTCTAGCTAGAGCAGGCCAAAGACATCTGTGTCGTTCCACATTTTCAAAGGGTGTTACCAAAATAAAACATAGCAAATTAATTGACTCATAAATAAAGAGAAAGACACTGTGCTGAAGAACTTACATTCTAGGCAAGACACCAGTTGGAAGTCAAGATAGTTCAAGGACTAAAAAGGTAGTGAGAAGTGTCCCTGGCTCTGCTCCACTTAGGAGTCCTAAGAAATAACTACAATCAATTTATCTAAAGATGTGTAGAACTGCTTTATTTCCATCTTGAGTTTGATGGGAGAGGTTAGTGCAATTTATTAAAGAAACAGTAAGTAGATGGATGTCAGGGTTCTACTTCCATAGGCATGCCTTGATTGGTATTCAGATGGAACTTGTCAATCATTCCACATGGTGTATAGGTGTGAGATAAGGGGTGGTAGATGTGCTTGGAAGGGATGTACTTTAGGAGACTAAAGAGTTAGGATAAGCATCTATAAAAAAGAACTGATTGAGGGAAAACATAAATTAGCCATGTCTTTAATAAACCACTCCATTTGGGAAACTATTTCTTTAGTGTAAGGCCAGCTCATTAAATGATGGTCTCAATTACTTCAAATTGGTTTATTTGGAGACTGTGTTCAAAAACCTATATATAAATAAAAGTAGTAGGATTGCTAGCAATGACTCATAATCTTTGATTGGATTGCATATAAATATAGAGACAAGTAAAATATAATTAACACTAACCACCTACCCAACCCTGTAAACTGCAGTTAGAAATTATACAGATAAGAAGACAAAGAAACAGAGAGAAGTTGAAATCACCACACCATAAAGATCATATGAAGAATACATATTATGAGTAAATATCCTTATTATCAACCTTGAGCATTTAGAGAAATGGATTACAATACTAACAGTAAATGGTTTGTTGAGTTCTTTGAGTAGCCAAGTACTGGTTTAACAAATATATTTAATGTTTTAAACATAATATCTTACAAAAATAATTCTATAAAATAGTATTAATTTTTTTTTGGTCTTACGTTTTTTTTTCATTTCTTTTTTTTTTTATTGGAAATTTTATTTACATTTGAGATGTTCTCTCCTTACCCCATTTCACCCCCCTCCCTCCCAGGAACTCACTCTCCCTTCCCCCCTCCTCCTGCCTCCACGTTGGTGTACCCCCACCACCCTCCCCTGTATCTCACCTCCCCACCCTCGAATATCGGCCCCCACGACACCCAGCCTTCATGGGACCAACTTTTCACACAGAAAATTCATGTAGCTTCATATCATAAAAGGTAATCAATCACTAGGACTAAGTTTTTCTCCATCGCCAAGACAGAATACAATGCACTAAACTGAATGATTTGTTTGAAATTCTATGGAGTTTTATCACATATTTTCTCCTATTGAAAAATATTTTTAAAGGAATTTTTCTGGTTATAACTCCAACATTTGTTTATTTTTGGAATAGAATCTCACAGCTGAAACATGCTTATGTGGATGTAAATAATTTTAAGTAAATAAGCCAGATAAAAAATGTATTCTTGATTACAGTTTATCACTGGTGATTATGGGGTCAGCAAATGGGAATGAAGAATAGAGGGAAATTAATAATTATAATTGCCTATACTGTCTGTGTTTCTCTGCCACCATGGCCTCCAATTGCTTACTCCTCATGCAGTCTGGGGTAGGACTTCATGAAATTTGTACTTCTCTGAGCTTCTCAATATTTGGAAGTTTTGGAAACTTGCTGAGACCAGAGAGAACCCTTCTTTCTTGCAGACGGAAGTGGTACAGCTCAAAGAAAATAACTCTACAATACCAGTCAATGTAGTAGTCTAATAAAAGGGATAGCCAGTGTTGGACGGATGGAGTGGGGATATTGATGCGTATGAGCTTTGTGATGATGTCAAAGTGTGATGTATGATAAGAACACTTCCAACTCTCCTATACTTGCAGCCAGTCTCATGCAAAAGGGCAGTTAAAAAAAAACCTAAAGTCTATCAAACTGTGCTGCATAAGACAATCAATCAAGAAGAGATGTATTTATAATTGCCCTGACTCCTCTCAGCACATGGAGCTGCTGTACTTGGACCTAAAACTGTAGACCATGATGGTTTGTCAGACAACAAACTGTCTGTGCTGTGCCTAACCCTCTTGATATCTTCAAGGACTCAGATAATTAATAAATAATGACATTAACCAGAATAATTTTTAAATGCCATTTTTAAATATTGCAGGTTTCCATGGTTGAAACATGTATGTTTTTTTCATAATCCAACGGCTTTAGGAGCTGGTTTGTGTAATAATTTTTCCTGATTTTTATTTCATAATTTCTGGTTGTAAAAGATGGAGAGAAAAGGAATGATTTTACTTTCCTCAGTAATGAATGCCCTTCTGTCTCCTTCTCTTTCTGAGTAAGAAGGGTAAATGGATGGTGAGAAGCCAGAGTCAAGCTGGGTCTCAGAACAGAGATGCACAGTTTCCTTTCTTTGTCCAACAACCATAAATATTCCTCTGGTTTCTCTGTATCCAACAAAGCAGGGAAATATGAAGACATCAGAAACTGTTATTTAGTTATTATTGGAAAGAAGTCTTTCCTAATTGATAATGGGATTGAGTGTGGTTTCATAACAGATGCAGTTAAGTTTAATTTGTTGCTCAGTCTTGTGAAATTAATGTCAGAGCTTGCTGTCTATTTTGAGAAAGTCTCTCCAGGGTTTTGTGTATGCTACCAGAACCCCTTGTTTACAAACAGAACTTTGATGGGCTAAGTTCCCTTTTCTCATCATTTGAACAACACCACTTATTACATTCTATTTCCTGGCAATTTGATTGCATCAGATCCATAACTATTTGCTCGATTCCCTATCAAAGCTGGGGATTGTCCAGTTCCTCCCCATAGTGTTTCTTCTTCCCATATGTACTTTTTCTTTTTTTGTTCATTTCACTTTTTCAGACACTCTTAATTATTTTTTTTACAACTTGTTATAATTCCAAAAAGTTTTATACTTCTCATTAGCTACTTATTTATCACGGAGTTTAAGTAGATAGAAAGGTATTAATTCATTTCTTTTCCCCCCTTAACTTCTATACAATGTGTGTGTGTATGTGTTTGTGTGTGTTTAAGTGTGTGTATGTGTGTGTGTGTCTATCTAGGAATTCTGTATTGAATATTTGTGGGACAGAAGAAAACTTCAGAGTTGGTTCTCTCCTTCTACCATGTGGGTTCTAGGGGTCAAAGTCAGATCATAAGTCTTGGTAAAAAGCTCTTTAACAAATGAGCTGAATCTCAGTCCTTGTTCCTTTCTTAACTGCCAGTTTGCTTTGCTTGCCTCAGATCACTATCTCAATGTCTCCTTGCAAACATAGTCTCCATTTGGGGCGGGGGGTAACTACAGTAAAAATTTTTGTCTCCTTTTCTAGTATTCTTTGCTTGGTTTGTCCATCTAGTCATGAATATTCAAAACTCATTATTTATCATTTTCTATGAAAACTTCCAAGCTCAACACTGTTTCCACTCATCCATGAAAACAAATATGGATAAACACTCAATTCATTCTTTTCTTTGTATGGTTTTGTTCTGGTTTGTCTCTAGAATATCATCAAGTCAAAGTATTTGAAGTCTAGTTCTTTAGCTCACCTAAAACCACTTTCCTCTAATTAATTCATACTCTCATTATATACTACCTAAATAATCTTCATTTTCTATTGCTTCTTCCTAGAGCTGGAGCTTCTCTCGCTCATAAATCCCATTTAGGAAACCCTTGCTCTTAAATCTTTACCAAGCTTAGGTTACAGCACTTAGTATCTCAGGGATTGAAAGTTGTCTAAGTTTTCTTTTTCAAGAGGTTTTGAAATGTTTAAAAGCAGGTATCATAATTGATTACCAAAACCTTGCAAACCTTCGTGTGTTTGAAACTATCTTGTAACAACCTGCTTAAGGGAACTGTACATACAAGAATTCCCAATCTACTGCATCTCTACCACTGTTTGCTTCTCCTTCCATTTTATTCTTAGACCAAGAACAACTTTTCCTTTCATCATAAATATCCATGGTATTGAATGACCTTATAGGAGAAAAACATAATCTTGAACATTTTTACTCCTACACAAATACTCATTTCCTAAACTTCTACATAAACGTTTTCCTGTCATTAGTTATTTTCTCCATTGCTCAATGTAATCATAATGAGAAAATAGAGGACTTGAACAATTGACTTGAAAATGCTTAAAGCTCTTTATCACTCACTCCTCTGCCAAGAAAGGAGAGACAATTAGTCTACTGCCTACATAAAGCCTTCCCATTCTTACATAATCTTTAGGTACGGTTTGCCATGCTTTTTCTTACCTTATATGTTTTCCCATACGCATGTGCACACACAAACACATAAACACACACACAGACACACACACACACAGAGTATGAGAGAGACACAGAAAGACAGATAGGCAGGTAGGCAGAGAGACAGAAGGACAACAGACAGCCAGAGACATAGACACACACATACTCACACAAACACACACACACACACACAACACAACAGAGAGAGAGAGAGAGAGAGAGACAGAGAGATAGAGAGAGAGAGAGAGAGAGAGATCCCAGAACTTATTTGTAAAAATTCAGCTAAGTCCACTTTAAGCAAAAAAAGATCATCCAAAAGTCACTGCATATTTCTACTGTACAAGAAAATTCTGTAAAATAATACATATTTTATGCATTAAGGTATGCCCTGCTTTCAAGTTTCCTAATTCAGAAGTTAGTTAAACAGTCAATACCCTGGAGAAAGTCACGGTACTTGCTTTGTGTTAGAAGAGAGCATTTGTTTCCATACATCCACAGCTTGCCTTGACTATCAGACAAGCTCAAGCAGTTCGGAAAATGAGGCTGCAGCTCTCTTTGGATGAAGAGTTTCTCTGAGAAGATAGGTCATGAAGCAACTTCAGTGTACATAAGGGTGAAGTTGAAACTAAAAAGCATAGTTACTATAACTAATTACTTTTCTGTACATTGAGGTATAGGAGATAAGGAAATACTTGTTTACTTATTTTGGTGGTCTATGTTTCTCAAATATATTATTTGTTCATATATATATATTTGGCAGATTTCAGTTTTATTCTACATTCAAATTGTTTATATAATTTCCCAGAGTTCATTTTAACGACCTATTTTGCTTAGGTCCCAACTGTATCTGATCAAAACCACAGATGGAGAAGAAAGAGAGAGAACTTAGCTATGTGCAGGTGGAGTTAGGTAAAGGAGTCAGCACCTGTTGAAGAAGATAGAGTCAGTGCCAGTTCAGCGTCATTACTGGTGATGAAAGTTTTCTATGATGGATGAACTATCCCTTCAGTTAAAGGAAGGGCACAGCTGAGCCTTTTTTCTGTCAAGCATTCCAATTCCCTCAGATTTCCTAAAATACTGCAACATCAAAGGCGTTTCAATTTCAAGATACAAGTTAAACATATCATTTTCGTAATTTTAAATTATTCTTTCAGAAACCCTTGACAGGAGTATATTCATAAAGTCTTCTATTTAAATTAGATAGAGATTAAACACTAAAATATTCTCACTGTGTATTTCTTCTTCTTCTTCTTCTTCACTATTATTACTATTACATGCTTTTCTTGATATATATATATTATATATATATGTATATAAATATCTCACCACAAATGTTCTGGGCTTTTATACAGTCACAGACATTTTCAGTTTTAATACTGTAATCATATATTTTACCTTCCTTCTTTTATCTTCACCATTACATATCGTCTGTTAAAAGAATTGTGGTTAGACAAGTGGCTTTTATCTTAGTATTTTCTAACATTATTTTAGAACATGATTCGAGATATTAAAAATTATAACCTTCTAAAATGTCTTACTTGATTCCCTTAATTACTGCATTGTTGATGTGTCTACAAAAAAAATAAGTCATTTTAGCTGGCATCAAAAAAGTGAACGTACAACATTGAATTCAAAGTGAAGCTTTAGGCCAAGGTAATAATTATATCTAGAAAATTGTGCCATGTGGCTGGTCTCTGCAAGAAACCATTGTCACATCAGCCACCTTAGCTATCCCAGAACAGAATGTCCCTAGTGTTTG
The DNA here is from genome assembly GCA_021653895.1 of Mastomys natalensis. Taxonomy (NCBI): domain Eukaryota; kingdom Metazoa; phylum Chordata; class Mammalia; order Rodentia; family Muridae; genus Mastomys; species Mastomys natalensis. The sequence continues at coordinate 73,623 of JAJTUV010002244.1, read as the reverse complement.
AGCTTAAATGAATGGGTACAGATACCAGTTCTAGTATGCTTTATGTGTCTTGTTCTATTGTTAACATAGAGCAGAGGGTGAAAAGTCCATATAGCAGGTCAAGAAGCCCCTATTCTTCTGAACTGACTGTTCTCTTCATCAGGAACCTCTGATCCCACTTCTCCACGATATAGCTTACACATTTGAATAACTGGCTGAGTCATCGGGTTACAGAGACCTCAGAAAGAAACTTTCGGCTGTTTATTTAGGAAATTAAAGAGATTCGTAGAAATATGGAAATTACAGCCTGTCATTTGCTGGACCGCCTCTTTGTCTCAGACATTCAGAGGAAATATGCAAGTGCTCCAAACAACCTAACAGTAAAATGTTTTCAATGCCACAATTCAGAGAAATAAAAAAAAAAAAAACGCAATGGATAGCTTTAGAGATCACGAAGGAACTAATGTTTGTGTAGGGGTTTTTGAGCTGCAATGTTGTATTACTAGAATACTTTTATTTCTGGTGCTGATGCAGGACTCTGTGCATTGCTGTGATAAAATAATGTTAGACACTTTAAAATATATTTGATGTGTCAAGTATAGGCCAACGAAGAACGCTTTTTGTGTTCCTAAACCACTCTGGATGTCTTAGATTTCTTCCTATTCAAAGAAGGAACCACAATCATTCAATGCACTAGGGTAGAAATTGTGGGCTTAAATACTGTTTGGCAATGGTGTGCACACAGGGCCAAGCTAAATGACTTCCCAGATATCAGTGGGTGGTTGCACTTTCCTGACTGATAGAGGCCAACATATACTGCTCCCTAAATCACCCCTACTTTAATATCTGCTGAAGGGACCTGGTTGATAGGATTCTAAATCCAAAGCTGTCCCAGATGGATTTGTTCAGCTGCAAATATGAACATGTAACAGCCACTGGCAACAGGCTTTGCTTACATGGGACATTCTCCAGCCACTGCTTCAACTCCAGTGACCTTTTCCTCAAACACTTAAGACAGCAAGGAACTTGGCAAAGATGTAGAGAAAATATAGTTTTGGAATTTTGGTTGGCAGGACTGGAAGCTACTGAGACCATGTAACTTCTGTGGCTAGAGACTCTCTGTGATCACAAAGGCTAACTCACTCTTTACACACAGATACTGCTGATAATACACTTGCTCTTGGAAAGTAAGAGTTCTGATCAAGAGTATACACCTGTTAAAAATGTTATGCACTCTGAACACACAACTTCTTTAAGTGCTTCATCTCTAGAGACACAAAATCTGCTTCCCCTTTCAGATGCTTCTTTGTTGCTGAACACAGGATGCCTATTTTCAGTAATCTGATAGCTGGGCTGCGAATTCCAGCATTTCTCTTTTAACCACAGTGAAACGTAAACCAACTCTGAGAATCTAGCACATAGTTACGAGAATGGCTACTTCCCTGCTTACCTACCCTTTAGGAGGTGAGAAATATACAAAGCTGCACACAAATGTTCTGGGCTTTTATACAGTCACAGACATTTTCAGTTTTAATACTGTAGTCATGTATTTTACCTTCCTTCTTTTTATCTTCACCATTATATATCGTCTGTTAAAAAGAATTGTGGTTAGACAAGTGGCTTTTATCTTAGTATTTTCTAACATTATTTTAGAAATATAATTCTGCTAGAATCTCGTTCTTGCTCAGCTTTTGTCCTTCCTAACAGAGAAAAGGAGGCAAAGTTTACTAGAACAACCAAGGACACATGAAGTTTGAGATTGGAGACAAATTCTTGTATGCGTCTGTATTAGGGATTGGAAACTTCTGTCTTTGCAATGATCCTACAGAAGATATACCAACATCAGTAAAAGTTGCTCGGTATTGCCTTTCCTAACAATTCTGTAGATAAAAGGGAAAACCACATTCATGAAATCGAGGCTTACTTTTAATACTGCCTGCTCTGCCCAGCAGGATCCGCAACACTTAAAATGTAAGCAAATAATCAAATGCTATGTGTCTGTGCCCTTTAAACGTAATCTGTTCATCAGCCTTCACAAATTACACACTGAGTGTGGACTGTAAGTGGAGAGTAAGGAGCTCTTTACAACCTGGATAGAAAACATGTCTTAAAAATTTCTTTTTTTGGCATGATTTTCAAATGGTTTATAGCTGTGTGTGTTTGTGTGTGTGTGTGTGTCTGTGTGTGTGTGTGTGTGTGTGTGTAGCTGCCTCCTAAGAGTCTCTGACAGAGCTTGACAAATATAGAGGCAGATGCTTACAGCCTACATTGCACTGAGCATGAGGTCCCCAATGGAGAAGTTAGAAAAAGAACTGAAGACTGAAGGGGTTGCAATCCCACAGGAAGGACAACAATATCAACCAACCAGATCTCCCAGAGCTACCAGGGACTAAGCCTCCAAACAAAGAGTACACATGGAAGGACCCTGGCTCCAGACACATATGTAACAGAAGCTGTCCTTGTTGGGCATCAATGAGAGAAGAGGTCCTTGTCCTGTGAAGGCTCGATGCCCCAGTGTAGGAGAATGCCAGGGCGGACAGACAGGAGAAGGTGGGTGGGTGCACTGGGGAACACCTTCATAAAAGCAGGGTGGGGTTATGGGATAAGGGGTTTTAGGGGGTAAACCAGGAAAGGGGATAACATTTGAAATGTAATTAAAGAAAGTATCAAAAAAAAGTGAGATTTAAAATCTCCTCTATGACATGGAAGGGAATAATCATTGATTCTTAGTCTTTTTTTGTTTGCTGATTGGTTTGTTCAATTCAGTTTTGTTTTAATGTATGCATGTTGGTGCTTACTCAGATGCATGTGTATTTGTATGGAGGCATGAATGTGGAGGCCAGAAAACAAATTTAGTCCTTAGGTGTCATTTATTTGTTTATCTGAAAGTGTCTTTCATTGTCTTGGGCCTTACCAAACAGTACGAGCTGGCTCATCATCAAGCCAAGGGATCTGTCTAGCTGTGCTTCTCCAGCACTGGATAACACATGGACGTATCCATATGTGGTTAATCATAGAGGTTCTGAGGCTCCAGGTCAGGTCCTCATGCTTGCCCAGGAGGCATGTCAGGGATTGAACTGTCTTTCCAGATTGTTCTGTGTATATTTTTCTGATTTTCTGCTTTAATGTATATTAATGACATTCATTTGGATGAAACCATTGTAATGCATTCGTCTTATATGTCTTAATTTTTATTATTTTTTAATTTTTTTTTATTGTTGTATTTGTCTTATATGTCAATTTAAAAGTTGACTGTTGATGCTTGTAAGGATATGGAGTTATAGCTGCCATAAAGTGTTTTCTGGTAAACATGTGACCAAAATTTGATCTTCAGAATATTGGACTTCTCTTGATTACTAGTCTAGCCTGTTTTCTGAGCCCAGATTCTGATGGGGAAATGTGTCAAGCAAGAAAGTAACAGCTCCACCCTGAGGTTGACCTAGTTCTCCACAAATACACACACACACACACACAACACACACACACACACACATGCACACACAGGACATGTACATACAACTATGTGCACTTAAATGCACACACCAAAAATGTTGATGATAACATCCTTATATTATTGTCGATGATGTGATGTTCCACTGGAACCACATTCTATGTCCCGTGAGACATTTTAAAAATCAAAGTGCTTAGCATCAACTCAGTGCTTCACTCCTATGTGATGACTAAAGTTATAAGGTAAATTAATATTTTTGTTGTTTTGGAGGAACATTCAGTTCCTGTACAAATTTCTATCTCCACAGTGTATAAGCTTCTGATCATTTTTCATGAAGTGCTTCTTTCTTATATCCAGTAGCCATGGTAAACACATGTACATAAGGAAAGACTAGGATCTTCTCAACTCAATGTAGCAATAAACTGGTGACTAAGTGACAGGAAAGAAGTGGCTCAATATGATACCTTCATGCTCACTGTCCAGGACTGTGAAATCTGGGTGATTTGAATCATTTTCCATATGTAAACCTCTATCTTTCCTGAGGTTCTACTTCACTAGCGTTTAATAAGAGCAGACAGTGCAGAGACTCTCACAGCTTTTAATAATTATAATGATATTTAACATACGTTCTGTTTATTTTAAAAATGAAAGAAATCAGATGAATGTCAGCTAAATGCTCTGTCCTAGAGGTGAGCTGGACATTAAAGTGATAATGTCTTAATTGTGAAGATCACAGTCCTAAATACAACAGTGACAATTTAAAGAGAGAATAGCCTTTCAGGAAAACTGCTTCAATTAACAGCTCAAACTTCATAGACCTCAATTGCAATCTATCACGTTGAAGATAGGTGGTTTATGTTCAGGGATACCTCTTATATTTCTAGGATTTCTTGGCCTTATTAATTCAAATCTTGCTCTCAATGCATGCATGTAGCCAAGATAATTACTAGAAGGCAAGATCAAAGCCAGCATATTATAGTCCTATTCCATTTTCTGCTGATGTGAGTGATCTGCCTCTCCTTTGATGTTGTATGCTTCTACAGCAAAAGTACAGAGAATAAAAATACTACACCGTGTAATCTGGCATTTATCCCATGAGAGCAGAATTCCAAATTGTGACACATGTCAAGAAGTTAAAAAAAAAAATAACTTAAAAGAGACCTATGCTTTATAAATCGACGTACTGTGCATTTAAACACCGTCAAACACCATTTTCCATTACAAATTTAGTCCCTAGTATAAAATTCAAAGAATTTTTATAACTTTAGTGGAAGAAAATAGTTACCATATTTACAAGCAATTACAAGAAACGTGTGTGTAAGCCTTTATCCACCTAACGTGAACTGTTGAGAGGAAGTACAAATACAGTGCGCACGTGTGTGTGTGTGTGTGTGTGTGTGTGTGTGGTGTATGTGTGTGTGCAAACACTGGAGACTCAGAGGTCCTTTACACGCAGCGTACACTGAAAGCCAGCTGATTTTAGTTTTCTGAATTTTCACTTATCTTAGGTCAGGAAGGGGAACCACTCCGCTCACCTTGTGCTCTTTTTTTCACTGAAGGAGACAGTTCTTGTTCTATAACATGAATTCTAACACATATATTAGCTCTTATACTACATATATACAGTATTGCATCGAATGCCTAATGCTACTGTTTGCATTGTATTGTATTTGACCATGTCCTGTATTGTCCTAGATTACGTTTGAAAAATACTAAATGAGTGTGCGTTTCTACATGTGTGGGTGGGTGAGATGTATGTGCATGTGGGTGTGGTTGCTTCCCTATGAAATCAGCAACTGCAGACTGTAATATTGCTTTTAATGTTTCCTTTCCTAGTAATATAAATTGAATTCTTGCCTTCCTGAAGGAAAGTGACATTTTCCAATAATGCCTCATTTACCCTTGATTCCAGTTTGTTCTATTTTGGAATTAGAGCCCTCCAAGGTACACAATCAGACCTACATGTTTTGACAGGAAAATAGAACTTTGTGCGGACTTCATGGCTGTCATATTTTAAGCACAATGACAGATATTGAGAAAAGTGGGTTTGATGGAACATGACTTAACCCATATATTTCATTTCAAATAGAAATCAAAAACAGTTTTTATTTGAAAAATAATGGTTTTCTTTTTCTCATCAACCATATGTTCAAGGACTTTCCAAGTGCCAGACAGAGTATAAGGCATGATAGTAAGCAAAACTATCATTTATCTATTACCTATCAAAAACATTTTATCTCTTTAGCCTCTAATTTATTATCTACCACATATTATACATATCTATTATATATTATCTATTATTAATATCTATCTATAATCTATCTGTATCTATCTATTTACCTATCATCTACCATCTATCAATATATCATCTATTTATCTCCTTGTTATTTAATTTTAAAGTTACTTCTTCCTTCTTAATTCTCCATTGATGAAAGTAAGTTTCCAGTAATTCAATAACACACAATACAGAGTATATCATTCAATTTTGTAAGGGACTGAACATAGATGTGGAGAGTAATAACCCTAGTAATAACCTAATTTAGTATATCGGCATGTTACAAAATCAGAATGAGGACTACTAAATATTACAGGTGCCATGGTGCTGAGCTAGGAAAAAGATCCGTCACAAAACTAAAAAGCACAATTTTTAAAATTGCTGGAAGATATTCTTTTTTTGTGCTGTTTTTTTTTTTTTTTTTTTCGAGTTTTTTTGTTTTTGTTTTTTGTTTTTCGAGACAGGGTTCTCTGTGTACCCGGCTGTCCTAGACTCACTCTGTAGACAAGCTGGCCTCGAACTCAGAAATGCTGCTCTGCTCAAGTCTGGGATAAAGGCGGTGCACACTGCCTAAATATTCTTGATATAAAGATTGAGAAACATTTTACCAAAGAAGTGTCCTTAGAACCATTTAAATCCTTCTGACTCAATACCTGAAACTTAGCTAGACAGATGGGGTTGTCTTACTGATGCTTTATGCAATCTGTTGCTACTTTTGGTTCCTATTACTGAATGTTTCTTTATTGTACTTACTTGTAAGCATGTCCATTTCGTGTGTACCATGCATGTTAACTACTTAACAGTCTTGAAATGAAAAGAAATGTCTTTAAAGAGAGATAGGCCATGTGGGTAGAACCTCATGATGATGGGTTTAATAGTCCTCCTGACACATCACAAAAAAAGAGCCAGGATCCTCCTTCCTTGCTTTCCTACAGAAGACACAAGTCTGTGGAGACTATCAGAAATGAAAAAGAGACCTTTTGAAACATTGTTTCCAATGGTATCTGGCCCTTGGACCTCTAGTATTTCAGTTAGATACTACCCTACTAGTGAGAAATAAATTGCGGCTTAAGGCGGTGGTGCGCACGCCTTTAATCCCAGCACTTGGGAGACAGAGGAAGGCAGATTTCTGAGTTCGTGGCCAGCCTGGTCTACCGAGTGAGTTCCAGGACAGCCAGCCAGGGCTACAGAGAAACCCTGTTTCAAAATAAAAATAATATAATAAATAAATAAATAAATAAATAAATAAATAAATAAATAAATAAATAGAAATAAGTTGTCAAAGAAATACAAGCTATGATAATGTGTCCAGATGGAACTAAGATCTGGGTTGGCTTCCACTACTCCCACAGATTTATATAGCATCTCTTGAGCCAAACTCCCAGATTTCTACCTCCTTTCTGAACCCTCCACCCCACAGATCTGGGCTCATGATAGCATCTGCCTCCTCTGGCTGTTCCTTTAGTCATCTGCATCAGTCTGTCTCCTGCAGTTTCTTGAGCAACTTCTGTGCTCCCAGACTTTTAAAAATTTCATGTGTTTGGACTTATTTAATCTCATAATTACTCCACGAGAGTTCCAGATACACATAAGAATGCATGACAATCACTTGTTCAAGTTTAAATAAGACTGTAATATATATCTCAGACTTACTGAGTCTCAAACTGAATTCTTGATTTTCTGATCTCATGTTACTTACCTATGCCAGAAGAGGCTATGCCCAACCTTCAAGTTCCTTCGAGTCTTGGATCAACTCAGTTTCAGTACTTTATATGCTGCATCAATCCTTTGTCAAATTATGAGTGTAGCCTATGACCAACGTCATCTTCCTAACAGGCAATTGTATTAAAGTTATCCTGAGAAACTATAACTATTTCAAGATGAGATGGTCAGTAGTTAAGAGCAGTGTCTGTTCTTCCAGAGGACCCAAGTTCAATTTCTGCTACCCATAGGGCAGCTCACAACTGTCTATAACTCCAGTTCCATGGGATCCAACACCCTACACAGACATACATGCAATAACATGCAGGCAAAACATCCATGGACATGAAACAATAAGTCATTTTAAAAGTCACCTTTGTGCTTGAAACTCACTTAAGCCTTGCTATAATGCTAAAGTTCAAGCATGATCTTCATTGTGTGGTGTAGAAGATACTCATTATCTTATTCCAACTAGTGCCTGGAACTTCTCCTTCCATATGCTTTTACCACACACTTTTACACTCAATTCTTTTGCATGTTTCCTTGAATGTCTTTTTTACTGTATCAATTAAATTACCAAAAATGCTTAACTCACTCTCATCACTAAATATTCTCATTTTCTTTAACATTCTTAGTTTCTTTATAATATATCTTATATTAACTTATTTTATAAACCTCTTCACTACAACACTCTAAGCTCCAGAGGACTACAGTCTCCTGTTTCTCTATCTTGGTTTTGAATAGCTAATTTTGTTTTCTGCTTATAAGTATCAACAAGCATCAGTTAACTAAAATATATTTTGAATACTGGTCCAAATCTATAAGTCATTATTTCTGTAGAAAGGATCAGAGATTAGGAAGGGTTGAGGATGTTCACAGTAACTCACTCATGTGGATGGACAAAAGAACCAAAGCCGTAGGAATTCATTCTAAGTAATTAAAAATTGCTCCAAAGGATGATGGGTTTAGTTACAAAAGTAATTTAACTTAACAGTTCAAGTGATCAGATTATACATTTCCAAGTATTGTCAAATATACTCTTCTATCCCCACATTTTATTTTGACACCATTTAAGACATATATAATTCATATAAGAATTATAATATCGTTGGGTTAGTGTATATTCCATTACATGACTGTGTGATATTGAATGGGATATTTTTCTATATTATATGTTTTATTTACTCTAGCCACATACACAGCTATTTGAAGTAAAATCTGCATTTCTTTTTTAGTAGTTGAGATTATATGACTATTTTTTAAAATATTAATAGTGTGTTTTCTATCAAATGTCTTGAAAGTAAAATCAGTTGTTCTGAATATTAACTATTTTCTATAATAATACATTCACGCTATAACACTGAATAACCAACTTTAGTTTCTCTTCAGTAAAACTGAGATGTGTCATTTCAAAGTCAGGATGAAATCACTACACTTACATTCTTCCAAACTTTCATTTTCCCATAAACTGCAGGATCAGTGTGTTCATGGATCAGAGTCACCCAAATAAAAGGAATTCATTTCATATTAGCCACATATCTGCAGAGAAACTAGCCTACCCATCAAAAAGAATGCATAGGAAGACAATAAAATTATTTGTTCCTTAACTATATGTTCAGACTGACAGTTTCAGCAAATTAGGTTATTTTTTTTTAAATAGGGAAATTCTCCACATCCTTCCCTCTGGCTAGAGTGTAACTTTGGTGTTGGAACTTTAATGCTAGCTCAAATTATGGTGTGATTCCCTCATATTTATGAAAAGAAACTCAAGTTTCCTTACTGAAAAGTTTCCAATATATAAGTGTATATTGATAAATATCCCCAGACTTACATGAAAATTTTTAAAAAATGACTTTTAAATTAACCACATTTCATTTTTTTAAATTTATGTTGAATCTAATTCTACCTAATAGACTATGATTTTTTATTTTAGTAACTGAATTATTTGAATCAATTGCAAATCCAGTTCAGGTGTATTTTTGCCTTGACCAAGAGGGTTGAGCCATACATGGGTATCAGTTGGTCTATGTTGATTATCACAGTGAATGCACTTCTTTTCCAGCCAGTTCTTTCTTGTGAACTATTATTCCTTCTCTACAAATGAGCAAACCTTGTTGTAAGTCTTTGATACAAGGCTTTTCCTCTTCATGTTTTCATTTACCTTACTGGGGAGTTGTCTAGATCTCTCAGGTAATATTCTTAGAATGTAAATTTGTTTCAATAAGATAAACATAGTAAACTTTTACTGAGAAATACAGATAATGATTCAGATCAGTTTCAAAGCATGTCTTAAATACATCTCATCCATTCTCAGATAAGGTATAATTGAGTTTCTGTGCTTATAAATATTTTTGCTATTATTTTAAGATACTGTAGTAGAATATTATGTCTGGAATACTGCTATTTTCAGGTCCTCAAATCACCATGACCATCTTCTTCTTTTGTTCTTTTATGTGGGATTGTTTGTAGATATTAAACATTTGGCATTGTCAAGGCAAATTTCTTCTTATGTTTGTAAAACAGCTTTATAATTCAAGCCATTTCAGTAGATGTTCCTATCTTTGTTATAAAACGAGAAGAGCAATATTAAATGCTATCCAGGTATCTATACAAAATAGTCCTTTTTGTGTTTTATTTAAATTTATGTTTGTGTCTAAAGTTCTAGACAATTAGTAACTTCCTATAAGTTGAAATTAGTAGAAATAGGCAATAGTTTAAGATGGACAAAAATCAAACCTAATGTTGATGAGTACAACTAATGTTTCACGGTGCATTATAGACTATGTGCTAAAGGAATTTAAAAGCAGTGTTTTCATGTTCATGAGGCAAGCTGATTTGTGTTATCACACACAAAGAGATTGGTCAAGACATGCTACTGAGTGCTTCTTAGTTTAAGTAACTGAGAAAGTGACAAGTAGAAAACTAGGTTTGCAGATTTTGAACATGTGTCAGTCTTTCCCTAGACACACAGCATACCCATTAGAAATAAAGTTTCTGTTGGAAAGGTTGTATCAATGCCCAATTTTGCACATACAAAACAGTGTAGGAACTCATGTAAGGAAAATGTGATAAATAAGAGTCACCTTCCATAGGTATCCTGTATACTTCACTGTAATACTGTCCAGTCAGAACATCCTTCAAAATGAAGAAAGGAAATTTATTGAGGAATAAAAATTTAATTTTCTCTCATACTGCTACTAGTGCAAAATTTGTTTTTCTCCTAAGAAAAGATTCAAGGAGTAAAATTCTATTCTATGAAAGAAAATTCGTAATTACTAAGATGACAGACAAGATGGTCATTTTGAAAAAATATAGAGACCTTTCAGTTTATGGAAGAAAGCCACACTCACTCCTGTATATTTTTAAAACTGAAGAAAAATTCTAACTCTCACAATTCTCACAATTGTAAGAAAATGGAAAGCTCGGGTTTTAGTACCAGCTGAAGGATGGGTAGGTTCCTGCTCTTTGTACTCAGGCCCTAATCATGTATTTTCTTCTGAATAGTCTGAGAGATTCACCCTGTGAAAGGCAGGCCCCCTTACCTCTTTGAGCAAAGTGCCTGCTCATCCTTACACATAGTATCCATTGCCTTAAACCAAAATAGATAAATAAATAAAAAAGTTAAGAAAAATTTCCCCTGGGATTTCAAGTTTCTTGGTCATCTTAGTTCTGTAAGTGAAAAGTCAGCTTTCTTCATAATTGTTCCCATGACCCATGATCAGTGACTTTAGACGGAACCCATCTGATGTGATGTTCTGAGTCTGGTCTTCTCCATCATTGTGAACACAAGGAATGTGAAAGGTCACCTCCATACTACGAATCCCCCTGAATACATTAAAGAAATGAATAAGTCTTCTCTTTCATCAGTAACATAAACTGAGGTCAGCATAAGTGGTGCCGAGAGCTTTCCTGATAAGGGTCTGGCCTCCATACCTATGTACCTACCACCTCTGCCTTCATGTGCACACACTGGCACCATGGAAGGAGCACACTCAGAATGGAACAACTACTAAATAATTAGCATGATTTCATTTATATTTTAATGATATCTTGAATAGTTTGACAGCTACTTACTAGTATTTTTAGAAATGCCTAGAATGCCAATTCTGTATACTGTGATTTGGAAAACATAGCAGGCAGTATATGTGTGGCTCATGCGATCATCCACAGCAAAACATCTCATACAAAACAACTCATGGGTCCATGGTTACAGTGAGTATTCCACATACAGGCTTCCTTGTTATCAATTAATTCAACTTACTTCTTCATCAATTTTCTTCCCTTTCAGTCTTGATGGTTTTATGACCCAGACCCTGGCAATACCCTCAGGCAATGCATGTGATAATTGACACATTTTCTAACACACGGTATAGTGATGCCCAAGTCACTGCTTTCAGTCCGTGACTGGTGCTTATTGGAGTCTGCAGCAGGGGCTCCTTTTATCCTCATACATCAGAATCCACTGACAGCTCTCCCATACAGGGACTGCACTGAGCTCTCCCTAGGAAAATATATGCAAACACCTCCTGAACATTGAAATGGTTGCTAGGCATCACAACGGTGACATCTTTATGATAAACACACTATGCAAAAGAAGGTCTAATAAAAGAATAACAAATTATTACATCCAGAGGGCAATTTTACAAGATTAACTGGTGTAATAAATTATTACCAGAGTCAGAATACCACATTACCCTTTAAGGTATTTCACAGTGGAGACAAAATGAACTGGCCTGTAAAAACCCAGAAATGTAGGAGAGAATAACAAACTGCCTCATCACATTTCTGAAAGATTCTTGTCTAATGCATGTGGAGCTCAGCAAGCGCATTGTAGAATAAATATATGGATAGCATAATGACTGTGTGTAATTATTATTTTTCATTCCCCTGTTCTATACTCAGAAACATTGCAATCTATACATGATTGCCTTAATAAACTGCCTGTGATACATTGTTTTAAAAAATATTTCAATACATAAATGTAGATTCAAGAAATATATATATATATATATATATATATATATATAATAAGAGAGAGAGAGAGAGAGAGAGAGAGAGAGAGAGAGAAGAGAGAGATTAAAAATAGAGGTATTCTATACATGAACAGTATTTATTGTTTGTTTGTATGGTTTGAGACAAGGGCTCATTCTTTAGATTTTTCTCAAACTGGTAGAAATTATCCTGACTCAGGATTTCCTATACTCAAATTACAGCATGAAGTACAATGCTTGGGTTCAAACATTTCATAATGATAAATATTTATGAAATACTTTAATTAATTGTTTTCTATGATTGTGATAATGTATGAAAAATTTAAAGCAATAATATTTTGTCATTACCATACTTAATATTACATGTTTAATTAAAAATGAAAAAACAGTATGTTTTCTCTTCAGGTTACACTTGACTACAAATTTGAGAAAAATTAATTCTGTCACTTGAATACCGAGAATATGACAATATAATAATAATGTTGTGTTTATTCATGTTGTTTGATTTAGAATTGTAGCCATTTTATTCTCTCTCTGTCTGTATGTGTGTGTGCATGTGTGTGTGTGTGCATGTGTATGTGTGTCTGTATGTGTATACTGTATGTAGGGGAGTTGGAGAGCATAGATAAGCCATGTGTGCATGGAAACCAGGAGAGAACATCAGCTATAGTATACTATTACTCTCTGTTTCAAGTATCTTGAGATAGAATAGCTCATTGAACCTGAAACACTTGGAATTAGACTGTTGACCAGCAAACCCAAGCAATCTTCCTGTTTCTAAGCCCAAGCCCTACCAGACACAGCTAACCAAACAAGATTTTACATGATGAGATGATTTGAATGGGAAATGTGACTGCAGGTATTAGGTTTTTGAATACTTGATCTCTAGTTAGTAGCACTGTCTTGGGAGGTCTCCCATCCTTTCTAGAGAAGTATTTTACCAGGGATATTCTTTAAACTTATAGCCTCAAGCAATTCCTAAGTTATGGTTTCTGCCTGTGTTTGCACTTGAATTTGAGACCTCTCTGCTGACTCTTTGGCTACCTGCTGCTATTCTACTCATTCTATTATAGTCTCTCTCTGTCTCTCTGTCTCTCTCTTTGTCTCTCTCTCCTCTTTCTTTTCCTCCCTCCCTCCCTCCCTCCTTCCCCCCCCAGAAGTGTAAATAAAATAAATAAAAATTTTCTTCCTTAAATTGTTTTCACCATTTTTAAAGCCTGAGAAAAGTCAATGATCCACACAGATACTTGGGCTCTTAGTCCATTCTCATGACATGTCAAGGCCTCACTCACTCCACCCCATTGAGCTGTATTTCCAGCCTTGTTCTTTGTATATTCTTAGTCCTAGCTATTCAGATGTTCATAATCATCCATATAATTTTATTTCAATAGTTAAATCTAGCCTTTAGCAAGAAATACAGATGAAAGAGAAAGAGGACATAGGAACAGAAAAGAATGAAGGGAGCAAAAGAAGAAAGAACTGAGAGAGAGAGAGGCAGAGAGAGAGAGAGAGAGAGAGAGAGAGAGAGAGAGAGAGAGAGAGAGAGAGAAACCTTGAGATACAGTGCAGCTTACTTAGTTCCTAAGGTCAGACCTGATTTCATTCATTTCTTCCTCAATACCCAGTACCCCTGTAGTGCTTCCTACTTGGTCTTCCATACAGTAGCCCTTCAAAATAACATGATTTTAGGAATTGATCAACGTTGTCATTGTGGTATATTTCAACTCCCCATCATGATGATCCTCACTTGACAAGGTGAGAAATTTGACTTTACTTGTATCAACTAAGGTAAGATGTCAACAGTAATAAAGCAGTTGTCAGTAGAAAAGAGTGACTGACATGGTTCCTGAAATTCCTAGGCATGGACTAAAGAGGTTTGGTTGATAAATAAGCAGACATTGGAATTCATTACACAATTGTGCATTATCCTAGGTGGAAGCTTGTGGACAGGGGTGTGATTGATCATAAGTGCCTCTATCTCTTTGATCTCACATTGAGAGTCTGATTGTCACTTCAGTTAATCTTCAAGTTATCAGTCAGACAAGAGCTTGTGTATTCACATATGTTGGACTTGCTTTCATTTTATATACCTAAGCTCACTTGCCTTCCCTTTTAAGAACTTTTAAACTATTATGTGGTCCTTCAGACAGCAATTAATTCTCTGAGAGAATGAATCATCTCCAAGAATCAAGATTTCTTAAAGTCTTTTTCTCTTTGCCCATTAATACTTTCCTTTCATAAAGAATATTAGATTATTTCAACATTTAAGCCATTGCAATTTCTTCTTTCTTGAGTGAGTTTTAACATGACAACTGGGCAGTGACTCTTGCTCTAATTTCTCTTTGTATGCCTGTGTGCATTGCATCCACCCTTGCTTGGCTTGTTTTAGAAATTTCTTTATTACTTTTGTGTTCCCTAGTTTTAACATAAAATGTCAATGTGACGAATTTTTAAAATGTCTAGTGGATTATTGTACTTAATATATGGTATGTCAGTTCTTGTGGAAATTCTTCAGATATGTATCTCTGGTCTTACTTTCCCTCCCTTCCTTCTTCTCTCCCTCCTTCTTCTCTCCCTCCTTCTTCCCTTCTTCCCTCCCTCCCTCTTTTCTTCTCTCCAACCCACTCTGCCTTCTTTCCTTCCCTCCTTACTTTCCCTTCATTTTATTTAGTTTTTCTTTCTGTTTCCCTTCTTATATTCCAATTATCTCAATATCATATTTTTTAAATTGTATAACATGTTATATATCTGTTTTCTTTTGTTCATTGTATCCTCAAATCATTTTCTATCCATCTTTTTTATAACAGTATTGATTTTCTGCCATTTCCTTTGGATTTATCCCTAAAATCTCTTCTTACCATACTTAGTTTTTCATGCTCATTTATTTTCATTAGTATGCATTTTAAGTTATAAATAATATCTTAAATTTTTTATAAGATAATTCCTACATCTCTGTTATATTTAATCTGCTCCTCTGGCTTACTTTCTTCTTCAGATACTGATTTTTGACACACTTTTTAAAGTCTGATTTCTTGGACAGTAGATATAGAATAGAAGGTTGAGGGGTTGCATTTAATCAAATTACATTATATAGATGTATAAAATTCTCAAATAATAAACTTTATTTCTGTTTATTTATATCTGTTTTAATGTTTGCTGGACTGTAGTGCCAGAGACTTCATATCCTCTCTTGTTCTTATCTTCTCTCCTATTGTCTATATGATTCATAGTTTTCCTTAGTTTGTGTCCTTTGTAGGTTGCAGCCACTGCCCTGGTGTCCACTATGGTCATTTCTGTTTTTGTTATTGATACAATGTATTGATGTCAGGTGAAGAAAGTTCTACAATGCTATTATGACATCTCAGGGATTCAGTGGAGCTGTGCCATTGGCCTGTGACATTCTCAAATACATTTTAGTCAGACAGCATCTCCTCTCTGCTCCTAGATATGGCAGAGAATTGAGAGTAAGAGAGAAGTAACTATTTCAACACACACACAGACACACACACACACACACACACACACACACACACACACACACAAAAGAGAGAGAGAGAGACAGAGAGAGACAGAGAGACAGAGAGAGACAGAGAGGCAGAGAGAGAGAAAACAAACAAACAAAGAAACCAATCAAATAAGGAAAAGACCAATAGGACCAAAAAGAAATGCAGATAAAAAGTGAAGTAAAAGTCCATAAAAATACCACTGAGTTAGTCAACTACTCCTGGCCTTTAGGCCTGTCCATGAGTGTGGTTGATACACACAGTGATGCCCTAGAGGAGAAAAGTGATTTTCCCTTTGCCCATGGATATAAATCACTAGACTCTTGGTTAGTGGTGGGGACCTATGTCAACTTTCTTCTTTCCATCTGGCTGGAACCTTTGCAGGTCTTGTTTGTGCTTCTGTAATCTTCTTCAAATAAGATCACACTCTGTGAGAACCTTTTCTTCGTACAACATCAGAATGCTAAGGGCTACTGTTTGGTAATGTTTCCCAGGTCTACATTTTAATTTCCCCTGCTAGAGACCTTAGCGCATTTTTCTTAGTTCTCAACCATGAAACTCTGTTAGTGTTTGGGGACTGTAAACAACACTACAGGTCCCATTGTTATTCTGTTCCTCAGGTAACCCAGTTATTCATCGGAACTAACATTTAAGTGCCCTTTTCAGTTTCCGATGATTCTCCTTCACATGGTTGGAACTATCTGGCTTCAGCTTTCTCTTTGGAATTCTGCACCATCATTTTTTCTGTCTTCTGACTTTCCTTAATTTTCAAACTTTTCATATTTTTAAGGACAAAAGTAAAGATTTTTGGGGGGATCTCTTTACTTGTCAGAGCTGAAACTGTATTTTTACACCCCCCCCAACACACACAAATATTCTTGTTTATGCTTAAACTTCTGTTACCATATTGACAAAAATCTAGAAAAAGACAAAACTATAAATATATTCTTTGGCACATGTGAATTCTATGCTCAAGTGAAGTTATACATAAACTAAGCATCAGTGTCTGCACTGAACCCTGTCTTTATATCTCTCTATAGGTAATGTACACAAGCATGATGGACAGCAGTATATTGTGTAATTATTGACTTAGAGAGTAATTCCTGGATAGGAACAATCTTGCCTCATAATTGGGTGACTAGTAAGAATCCACACTCAGATGCCACTTCACTCACTTGTAAAAACAGGAATCATGGTGGTAAATTTCCCATAAATGCTGTGTGTTAACACATTTTTCTGTATTTGAAAAATGCTGGAAGCCTTGTAAGTAATATGGTATCTCAGAGTGTATCAAGAGGTTTCTTTCTATACAAGGCATTTTCTAATGCAATTTAGCTCCCACAACATTGACATAAAAGTTAGACATTCAGCATCGTTTTAGGCATGAAAATATATCTCTTTTCATTGAATGAAAATGTGGCAATAGGATGTATTGATAAAGCTAGATAGATGCTTTCTTAGTCAATATTCCTACAACTATTCATTCTAAGATGTAAAAATTTCATTTCAAAGCATTTCAAAGCATGTGAGGCCTTAGACAATGGTTTCTAATCTTCACAGAAAAGAAAAGACAGTGCCATCATTATATTACAAAGGCTACTCTGATATAGCAGTATGATACATGCAATATGGGGAGAATAACAATACAATTTTTGACAGTAAAAACAGAAAGCCACTGGCCTATATTTTTGTACATTAAGAAAAATTTTTAACAAAAAAGAAAGTATTTAGCTTCATTGCACTCCTCTCTCTTAGTATTCATGCATCTATAAATTAGGTTACTTTCCATAATTTATAATGTTCTGTAGTTATCTTAACATAAAATCATTATTCTATTAGTATTTAAACCAAAAAATTAAAAGTGAAATATTTCTGTTCCTATTTCAACTTAGCATTCCATGTGCTTCAAGGTAACAAAAGATAATAATTATCTACAATATCCTGAAAAGATTAGCAGTTCTTTACTGTTATAATAATGCACCCTTACATACCATGATAATAATATTAGTTCATATTTATACAGTCCTGTCTATGAGAAGCTTAAAGTATCATTTGAATATTATGGTAATTAATACTATGTGAAAAGTATTTGCATTTCCAGTTCACAGGTGAAGAATCAATCACGAAAAAGAAATGTATGTCCTAATCAAAACATTTTTATTAAGTATATCTAGGAGTCTGATTTTTGAAGGACTCTAGATGTAGTCTACCAGTGATATTTGAAGTCCTTGTAGCTAAATCAGTCTCAATGAGAAAGCTGAAGCACCATACAGGACTGTGCTACCCATGTGATCTCATAGTAGAGCACCATCTGAGAGTGTGTTACCTATGTGTTTCACAATGTAGCTTCACCCAACAGCATGTTACCTGTGTGTTCTTATGCTGGTACAACAGCCAGTTGTGTCTTGAACTCACCCAAGAGCATGTTTCCTATGTCTTCTCACGTTGAAAAACCAACCTGGAGTGTGTTACTTGTGTGTCCTTGTGCCAAATTATCAACAGACTGCAGGTCACAAGCAATTGTTCAATGACTTGTCTTTACTGAGTGAGGACATTAATCTTAGCAATCTCTCTGCATTAGCCTCATAGAATGTGGTACAGGTATCTTTTGTTGCTCTTCAGAAGGAAATTGAATGAATTGGTGGACACAGGTCACTATTCAGCCTCTTTGTTTTCATCCAATTTAGTTTGTCATTTCACCTTTGATCCCCAGTAATGTTTGGATTCATTTTTTAAAGTTTTGTAAGTATTGGCATTATTTTTTACCTATAATCTTTTTCCTGACATTTGTTCTTGTATACTGTAGGATTTCAGGGATAGACAAATTAAAGACAGAACTATTTCTCTAGGAAGACATTAAATGAATAAAAAAAAAAATGAGGTGTCAGTTGTACAGAAAAGAAAGTGTCAAGCAAAAACTCCTGATACTTTATGGCCAAATACTTAGTACAGACTAACATTTTCAAGTTAAGAGCTGGAAAGCAGTTATGTTTGGTAGAACAAACATTGCAATAAAGCTAATTCTTAATAGCAGTGTCAATTTCTGTTTTGTAGGCAACAGTACCAAATCTATGAGATGATCACATTAATTCTAGACCTTACTTAACATTAGTAAATTTTTTACTTTTCAACACTCATTTGAGAGTGATTTTTTTCTATCTTGAAGGCTATCGATTCTTTAAATGATGCCTTTCAAAATTAACTACTTTAATGTATGTTGGCAAATTAAATGTTGATTCCATACATTGAACAGTCTATTTTTAAAATCTAAAGTATTACAGTTAGCTCATAGGTGCAATTGTTATTTCTGAGAAATTGTGTGCTTTATTCTAGTATGTAGTTGACTCTTTATTTAAACTTGCTTATTAGATCTGCTTACACAAGTAACTTATCCAGCTTGAGTGACTCAAAAGGAAGTGCATTTCTGGAAATCCCCACATCCTTTTAAGTAATGACTCAGACAAGAATCCCTGAATCTCCAGGCACTATTTGCAGACAGCTCAGCTGAAGAGTCTCCACTCCTCCAGCAAGTGTTTCCTGTTTATTTAACTGTAGGTGGAGCCTACAGGATCTAGTTACAGTTTTTTTGAGTCTTCAGAGCCCCTACCTTCCACCCAGGAATTAAAATATTTTCTACATGCAAAATTTCTTGACATGATTGTCAGACCATTTGAAGATCTTTTTTCAATTACGCAAATGTTGATGATTATTAGAAAGTTTTATTTTGATTTCTTGGAATGAATTTCTGACTTCCATTGAATTACCAGTTTTGCAAAGATAAATTTTATCTAGTTGTAAATGTGATTCAATACATTATACTTTACTGCCTAATATAAATAAACAAGCTCATTATTAATATACTCATTTTCACATTTCACATAGCTTTCAACTATACATTTTTCTAACTTAAATTTATGTCTTACTAGATTATTCATTAATAATAAAATAAATATATTTTGTGTAAATTATTGGTTTTCCTTTTTAATAATTATACCTCGACACAATTATTTTGTGATAGCTTCCTTTTTAATAGTGAAAATCATTGGTAATAAATATTGTAAAATTTCAGAAACTTTAATAGCAAAATATATGCATGTTAAAATTGGAAGGCCGGGCGGTGGTGGCGAACGCCTTTAATCCCAGCACTTGGGAGGCAGAGGCAGGCGGATTTCTGAGTTGGAGGACAGCCTGGTCTACAGAGTCAGTTCCAGGACAGCCAGGGCCACACAGAGAAACCCTGTCTCGAAAAACCAAAAAAAAAAAAAATAAATAAAATAATAATAATAATAATAATTGGAAAAATGTGGTATTTATTAACTAGTATACATTTTTCCTCCATATACTTTCAATTTATTCCTTTCCCTTAGTTTCTACTCATTTTGTCTAAGTTTTTTGCTTTTCATCTATATTAATAACATGCCTACTATATTTCTCTGCAGTAGCCTCTATTCCTCTTCTGTAATCCCTTTTAGTATTTATTAGGAATAAACACATTGCAATCTATTTATATTATATTGCTGTTCCAAAGTTTTCTGTAGATGAATTTTAATCCAGCCACATGACTGCTCTGGCAAGGGATCACATCCAAAAATCTAGGTCTGTTTGATTCCGCTGGAATTCAGACATGCTACACACCTTTAATCTCTAACAATGAAGGTAAGATTAGTTTGTAGAAGGATGCACTCATGTTTGAAAATGACATCTAATTGGAGAAGAGCACAGTGTGAGTTGAGAGTTGGTACAAGTAGTTGTAATACAGTTGAGTCTAATTCTTTTGTGAGTTCCTGCAGGTCAGCAGAAGCAGGTGAAGTGAGAGAATAAAAAGGAGCCAGAAGATTAGAACAAACTGCCAGATTTAGTTTGAAGCCAAGCAAAGCACTTCAGTGAGTGCCTGAGAGAAGCCAGATTGAATCAGTCAGATTGAAGAGGAGTTTGAGTCAGAACAACTAAGGTGAAAGAGCCAGCCAAAGTTCAGAAAGACCTAGAAAGGGTGAGTTTATTAAGCCTCTGAGATGACAATTATATAACGGGAATAAAAGTGACAGTTTTCAATGATTCTGCCTTGAGGAATATATTATGTATATGTGTGTGTATGTGTGTGTGTGTATGTATGTATGTATGTATGTATGTATGTATGTATGTATGTGTATGTAGGTATTAGTTTTTAAAGGTCAATATTGACAGGATATACTCTTGGTGGAACTATAAAATGACATAATCGTAGGTAAACTTCTGGGCATTCATGTGAATGAACTGAAACACAAATTTTGGACACATATATGTGTACTCCTATTCTTACTGATACCTCATTCAATATTATCAAGATGTAATAGCAAATTAACATATTTATTGATAAACTATCGAATAGTGAAAACATCATAAGTCATATACATACAAATCTTTCAAATACAGTCTCTTTGGAGATTTGAATATTATTAATTACCAGAATAAAGAAAACTTCTTCCAGATTTACCTACAAGGATAAATCTAGCATCTCCAGTGAAATACACAGTCCTCCCCCTTAAAACTACATTCCCCTGACTTACTGCTTTATTCCAACCCTGAACCCCAACATATAAACTCTCTGGAATCTTTCAGGCTACTGAAGATCTTTAACTCCATTCCTTTAAATCCAATCCTTAAATGTAAGAACCCCCTCTATAGTAGACCAAGTGTTATATTCTCTTCATTCTCTGACTCAATTCCCAAGAGAATAATCACATGCTGGTGAAACACTCTCCTTTGCTCCCTCCCGTGGACACCCATCTCCAATACTGTCTCTGCTCCAATTAATGAGAAACATATTTTACCTGCAACCTCCAGTAAGCACATATACCGGAATTCCTCAAAAAAGTTCCTACCTAGCAACACAAAACCACCATACTCTCTTAATAAACAGAAAGGGCAACAAAATCCAAGAAACAAAACACCAACCTAACAAAGACATATCAAAGATAGACATCATTTCAAGGTTAAGAACTGACAAAGATAGTCCTAAGAATGTGGACCTAAGAAGCAAACTGCTGTAGTCATTTGAACGTCTGAAAAATAAGGTTTAAACAAAAACTAATTGGAAGGGAGACATAATAACCAAAACTGAGGAAATTCAAAAAATCATCAGCTCCTCCTACAAAAATTTATACTCAAGAAAACTGAAAAATCTGGACAAAATGGACAATTTTCAAGACAGATACCAGATACCAAAGTTAAATCAGGAGCAGATAAATCATCTAAATAGTCCCATAACTCCTAAAGAAATAGCAGCAGTCATTAAAAGTCTCCCCACCAATAAAAGTCCAGGACCAGATGGATTTAGTGAAGAATTCTATCTGACTTTCAAAGAAGACCTTATACCAATACTCTTCAAACTATTCCACAAAATAGAAACAGAAGGGACACTATCCAATTTGTTCTGTGAAGCCACAATTACGTTTATATCTAAACCACACAAAGACTCAACAGAGAAAGAGAACTTCAGACAAAATTCTGCTAAGAATATCAATGAAAAATACTCAATAAAATTCTTGTAAACAGAATCCAGGAACACATCAAAACAATCATCCATCATGATCAAGTAGGCTTCATCCCAGGGATACAGGGATGGTTCAATATATGGAAATCCATCAATGTAATCCACTATACAAATAAACTCAAAGAAAAAAAAACCCACATGATCATCTCATTAAATACTGAGAAAACATTAGACAAAATTCACCATCCCTTCATGGTGAAAGTCTTGGAAAGATCAGGAATTCAAGGCCCATACCTAAACATAGTAAAAGCAATATGCAGCAAACCAGTAGCCAACATCAAACTAAATGGAGAGACACTTGAGGCAGTCCCACTAAAATC
Organism: Mastomys natalensis; assembly: GCA_021653895.1. NCBI lineage: Eukaryota > Metazoa > Chordata > Mammalia > Rodentia > Muridae > Mastomys > Mastomys natalensis. Next base: position 50,871 of record JAJTUV010002244.1, on the reverse strand, counting down.
AAGGATTAGACAAGGCTGCCCACTTTCTCCCTACTTACTCAAAATCCTAGGCAGAGTAATTAGACAACAAAAGGAGGACAAAGGGATACAAGCTGGAAAGGAAGAAGTCAAAATAGCACTATTTGCAGATGATAGGATAGTATACTTAAATGACCCTAAAAATTCCATCAGAGAAGTCCTAAACCTGATAAACAACTTCAGCAAAGTGGCTGTATATAAAATTAATTCAAACATTAATTCAAATTCATTTAGAATTACAAAAGGAGTGGTATAGCTGGGTCCTCAGGTAATATTATGTCCAATTTTCTGAGGAACTGCCAGACTGATTTCCAGAGTGGTTGTAACACCAACAGTGGAGGAGTGTTCTTGTTCCACATTCTCGCCAGCATCTGCTCTCATCTGAGTTTTTGATCTTAGCCATTCTGACTGGTGTGAGGTGGAATCTGAGGGTTGTTTTGATTTGCATTTCCCTGATGACTAAGGACGTTGAACTTTTATTTTGGTTGTTTACAGCCATTCCATATTCCTCAGTTGAGAATTCTTTGTTTAGCTCTGTACTCCACTTTTAATAGGGTTATTTGGTTCTCTGGAGTCTAACTTCTTGATTTCTTTGTATATATTGCATTTTAGCCCTCTATCAGATGTAAAGTTAGTAAAGATATTTTCCCAATTTGTTGGTTGCTGTTTTGCCCTATTGAAAGTGTTCTTTGCCTTTAAGAATCTTTGCAATTTTCTGAGGTCCCATTTGTCAAAATTTGAGCATAGAGCATAAGCCACTGGTGTTCTGTTCAGGAAATATTCCCCTATCCCCATGTGTTTGAAGTTCTTCCCCACTTTCTCTTTTATTAGTTGGACTGTATCTGGCTTTATGTGTAGGTCCTTGATCTACTTGGATTTGATGTTTGCACAAGGAGATAAGAATGGATCGATTTCTACATGCTGACCTCCAGATGAACCATCGTCATTTGTTGAAAATGCTGTTTTTTTTTTCTACTGTGTGGTTTTAGTTCCTTTGTCAAAGATCAAGTGATCATAGGTGTGTGGGTTTATTTCTGGGTCTTCAATTATGTTCCATTGATCTACCTGCGTATCTCTGTATCGATACCATTCAGATTTTATCACTATTGACCTATAATACAGCTTGAGGTCAGGGATGGTGATTCCCCCAGAATGCCTTTTATTGTTGAGAATAGCTTTTGCTATCTTGGGATTTTTGTAATTCTAAATAAATTTGAGTATTTCTCTTTCTAACTGTATGAAGAATTGAGTTGGAAATTCAATGGGAATTGCATTGAATCTGTAGATTTCTTTCAGCAATAAGGCCATTTTTTACTATATTAATCCTGTCAATCCATAAGCAAGGGAGATCTTTCCATTTTCTGAGATCCTCTTCAATTTCTTCCTTCAGAGACTTGAAGTTGTTATCACAAATAACTTTCACTTGTTTGGTTAGAGTCACACCAAGGTATTTTATATTATTTGTAACTATTGTCAAGGGTGTCCTTTCCCTAATTTCTTTCTCTGCCTGTTTATCCTTTGCGTAGAGGAAGGCTACTGATTTGTTTGAATTAATTTTATATACAGCCACTTTGCTGAAGTTGTTTATCAGGTTTAGAAGTTCTCTGGTGGCCAGGCAGTGGTGGCACACGCCTTTAATCCCAGCACTTGGGAGGCAGAGGCAGGTGGATTTCTGAGTTCGTGGCCAGCCTGGTCTACAGAGTGAGTTCCAGGACAGCCAGGGCTACACAGAGAAACCCTGTCTCAAAAAACCAAAAAAAAAAAAAAAAAGAAGTTCTCTGGTGGATATTTTTGGGATCACTTAAGTGTACTATTATATCATCTGCAAATAGTGATATTTTGACTTTTGACTGCTTCTTTTCTAAATTGTATCCCTTTGACCACCTTTTGTTGTCTAATTGCTCTAGCTAGAACTTCAAGACCCATATTGAATAGATAGAGAGTGGGCAGTCTTGTCTATTCCTTGACTTTAGTGGGATTGCTGCAAGTTTCTTTCCATTTAGTTTGATGGTGGCTATTGGTTTGCTGTATATTACTTTTACTATGTTTAGGTGTGAGACTTGAATTCCTGATCTTTCCAAGTCTTTCATCATGAAGGGATGGTGAATGTTGTCCAATGCTTTCTCAGCATCTAATAAAATGATCATGTGTTTTTTTTCTTTGAATATGTTTATATTACATTGATGGATTTCCATATATTGGACCATACCTGCATCCCTGGAATGAAGGCTACTTGATCATGATGGATGATCATTTTTATGTGTTCTTCAATTTGTTTTGTGAGAATTTTATTTAATATTTTTACATCAATATTTATAAAGGGAATTAGTCTGAAATTCTCTTTCTTTGTTGAGTCTGTGTAGTTAAAGTATCAAAGTAACTGTGGCTTCATAGAAGGAATTGGGTAGTGTTCCTTTTGTTTCTATTTTGTGGAATAGTTTGAAGAGTATTGGTATTAGGTCTACTTTGTAGGTCTGATTGAATTCTGTACTAAACCTATCCGGTCCTGGACGTTTTTTTGTTAGGAGACTTTATGGTTGCTTCTATTTCTTTAGGGTTATGGTTTAAATGGTTTATCTGATCCTGATCTGACTTTGGTACCTGGTATCTGTCTAGAAAATTGTCTATTTCATCAGGATTTTCCAGTTTTGTACAGTATAGGTTTTTGTAGTAGGATCTGATAATCTTTTGAATTTCTTATGTTTCTGTTTTTATGTCTCCCTTTCATTTCTGATTTTGTTACTTTGCATACTATCTCTGTGCCCTCTAGGTAGTCTTGCTAAGGGTTTATTTATCTTGTTGATTTTTCTCAAAGAAACTGCTCCTGGTTTTGTTGATTCTTTTTATAGTTCTTTTTGTTTATACTTGGTTGATTACGCCCTGAGTTTGATTATTTTCTGCTGTCTACTCCTCTTGGGTATATTTACTTCTTTTTGTTCTGAGCTTTCAGATGCTAGTGTATGCTCTCTCCAGTTTCATTTTGGAGGCACTCAGAGCTATGAGTTTGCCTCTTAGTGCTGCTTTCATTGTATCCCATAAGCTTGGGTATGTTTTGCCTTCACTTACGTTGAATTCTAACAAGTCTTTAATTTCTTTCTTTATTTCTCCCTTGACCAAATTATCCTTGAGTAGAGAGTTGTATAGCTTCCATATGTATGTGGGTTTTCTGTTGTTTTTTTTTGTTATTAAAGACCAGTCTTAGTCCATGTTGATCTGATAGGATGCATAGGATTATTTCAATTTTCTTATATCTGTAGAGGCCTGTCTTGTGACCCATTATATGGTCATTTTTGGAGAAGTTACCATGAGGTGATGAGAAGAAGTTATATTCTTTTGTATTAGGACGAAATGTTCTGTGAATATCTGCTAAATACATTTGGTTCATAACTTCTGTTAGTTTCACTGTGTCTCTGATTAATTTCTGCTTTCATGACCTGTCCATTGATGAGAGTGGCGTGTTGAAGTCTCCCACTCTTATTGTGTGAATTGCAATGTGTGCTTTGAGCTTTAGTAAAGTTTCTTTTATAAATGTGGGTGCCATTGCATTTGGAGCATAGATGGTCAGAATTGAGAGTTTATCTTGGCAGATTTTTCCTTTGGTGAGTATGAAGTGTCCTTCCTTATCTTTTTTGACATGTTTAGGTTGAAATTTGATTTTATTTGCTATTAGAATGGCTACTCTTGCTTGTTTCTTGGGACCATTTGCTTGGAAAATTGTTTTCCATCCTTTTACTCTGAGGTAGTGTCTGCCTTTGTCCTTGAGGTGCGTTTCCTGTATGCTGCAAAATGCTGGGTCATGTTTACATATTTAGTCTGTTAGTCTATATATTTTTTTTATTCCAGAATTGAGTCGATTCTTGTTAAGACATATTAAGGAAAAGCAATTGTTGCTTCCTGTTATTTTTGTTGTTAGAGATGGAATAATGTTTATGTAGCTATCTTCTTTTGGGTTTCTTGAAAGGAGATTACTTTCTTGCTTTTTCTAGGATGTAGTTTTTCTCCTTGTGTTGGTGTTTTCCATCCATTATTCTTTGTAGGGCTGGATTTGTGGAAAGATATTGTGTTAATTTTGTTTTGTCATCTAATATCTTGGTTTTTCCATCTATGGTAATTGAGAATATTACTGGGTATAGTAGCCTGGGCTGGCATTTGTGTTCTCTTTGGGTTTGTATGACATCTCTCCAGGATCTTCCAGCTTTTATAGTCTCTGGTGAGAAGTCTGGTGTAATTTTGATAGGCCTGCGTTTATATGTTACTTGACTTTTTTCCCTTACATCTTTTAATATTCTTTCTTTGTTTTGTGCATTTAGTGTTTTGATTTTTATGTGAAGGGAGGAATTTCTTTTCTGGTCCAGTCTATTTGGAGTTCTTTATGTTCATGGACATCTCTTTCTTTAGGTTAGGGAAGTTTTTTCTATTATTTTGTTGAAGATATTTACTGGCCCTTTAAGTTGGGAATCTATTATCCTTAGGTTTGGTCTTCTCACTGTATTCTGGATTACCTGGATGTTTTGGGTTAGGAGTTTTTTGGATTTTGCATTTTCTTTGACAATTGTGTCAATGTGTTCTATGGTATATTCTGCATCTGAGAGTCTCTCTTCTATCTCTTGTATTCTGTTGATGATGATCTCTTTCCTAGGTTTTCCATCTCCAGGTCATCTCCCTTTGTGATTTCTTAATTTTATTCTATTTCCGTTTTTAGATCCTTGATGGTTTTGTTCAATTCCTTCACCTGTTTGTGTTTTCCTGTAATTCTTTAAGGGATTTTTGTGTTTCCTCTTATGTGCTTCTACCTGTTTACCTCTGTTCTACTGTATTTCTTTAAGGGAGTTATTTATGTCCTTTTTAGTATTCTCTGTTATCATTATGAGATGTGATTCTAAATGAGAATCTTGCTTTTCCAGTGTTCTGGGGTATCCAGGAGTTGCTTCTCAGAGTCCAGTTGTCTCTGTGATCCTGTGATTCTTGGATCCTGTGATCCCTGAGATCCTGGGTGTGTCAGAGGTCCCAGGAGTCAAGCTGCCTTTGGGATTCTGAAGTCCTGGTATGATCAAGCTTCTGAAATCCTGTTGTATCAAATCTCCTAGCACTCAAGATGTCTCTGGGTGTTGCAGGAGTGGGTGGGGAGCCAGAGCCCTGGGTCTGCTTCAGACACAGGTGCAAGCTGTAAAGAATCAGTGCCTCTCCGGGACAGCCAGGGTTATACAGAGAAAACCCTGTCTCGAAAAAAAAAAAAAAAAAAAAAAAAAAAAAACAAAAAAAACCAGCTTTAGACCATGGTGATCTGATAGGATGCATGGGATTATTTCGATTTTTTTATATCTGTGGAGGCCTGTCTTGTGACCAATAATATGGTCTATTTTGGAGAAGGTACCATGAGGTGCAGAGAAAAAGGTATATTCTTTTGTTTTTGGGTGAAATGTTCTATAGATATCTGTTAAGTCCATTTGGTTTAAAACTTCTGCTAGTTTCACTGTACTTCTGTCTAGTTTCCGTTTCCATGATCTGTCCAGTGCTGAGAGTGGGGTATTGAAGTCTCCCACAATTATTGTGTGAGGTGCAATATGTGCTTTGAGCTTTAGTAAGGCATGGTATGCACTCACTGATAAGCGGATATTAGCCCCAAAACACACAATACCTAAGATGCAACGCATAAACCTCATGAAACTCAAGAAGAAGGAGGAAGACCAAAGTGAGGGTGCTTTTGTCCTTTTTAGAACGAGTATCAAAAGATTCAACCAGAGCTCCCAGGATCTAAACCTCCAGCCTGAGAACAGACAGGGGCAACCTGTCCTCTGAGAGGCTCTAACCAGCAGCTGACTCAGACAGATACAGACATCCAGAGCCAAACAGTGGATGGAGCTTGAGGACTCTTAAAGAAGAATAGGTGGAAGGATTGTGGGCCCTAAGGAGATAGGAACTGCACAGGAAGATCAACAGAGTAACGAACCTGAACCCTTGGAGCTCTCAGAGACTGAATCACCAACCGTGGAGCATACCTAGTCTACACAGTTCTACCTCCATGGGCTGAACCTAGGCCTCCCTGCACATATGTTGTAAATGTGCAGCTTGGTTTTCATGTAGGTCTCAAACATCTGGAGTGGGGGCTATCCCAAAACATGCAGCCTGTATATGGAGTACGGTCTTCTAAAAATAAATAAATAAATAAAAATAAACAGTTGTTCAGTTATTCATGGAATATTATTTTTTTATATCTCTTGTATTCAGTTTGCAACTACTTCATTGAGAATTTTTGTATGTATATTCATGAGGGATACTGGACTATAATTTATATATTTTTGTTGGGTTTACACTTGATTTCACTATTTCAATATTATTTGCTTTGTGAAGGAGCTTATTGTGGTTCTGAATTTTTTTAAACATAACTCAAAAAGTATTGCTTGTTTAAGGCTCTATAGAATTCTTGTATAAGTATATCTGACCCTTGGTATTTTGCTTGTTTGTTTCTTTTCATTTTATTCTGTTTGAATGCTTTTTAAATTTTTTTGATTTGCTGAAAAAAAATTAAAAATAAAAATTAAAAAAAAAATAAAGGTGACGAAAATTGTCTGAAGTTAAAAAAAAAAAAAAATCAGTGCCTCTTGCTGCACAGGAGTTTGTATTTCCCTGGTTCCGGTGGAGATCTCAGTTATGGGAAATGTTTGGAAAGATGTTGTAGCCTCAACTGTGATCTTGAGTGTGTCACAGTTCCAGTCATCCTGGGTGTGTCCAACTGGGAGTTGAGCTTCCTTTGTAATCCTGCATCTGAAAGTAGGGCTTCCTCTGAGTGTCCTAGGAGTGAGTGTTGAGCTAGTGTCCCAGGTCTGCTCCAGTTGCAGGTTCAAACCTCAGCTGGAAGGAAGATTCATGCCTCTGGCTGCGTGGAGGTCTGGCCTGTCATCCTCAGCTTGTTAGAGCACCTGGGAGCTCAGCTTCGGTTGGCATGATCCTGGGTTTCAATGCACCTGGGAGCTAGCTTCCTCTGGTGTTATGAGACATGATCCTGGGCGTTTCAATGCACCTGGGAGCTCAGCTTCCTCTGGTGTTATGAGACCATGATCCTGGCGTTTCAATGCACCTGGAGCTCAGCTTCCCTGGGTGTTATGAGACCATGATCCTGGACGTTTCAATGCACCTGGGAGTCAGCTCCTCTGGGTGTTATGAGACCATGATCCTGGACGTTTCAATGCACCTGGGAGTCAGGCTCCCTCTGGGTGTTGTAGGAGTGGGTCAGAGCCATGCTCCAGGTCTGCTCCAGGCACAGGTTCAAACTGGAAGGTGAAGCTGCATATGGTTTGTGGGACAATGTATATTTTAAAAGAAAAAGAGAAAAATAAGAAAATAAACAAAATCAGTAATGAAGTGCTAGCTTAAATTTCATAAGATAATTTAATATATGGAATTTACATTATTAGGATATATTAGGATATATTGTTAAGTTTATTTATAGGTATTAATATAAATTATAATTATACCTGATGTACATATGCTTATAATTTAAATATTTAAAGACATGTCATTTATCCATGTATGCATTATTTTCCATTAATTAATGTGTCAACCTTATAGAACACTCATAATTATATTTGAGCAAGAGATTTTACTTGGTTTAGAGCACACACTGGGGAAAATCATCAATGTGTTTTCTTAACTATTTTCTTGAATATCGTTTTACAGTAACAAGTTCACCATTAAATGGGTTATTATAGATCATATCTAAAAGACTCAGTTTATCTATATTGAACAATTTGGTCATCTTTTGTCCATTTTGTTTAATAATGTCTCAGTATGTACATTGATACTAGGGGTAAAATTAAAGTCAAATTCATGTGATATTTATCAAATAAAAAGAATACATCAGTCAATTTTTTTCATTATGTCTCTGTGTATAGGAACAGCTTTGTTCTACAATGATTTTACCCAGACTTTTACCCCATTGCTTTTACCCAGACTTGATTTTCTGGCCATAAAAAAAACAAAAAAAAAAAAAAAAAAAGTGCTTCCTGTTGCTAGTACTTTTGCATGAATACTCACAGAAGGAAATGGCACATGTTCTATGCAGGAAGGAGTATGCACAGAAATCTCCAGTGAGCCATTTAATTATATTTCCAAACCCCAGCTGTGTCTGCTGTGATAGTCTCCATGCTTTTCTATGCCCAGAAGTATGTATGGTTGGGGATGAGCACCATAAAGTGCTCAGCATCAAGTACCTCCTACTAAATCCAACAAAATGAATTTCTCTCCCTTTTCATGATATTATTTGTCACAGAAACTATTCTTTCTACTTTGAACCTTTTTTCCCATTACAAGTCATTGTAGATTGGCTTGCCTATCACAGTTACATTGCTTGCTTTAGCTTGGAGAAACAAGAAAAAGTGGGTCTTGTTTCTCTCATTGCAATTTGCCTCAAAGATATTCCAAACAGAAAGAAATCAGTTTAAAGACTCGGTGGCAAAACTGACTGCAAATAATAGATACCTAGAACAGTGGACAATGCTCTTGATTCTCCAAAGAGCTGTGGACAGAATGGGGTTAATAGATGCCTCAATGTTGCTTGATGTTATTATTTCTATACTCTTACATATTAATGTACCACTGTGATTTTATTGTGGATACCTTCGAAAAGAAGTAAATGAAAGATGTACTCTGCATAACAACTCTGGGATATTCCATTCATTACATCAGTCATTAATAATACTACCTGAATTATAAAGTAATACTTTGTGGTTCTGTCGATGTTAATTTTATGAATGTGCTACTCTACAGGTCAAAATGTCAGGCAAGGTATTTGATGTCATAAAAAAAATGTATGCTTGCACAAAATCAGACTAAAATAGTAGGGTAGGATATTGTCAAATTATATTTTAAAGTGATTAACTAGCTTGGGTTCATCATTTAAATTCTTCTTTTTAGTGACTAAAACCTTCAGTTGCTTCAAATACTTCAAATTAAATCCAAAAGAAACAGAAGTAATTACATATGCCTAAATTTTTGAATTATTTGGCAAAATTATATTTCTTAGTAAATCAGAATTGATATCAGAGGTTTCTATCCATAACTTCTATTTATAACTTTCGATTGTAATCTGAATTCTTTTCTTCCTTCCAGTTTTTTTTTCCTTAACTGTGTCTTAAATGTGTCATTGCTAATCATTAAATAATGTTGACAATCTTTACTTATAATCTCAATGGAGGCTGAAGCATAAAATATTTTTTGTTGATGAAGGGTGACTTTACTTCTTTTACTTTCAGAAACTAATGCACAGGAAAAGGCTTGGATAAGATACTAAAATTATATAACTAAAAATGATAGATATACTCATTCCAAATTATAATGTACAATGAAGACTGGGAGAGATGGACACAACTATTACAATTAATAGTAGTTTTATATCATATACTTGCATATAACTTTGGATAGGAAACTAGAAGCTTTTATTTCAGGAAAAAATTTTGAGGTAAAAAATAAATATAAATTTTTAAATCTCTTTAAATAAATGTTTTATTTTCAGAAAAAAAAAAAAAGAAAACCTAGTGAATGGAAAATTTTAAGAAAAAGTCCATAAGATTTGATGGTTAGCATGATAATACAGACCCTCAGAGACACGGGAAAAATACAAAGTAAACGTAGTTTGATGATTTTGACAGTAGCATAGGAATGATGACATAAGAATTTAGCATGTATTAAGGGGTCACTTAGGACTTAGTAAGAATGTGCGAACATTTCTGATGAGGAGCCTTCCGTTTTTTAACAGCTGTAGAAACACATACTAACCCATTAAGACCTCTTAGAAATATTTGGCAAGCTCCAGAGTTCACGAGTGTTTCCTTTATGGGACAGCTATTCTCCCGATACTATTAGACTTATAATGAATAGTATTTTATGATTAAAGTTAAAATAACAGTCAGGTTTTTCTTTTCTTTTTTTTCTATCACTTTAGAGCAGCGAGTCAATCACCCATAGCCTCGGTTTCCTAGTAGCCTTATTGAGAGCATAGAAAGAATGGAGAGATTTTCACAGAGGAAGGGATCTTCTGTTGTGTAATAAGGGCTAAATCAGGCCAATGTGCCATGCTAAGTTACTTAAAGTTTCTTTCTGGTAACCTCTCCTGCTCCTTATTTCCCTGTACCACATCCTGAGTAACCAATTGTCTATCCCTTAATCCCAAAAGGTGGGAACTCTTGTACCTCATTTACTTAACTCATTCATTCCAATATATATTTTATATATTTAGTAAGATTTCTCTTACAAAAGATGCTGCCCCAGCAGCAGCAAAACTTGAAGTTAATCTTCCATAATACCGTTTCTCTGAAAGTTAGAACCCGAGCATAGCATTGTTAAGACTATAACGTGAATGTCCCCACTGTCCTCAGAATACAATGTTCAGAGTATGCATGTAGCTTACATCTTCAATCTTCCAGTTGTTCTTCCTAGTCTTAACTCTCTAGCTTCAGAAACATTATTCTCTTTATCAATGGTTCACTTGCCAGGCGTGCTTGACATAGCTTGACATTGCTCATAATTAACCTCACCATTAATTAACATGCTTACAGCACTTAGCCTCCTGATGAGAAAAAAAAAATCTAAGGTAAAAATTGTTCTAAGTTTTAATGTTTAAATCAATGCATTTAATTTAGACATAATGTACACAGTCATGTCATGACAGGGCCACCTGGGGGCCTGAGCTTCCTGAAACAGCTTTGTATCATCACAAGTTTTGGTACTAAGCTTAATAGCCAGCTCCCGGATCAAGGCAGGGCTTCTAGGACAGATGACACATTTTGTACCTTGTAAGATTTAAAAAAAAAAAAAAATCACATCACTGACAATCTGCTGCTTGATTAAGTGTCCTGTGACCTGGACTACTTTTCACCATTTGTTTTTATAGCTGTGTTCTCAGAACACTTGCCAAACTGCAGTAGCAAGTCCTCTGCTCGTTCAGAACTTGAGAGTAACCATCAGTTGAGAAGAATACTGCTCAGTAATGGTGATCAATTTCCCCAAAGCAGAAGTAGAAGCACAGAATTTATGTGAAATCAACAGCTAATTAGAGTTTTCCTGTCAAAGAGCAGAACCATACTAAGTTGTATTTCTTCACATTTAAAAGGAACAATCAAAGAGAATAAATATTTGCTCCTACTCATATTGCTTGTTCATTTGTGGATTTTAATATCACATTAAAGTTAAAAACAAACAGTGGGCACTTAGAAATGCTTGTCCAGACCTAGAAGAGAAATGTCTGAAATAGTCTATTGTGAGTTACTTGTGGATCTCTTAGTATTTGGCAACAATCAAGTAATGATCATATTTGATATAATCTGAAGCTAACATTTATAGTTCCAATAGAGTCGATAATAAGAAATAATATCAGGAACCTGGGAGTAAACGGAGCCAGTGAAAGAGAAAAGACTTATGAAACTCATAGAGAACCCCTGGCAAATGTTAGAACACCTCACAAAGACACATGTTGAAAATTATTAAAGTCTTGATAAGTGAGAAACAGTTCTAATAATCCTAGATTTTTATACGGTAGATGTAAGAATTTTTCAGATAACAGAAAATAAAGACATGTGTAAGATAAAGATGAAGGAAATCACGAATCTAGCATGAAAGGGAACAGAGACATGGGTAGTGGCATGGAGCACAGTAGACCAACCAAGCTTTGGAGAAGAGAAGAAATACTGGAAGGAGGTAAAATTAGGTAAACAGAAGTATGTCAGGAATGTTCCTGCTTGAAGTCATATCGACTTTTATGTGACAGCTCATAGGGACCTTCTTCCTCCTCCCTGTCTTTCCATCTCCCCCTGTCTTATCTCTCCTCCCTTCCTCCCTCCTCCCTTTCTCTTTCATATCATCATCTTTCACTCCCCTCTTTTCCTGTTACCATCCTTCCCTCTCTCATCTTTTCTTCCATCATCTCCCACTCCCTTCTCTCTCACCCCTCCCCACCTCTCTTATTCCTCCTTCCCTTCCTTTTAAAATAAAATACAAAAACTTTAAATTTTGAATTGCCACTGTCTTTGTGGTTGGAAATCACTGTGCTCTGCACAATTTCATAAGAATTTAGCCAAACATCTGTTTTTTATTGGGAACTCTGTTTATTTAAGTCTCTACTTCTTTTTTTATAAACAGTAGCACAGATAACGAAAGTTACAGATGGTTATTTTTGTTGGAGGGGATTCAACACAACTCAGCAAGGAATAAAGCATTCTGCTGTAAAGAAAAGTTTCATCTTTCCTCCTTAGAGAAGTCATTCATTTTCATCTCGTGAAGGGCATGAAACACTACCTTTACTTCTCCATATTTATAAATGATAATGTTAGAATCCTCCAGACAGCATAGTTGTATCTTGTAGTGCAATGGTGATGGGACAGGAAGAACCACTTCAGTTCGTAATTCAGGTGACCTACTCTGGAAGAGGACTGTGCCTGTTTTAGTGGTGTCCTTTGTATGTGGGATATAACAAAAGTAATTCTGAGAAAGAAATTCATACTTTGCTAGCCTAACTCTAAGAAGCAGAGAGAGCTTGTTCATTATTTATCTTGCACTGTTAGTCAAGCATATCTATATGTACCTTCACTGTTGTATCTGGATAACTATTGATGTAGTTATTCACTGTCTTTGACTCTTACGATCTTCAGTATTCTCTTCTATGATGATCTCTGAAAAAAAATTGCAATTGATGAAGAGGGAGAGTCAGTTTAGTTTGATAATGTGTGCTCTGAGAGGCGACCCATTCTTTAGCAGGTGGTATGTAGCAGGAACTGCAGGGCTGCCTCTATGTAAACACTGGGTGCAGCTGTAGCTTTAAGACTTTAAAGACTGCCTGAGAGAGCAAAGATTGCTAGTGCAAATAATGCCAGCCAGTCAGGCATCTCATCTGTTTCGAATAGATACTTTCTTGGAACCAATGTGGGTATGGATGGAGGGTATTAAAGGAGCTTGCAGCAGTGCTCAGATGAGCTTACTGCAGCGTTTCTCACCAGTTCCCGGAATCTGTGTCTTTGATTCTGTTCTAACTCACCCTAACCTCCAAGAGCAGGTAGGGGTGGGCTGAGAGCTGTCCAGGGCACAGCTCACAATGGTACTATACCCATGCACATATTGGTGCTAGTAAGTGGACTCAGTGAGTTTCTCTTTCCCAAAAGAGTATATGAAATTGGGAAGAACAATTGAGAAGATGAGATGAGTTATAGTGGATGGAGTGAACCTTAACTCAACACATGTTTATGTACAAGTTATCAAACAATAAAAAGTAAAATGGTGAGATTATGGTTTTAAAAAAAATCAAAGAGATATAAGATAGCAGAATGATAACAAACCCAACTAAATTTTGTGGGGACAAAAAGGAAAATAATTATTAGAAAGGAAATTAATAGAGAAACCAAAAGACCAATATAAACAATTAATGAAATAAACATCAGTTCTTTGAAAAAAAAACATTGTCAAATCCTTAGCTAAAGTAATTGAAAGAAAACACCATAGTAACATCATTGAAGAAATAAAGCCATATATTCTTTAATCCTACTGAGAATTATGTAGAAAAATTTTGAAAAGTTATGCTCAAATATATTGAAAACTGTAGAGGATGAAGGTAAATTTATAAATATATGTATCTTGCCAGTCAGTATTGAATCAAGATTCTCAAAAGTAAACAAATATGTCAGAAAGTGAAGGCAAAGCACTGATAAATAACCTCATAACAAAGAAAATGCCAGAACAACTTGTGCTCACTGATGAATTCACCAGATTGTTAACGAAGGCCCCAACACCAAAGTACTTCAAAATAGAGAGGAAACACATGCTTCCAAAATCATTCTAAAAAGTATGTGCTACTCTGGCTAGAAATCTAGTAAAGTCACAAAATTTTAAAACAATGACTAGCTTTCTCAATGAACATAGACTGGACCATCCTCCGTAAAAGTCCCAAAAGCTCAACCTCAGCACAATCAATAGGGCACATATGAAGGATACTGTCCCTCATGACAATTTGGAGCTGTGCTTAGCCAAACCAAAGAAGAAAATCCTATCATTCAGGAAAACAAATGGAGTTGGAGGTCATTGTATTACATATAATACACTGGGAAATGGAGGAAGCTAGACTCACAGAGAAAAGTATCGAGTTCTCTCACTCATGTGTGGAAAATATGTGACCATGAAAGAGGATCACAAAGGCTGTGGAAGGTGAGAAGTGCCAAAGGGAAGGATAAGCATGTGCAATGGAGGCTGTGAATATTGTCAAATTATGTTACATGCATGCATAAAATTTTCATCAAAAATACATTATCTGGAAAAATTGATATATGTTAATAAGTATAAGGCAAAAGTATGTGGTAATAGCAAAGTGACGGCAGATTCAACGTAGCCACACCTTCATAAGACATAGCAAAATAGTTTCCACATATATTTTGTTTGGTAGGAATATAAATGTGGAAAGCATTAAAAACATTTTCCACTTAAACTGTGTTAAATGTGGACATACAGGTTTGTGTCATATCTACAAAGAAGATGGGTTCTGGAGATAGAATATCTGCATTATCTTAAGGCCCTAAGGCAGGATCTGATCTGGTCTCAGTCATACAGATAATATAGATGTCATTTGTTCTTTTTGCCACCTCTGATTCTCCTATGGTAGCTTGGGGGAAGCCCTGGCTATACAGGTAATGTAAAGGTTATTTAAACTATTAGTACCTCTGCTCCTGGTTGTGGAAGCTTAGGGACATGGGTTACAATACAGGTAATATAAGGGTCAATTAAGTTATTAGTTATTTTCAGTTCCAGTTATGGGAGCTTGATATAGCCTGGCAAAACAAATACCACAGTTCACTAGGTTATTAATTACCTGCAATTCCAAGCATTCTGAAAAAACAGGTTATAGATCCTTCCCTTTGAAAGAAAAATCCTGGGTGCTTAACATTCCTGGTTTATCTGGAGATCTGAGAGCACAGAAACTTTCTGCCACCAAAACAGCCCTAAGTGGACACAGTGAGTTTAAAAACACAAGGAGAGAACACATAAATTTGGGAGAGAAAAGTCATAGAGGATATTAGAGGAACTGGAGAGAAAAGGATGGGTGGTGGATTTTATCAAAGCACAGCATGAGCACTTGTGAAAATTTCAATTAAAAAGAGTAATAATAAACATTGCCTTAGAACAATAAACATATATAATATAATATTAAGAAATAAAAAAGAGAATATATTACATTTGGTGATACATTATCGAACTAAGGAGGCAGAAGAATGTATGTGTGTGTGTGTGTGTCTGTGTTTAGATGAATAAAGATTTATAGGAAATATAGGAACATAAAAAGAATGCTAGTGTTATATGTTCTTAAAAATGGTTCTCAGTGTTCAAGAATTTTGTTTTATTTTTATATAACATACAATATACTGCTAACTTTATAAACAAGTAAGTACACACATATGCATGTGCATGTGTGCGCACACACACACACATATATTATATATTAGTAATACTTATTAAAAGCTACTGTTTATAGAAATTATTGTCATTTTGAATTTTACAGTTGTTATAGTAAATTAATCAGTTAGACATACCATTCTGCAATAATTTTATTTATGGTAATAAGATGAAATATACCCTGTGAAATCTAGTAAACAAAATCATCACTTCCACTTTCTTGAGTCTTAATAAAGCTGCAGACACTCCATAGTTTGTGGGATACATTCCTCATAGGAATAGCATCTTACATCATTTTTTCCAGGAGCCTAGGGTTTCATTTTATATCACTGGGTTCTCTTTCACATCTGGGTATTTGGTACATGGTATGAAATTCCATAATACAACTGATAACTATATCTTGATATTTAGAATTGAAAGATATACAGATAGATAGATAGATAGATAGATAGATAGATAGATGTTAGTTTACACTATTATTTACTTAAGGGACAAAAGAATTTAACAACTTCCATTAAACCATTTAACACACATTTTTGCTTACGGTATTTATTCGATGTAGTTTAGTATAATTAGCATTACGCATTTGGAGGAAATGGGATGTTCTGTGTCTTATGAAGGGCAGTGTGGGCTTGTTAAAGAATCCATGACCTACGAAGAGAGTCAACCTAAGTTGTATGCACTGAGCGTGAAATAGGAAATGCAGAGCTCAGAGCCACCCGTTAAGATCCTCTTATCTCTCTGCGGAAAGAAACTGAACGTTCTGTGTTGCTGGAGCTGTGAGGCAGCCCAGTCGATTTATCATGAATGGGGGATGGGAGGCTAGTTTAAAAGGATTTTATACCCTTTTGGCTTCGGAGCAGAAACAGCTGCAGAAATACCTCTCCATACCCATCTCCAAATGAAATCTATTAGGCATCCACATCCACATGGATTCTATCACAGTCAGGCTAATAGAAATCAACTCCAAATCCAGTCACCACTAGAGTAAATGAACATCTTTAGTTTGTATTTGGGGTGTCCTGAAGTTTGGGAGTTATGGGTTAGTCTGTTCCTATGTTTTCCAAATAGTATTAGATCTTAAAACATACAAAAATTCTATTATTTATTAAAATTCACAAATATTTTAGAAACACAAAATATTGTTCCTCCTGAATCACTGGGTCAATTTGATTCACCTGATTTTGTGGGACCCACAGAAAGTTCAATTATTTTTATCGTTTGCCTATAAAGGCAAAAGCTTTAATGGAAATAAGTTTCCTTTCATCAATAGATGCCAGAGCCTCACCTAACAACAGATTTGGTTCAGCCTCCTTAAGCTCATATTTATTTTTCTTTAAAGAATTCTTTTACAATGCACCTTGACTAGGCATAAATCTTCTAGAGTGTTAGAATCAAAGCTTAAAAGTCTAAGTAAGTGCCATTCTGTAATATGTTAAAACTACATGGATTCTATAATTAAAATGATGTCAGATTCATATCTGTAGGTAGAGATACTATTTATGTTAAGTTTCCCTGATAAGTGATGGCATTATGGGGATCATTTATAAAATGATTATAAAATATTTAATATATTATTTATTTTGTATTTATATTATATAGAGAAAAAATTTTATAATACAAAATATTATAAAATATAATAATGAGGTGGGGGCTGTGCTGAAACTCAAATGATTCTGTCAAAAAATCTACTCAGGCTTACTCAGGAAATATTAAAATGTAAGATATAAACTACTGCTGTCCATTACAAAAATAAATGGAAAATGGCTTTAATACATCTGAGAACAATAACACACTGAGTATTCTAAAGTGGTATTGTGGCATTAAATTGCCATATATGGGGTTGCAGCTTGAAACTAAGGCTGTGAATGCATTAGGTGAAGAACCTAAAGCAGATCACTCACCATTACAGTGGTAAGGACACCCCTAGGAGATGGAAAATGTATTCAGGTCAAATGAATCCGGCACAAAGATTTTCACAGTTTAAAAATTAATCAAAACTTTGAAGAATCCAGGATTTGATGAACTGCATACATTAAGATACATTGTTGGTTTTCAAAAATGCCTTATGGTTTGTAAGAATGAGGCTGCATAGCAATATTTTGACCTTAGTAATTACTAAGAATTTCGATATACTCCAGCCATCTTTCTGAAATATATGACTCACATCTAGGGCTGTGGATGATATTGCTAATTTTGTTTTGAATCAAATAAGATAACTACATAGAACCAAGACTAAGAAAGGGAAGGGAATACCAAGGGGGGACTTCAGACAGATTTCTACTGTATTTCCATTAATAAATATTTCAGACATATGAAATTAAGAGACACCTCTAACATAAAACAAATAGCTTCCCATGCAATTAGAAAAACTTCAAAGAGCACCTTCCATGATAATGTCCATGGTTTCTGCACTTGGCACATGCTTCTTTTTTCTGAATTTTCTTGGAATTTTATATTACTTTACATCATATCGACTACCCCAGTTCTGCTTTCAGTTCATCATGTCTCCCCATGCTCCTGAGTGGTGACTGAGGGTTCAGAGACACTTTCTGATCAGTGTAGGTAAAAAAATTGCCCACACCAGAGTTTGTAAATTAAACATTAACATTTTGGTTTTATTTTGTTGTGCTTTTGATAATTTGTCACTTATTTGTAGTTTATGAAGATAGAGACAGATACATCTCAATTAATTGTTAAATCTCTCTCCAAGCCAAGAAATACAAAGCATCGTTTAAAACTTGGTGAATATTTATTAACAAAATAGATACATAGACCACTATGTGTTATATTAGTGTGCAGATTTTAATAAGGATGAGACCCGTAGACTCATATATTTGAATTCTTAGCCAGAAGGGAGTGGTGCTATTTGAAATGATTAGAAGGATTAGGAGGTCTTCCTTGTTGAGAGAAGTGTTTTACTGGGAGTAGGCTTGAAGGTTTCAAAAGCTCATACCAGGCCCAACCCCCACAACCCCTCCTTCTGTCTACCTGAGGATTAAGATGTAGCTTTCTGCTATTGCTCAAACACCAAGTGCTACCATGCTCCCTGCCATGATGAAAATAGACTAAATCTCTGAAACAATAAGCAAAGCTCAAATTAAATTCTTCCTTTATTAGAGTTTCCTTCATAATGGTATCTTTTCATAGTAATAGAAGAGTAACTGCAATGATCAGTATGACATGAATATAGCAAAGACCTTTATGTAGTAAGCACCTTGGTAAGTTATACAACAGAGTCTTAAAGTGTGATTCATACTTCAATGTCAATAAATAGTACTTATTCCATTACTGTTTTCTTCCATAAAACTAATTTTATCAAATGTTTGGGGTCTTATGATGTTGGTATTATGTATCTTCTGACTTCTTCAATATAACATGTGTGTATAAATATGTATATTTCCTATATATGTATATATATACATACATATATACATATATATATAAACATATACTTTATATATGTGAATAAATAAATCTAGGTTGCATATATTAGAGAAATACTCCATCTTTGTTTTTCTGAGGATGACTTCTTTTGCCTAACATAAAGTTCTTCATTTCTTTTCATTGTTTTTTCAAGTAACTCAATTTCATCCACTATGGCGAATAAGTCTTTGTCATCTGTGTATACCATAATTTCTTTACCCATGTATTTGTTGCTATGTACTTCTGCTGATTATTTAGCTTTGTGTTTTGTTTATATTTAATCATTTTTATTAATTTTAACTACCTCTTATAGAGAAGTTAGCATCATTCTATTGAGTTCACCTTGTATTGATGTCACTAAATCAACTCGTGTGCATCTTGGACACATCTTGTTATCTTTTTTATTTATTTTTTTTTATGAATTTGTCTTTTTTTCATTATTTGTCATAGTATTACATATTTCCATGCTTATTTAAAAAAAATGCTACATCATAATGAGGTAAAAAGACTTAGATAAGGATATTGAAAATTATTCATATAATACTAAGAAAAAGAGCAACTTATAATGAGATTAAAAAAATAAACAGTCAGATTTCTCTACTAAGGGTATCAATTAGAAATTACTCTGATCTGCAGGAAATGGAGACCTGAGTGTAACAGTATAAGTTAGGATTTTAGTCTTCCCATAGAACAAAAGAACAACAATAAAAGTGATATGTTACTATTTGATCATATCCTATGAATACTGTTGGTGAAATCTTTTGAACTATTTCATATAGTGTCACTGCGGAAATGGTAAAAGAATAGTTACATGACTAGAAGAATTCTTAAGTAGTTTCCACCTACATTTTATTCACATGGCTTGGATCATTTAATTATATTCCTCTGAAGGTAGATTAAAAAATAGTCCTCCCCAAGATTCAAAACTGAGGTCCTTCTCGAGTGGAGTTGATTTTCATGCAACAGGACACAAATTGCTGTAATGAATTCTTCATATGTGGAATTCCAGTTTTCTCTTTTTTTTCCTTTTTTTAATTTTATTTTTTTGTTATTCACTTTTAAACGCCCAGTCACCCCCACAATCTTCCCCATCTCTTGTTTCTGAGTACCCCTTCTTGTATTCCCACCTGCACTTTAAGTCTCTGAAGGCTAGGTACCATTGTTGAAGATGCTGTATTTCTTCTAGTGTGTAGTTTTGCATTTTTATTTATAAATATAAGATGACTGGGGTTACTTGTATGAATGTCTAGATCTTCCATTTTGTTGACTTATATGTCTGTTTCCTTTCAGATCCATACTCTTTTGTTACTTTAACTGTGTAAAATATCTTGAAACCTGATGTGCTAATCCCTCCAAGAATTTTTATTTTATGCTCGAGTTGTTTTGGCTCTCTGGGATCTTTTATTTTTATGGTTCCATCTGAAATTTAAATATCTTATTCATTTACATTATTCATTTTCTGAAGAGCATCATGATCATGGAATTTTATTGGGATGCATTGAATCTGTAAGTTGCTTTTGGTAGGCTGATAATTTTTACAATATTAATTCTTACTAATCCATGAGCATAGCCAACTATCTCTGCCTTGAGACACACTCCTTAGAGAAGAAATTATTACTGCTATTTTTCTAAAGCAATATAATTTCTGTTTTCTCAATGATAATCCTTATACCCATACATAAGTGTACCTCTCAGCAAACACTAAGGAAGCTTTCTTTTGACAATAATAGAGATCTCCATATACATTCCTGCTACATTAAATGGATTCATTAGGGTTGGATTTCTGTGTCTGTATGTGTGTATGTAAAAATAATTTATATAATAAGAGGTCATGAATTTGAGTGGGAGTTGTGGAACATGGTAGAAGTTGGAAAGAGAAGATGGGGGCAAACTACAATTTAATGTTCTTGTATAACAGTTTTACATATTTAGGTTAAAATATACTTAATGAGGACAGAGTTTTAAATTCTCAATATTAAGAAGTTCTGGGGATACGTTTAGAACAATATGAATATAGGTAATACATTCTGGCTATGGGTCAGTTATTTTTTTTCCCAACTTGGCACAAGCTCCACTCATCTTGGAAGAGATGGCCTAATCAAGAAAATGCCAATATTTTCTACTATATTAAAATGAAGTTTAGCTAAATTGAAACAAACAAACAAATAAACAAAAAAAATGCCCTCTAGAATGTCGCAAGAAATCAGGATAACTAGACAGTGGTGGCGCACACTGCTAATCTCAGCACTCTGTAGGCAGAGGCAGGCAGATCGTTATGAGTTCAAAGACAGCCTAGTCTAAAAGAGCTACAGGAGAGCCAGAACTATACAGAGAAACCGTATTCTCAAAACAACAACAACAACAACAATAATAAATAATAATAATAATAATAATAATAATAATAGCAAATAAGTAAAAAAGAGGTCAGGATGTATTACTTGATGTGTTACTGGTTACAAAATTAGTTTCCAATATGATGTATCTTCAATATAAGTATAAATTTAGAGATACATAGTGGATCACCAAATATTTAGAATATCTCTTGAAGTTACAACATGAAAAAACATATTCTTACTTTTATTTGGTAGTAAAAATTCATTTTTTATTTATTGCAATGTATTCCAATCATATTATTTCCTCTTTCTTAATTCCTCTCAGATCTCCCCCTCACTGTCCCTATCACTCAACTTCTTGTTCTTTCTCCCTTAAAGATAAAACAAAACAATACATTTCAAGCACCCCACAAATGAAAAACAAAGAAACAAACAAACAAACCAAAACCCAAATGAAACAAAACCATGAAATTCACTTTGTTTTGGTCAACTTCTTTTGAAATGATTATATCAGATGTATGAAGTATAAAAGGTAATATTTATAAATCCCCTCGTGGTCAAATGCACACCTATAGTTGAGATATTTTTGTTTTAGAATTTTCTCATTTGTACCAAAAGTTTTCATTCACAGATGCCTTCTTTATTTTGCTTGCTTCATCAAATATGAACGTCACCTAAACTTTATTCATCTTACTGTTGATTAAAAATACCGTGCATATGAAGTGACTTGTTCTCCAATCTGAAGGTAACTGATGCCTGATTATATTTTATTGCGAACGTATACAATTTAAATCAATAAGAAAACACTTTGTTCTTCTCTTGCAATGTAAGATAAGACTAAGATATTCAAACAAATTTAAGATTATGACTCTGCTGTTCATTGGGTGATGAAAACTCTGCACCTCTACTGAGAGTATTGGTTCTGTGTATCCTCTTCGTTTTTAACAATCTCCAAATGAAGCAATAAAGCACATATATTTGTCGATTTAGACTCAGTCTACAACTTGATGTTGTATATTAGAAAAAAAAGTGGCTTCCTGAGAAGCCTATGTTGTTTCCTACCTTGGCAGGCACCATTCAAAATACATGTTGGCATTTTAATATTAGATAAAAAAAACCTCTCTAGAAAAATAACAGAGTAGCAATACATTAGCCGGTTGCTGTATGACTGTCTGCTTGTTCATGAATGGATAGAGACCATATAGCCTCATGAGATTAGTATTAAAGGCGCTGTGCTCCCATCCTGAGTGTTTAGCAGAGGATAAAGTACAGTATATGATTTGAGAGGCTCACCTGACATTGCCTCCTTCTAAAGGATTATCTGCCTCCTCCTGAATTAAGATTAATTGTAGAGTTTGTCTCCTTTAGGATGCTGGTGACTGTGTTTAGTCCTCAGCATTGGGGAAACTTCTCTGGGCCTTCGATGTCTTATTTATAAAGGGCTGCAGTGAAGTTTAAGATTAAGCATATAAAGCAGTAACTAGTACAGGGCAGGTTTTCAATAATGTTAATGTTATTGCTATGATTATCTGAAAGCTAAATTTCTTTAAATCTGCTTGCCAACTAATCTTCAACAAGGTATTAGCTGTTTTGTGTAAGGTATTTATACTTAAGGATATTAAATTTTAATTAGGTGGGTTTTAAAGTTTACAAAAGTGTCACAGCACAAAGAGGAAAACATTTAACTGTAGAATTTTAAATACTTTGTTGTCAGAGCCTAGAAAAGGAAGGGACCTGGACAACATTGCATAGTTCCCTATAGGTGACACCACTGAGACTTTCTCAACAAGACAGCACTTTCCTCATCTGTCTGCAGGCCTAGAAGAAGGTCACAAAAAAGCAAAGAAAATATAAACATTTGGGAGAATGGGGCAGAGTTTGAAGGAAGATCAGGAGAGTGTCTGTCTCTGTTTTGCCTCTGGCTGCTCAATACAGTGACTGGAAGCCACTGTTTAAAGGTCTTCAAATGTTCTTAGTTAAGTTTCTGCCTAACTTTTAAATGATTCTGCTAAAAATTTAGACCCCTAATTTTCTTAGTTCAACTGCTTGGTCTTCAGGGGAGACATAGGCTAATCTTGTCTCAGCAGGCATGTGTATCTGTGATGAACTTGACTTAATTATCTTGTAAAAATGTGGGCATCTTACACTGATAATCAAATACATCTCTGTGCAATCGTCGGACAAACAGTGAAAACAGCTTAGGTAGATTGTAGAACATTTATCTTGCATTTGTACAAAATTGCAATTTTGTGTTTGAACTAAATACTGGTAAATACAATGCATTAAAAATAAATTCAAAAAGAGGAAAGGAAAGGAAAGATGAAATGGGACATAGTATTAAACATTCAAAATTCTCTAAAACAAAATAGTGCAATTAGAACATTTACAAAGTGGATATGTTAGTTTAAGTTCAGGTCCCGCCTCTGATCTTGTTCACTTAACCAGATGGAATGACTAAGGTTGGCAGAGTCAGAGGTGAAATGATGACTATATTCCTTGGCCCTTGAGAAGCAAAGGGCATGATCAATTCTTTTGAATTATTTCCTGCCATTTTCTCCTGACATAGGAGCCTTTTGCTCAAGATACTTTGGTAAGCTCCCTCTGAAAAGATCCAGAGTAACCCTTCCCCAGGATGAAGGCTGAGTGAAAAGATGCAAGCTGAATTCTGCACTGCACTGAGTTCTGTGGAGACGCTTTGGGTTTTCTTAAGTGTTTTTTCCGGAAGCTGAATTAAGTCTGTCAGTTCTTGTAAGGAAGACCTCTTATAGTGTTCCTAATTAGCTTACTGACTGGAGATAGTGCTCCTGGCCTCCCTGTGCCTGCTCCTTCTGAGTGAGCCACTGCTGAATGAATGTGCTTTTAATAATGATGTCACTCTTACACCTCATTGTCTTCAGAGCAAGCTTCCTGTTACAGAATGAAAGTTAAAATTGCATAGTCTGGGGAAGAGGGGTGGAGAGATGAAGGGAGAGGGAGTAGTGAGGAAGAGGGGGAGGGAGAGAGAGAGAGAGAGAGAGAGAGAGAGAGAGAGAGAGAGAGAGAGAAAGCTTTTGTTTGAATGTGCCTGTGGATTTTATTAAAAGTTAAGCAGCTGCAGGATGACCAAGGTGTCTCTGCCTTTAATCATTTTCATTTTTAAAACAGAGGCTTATATTTCCTCATCTTCAGGTGTCCCAGAAGGCAACTAGGCCAACTTTAACAACATTAATTTCTCTTTATGACAGGGCTAGAGATGCCCCAGGTCTTCAGGACTGCCTAAAATGTCTGGAAAAGTAGATAATGAAGAGGATATTAGAATTGTAAACAGGAACAATTTTGTAATAAAAAACATATATTTTCTCCATTGGACTTAGAGCTTAACACAGTAACCAAAATCTGTCACAAATCATCATTTGTTGATGGCTACTGAGCATCAGTTACTGTCAGAGCTTATGCTTAAAGAGCAAGTCCACCTGCTGTCCCAGAACATATGACCTAGGATGTGTAGCTACAATTTAGTTGTTATAATCTGTATCTCCTATTTGATTATTGTGTTATCTGAGAAAAACGTATGTGTGTGTCTCCCCTTCCCCGGCTGCAGAGTCTGGCTTTTATGCAGAATCCTTAGCACAAGTTTAAAGAATTTTCTAATTATGAACGTGAAGGGATCACGCTAAAGAGGGATGGGGGTGGGGCAGAGTCAGGTCGAGACCTCGACTTGCTTGGAAATGTTTAGGAAGAATGCAGAGTAGGAGACTGAAAAATGCAGCGTTCTACTGCAGCTTTCTGTTTTTCTAGCGGCCAGAGCATCTCTGCTTCTATCTACCTATTCATCCTTGTTGCTGACAAAGTTTATGTGTCTGATACAGTGAACCAGTAAAATCAATCAATCAATCAATCAATCAAACAAACAAACCCAAAACCCAAAACCAAAAACAAAACAAAACAAAACAAAAATCCACAGATTGTTCCCTAAAAGCAAGTGCTTTTTGTCTGGAAGGAATGCAGGGGAAGGTATAATGTAAATGTTGTTGTCTAGTACCACCTGGACGGAGAGATCACCATGATTAATAAAGTGCATCCACTCCTAATCTCTGGTCTCTTATTTATCCTTTATTGTCATATTAACACAATCCTAAGAACAAAGCAATTTCTTTTAATATAATATCCGTTGCACTTCGTGTCTGCCTTTATTGCAGGCGGTAGTTCCTTTTCCATAACCTAGTCCCTGGATTAGATAACCAGAAGCCATGAGGAATTCCCACTGAGATCTTTCCCCATTCACAATAATAACAATGGCATTTATGCTTTTAATTAGCCACAATTTTGTCCCACATGTTAAGTATGACAAGGTATGTTTCAGAAAACACAAATATTACCCCAAAAAGACTGTGTGAGACCCCGAGCATTCGAATCGAGAACTAAAAGAAAAGAAAAATAGAAAAAAAGAACAACACAAAACAACCTAGTTTATGAACATTTTTTAAATATTAAGATCTAAAAAAATACAGGCAAAGATATTTATCTGTGTCTATTGTCATCTGATCATCTCTGCCAACAGGATGTGAGGTTAATCAGTACCAAGCCAGAGATGGGGCCCTTTCTCCATGTTGTCTTTGAGCTGAGCTGGGTAGTAGATCAAAATCTGAGAGCTTGCTGGAGCTTTATGTAAACTGAAAAGCAAAAATGAGCACTCTTCTATTATTTAGGGCCCTGGCCAGAGGTTGGAGGAGAAAAGGTGGAGTGAGGGAAAAGATTCTTTCCTGCATAGATTTAGCCTAAGAGAGCAGAGATAACCACTTTGCATTCTGTCTAATAAGACGTGAATGAGAATGGAAATAATGAGAATTACATTGTATTTTTCATGTAAAAGCCTGAGAAACAAAATGTCCTGCACACTGGCAGTGATTCCAGTCATTTTCAAATGAAAAGGGCTATTTGTTTCCAAATTACAAGCAGTCACTGGAATGCGTACGTTTATGCCTCAGAAATCCTCATTTTCTGAAGTAAAATTACCTTTCAGTAATTCAGTCACTGCAGGCTCTCTCCTACCGACTGGTCAGAAGCTATTAGGTAGTTTGCAGCGGCAGGCTGAGCCTAGCCATTTCTTTTCTTTCCTTTTTTCTCTCTCTCTGTTTTTTTTTTTCCTTTCCCTAGGACAGGGAGTTAGTTACTAGAGCCATCAGTGCGGCATCTGTCATCCTGCTAGGCCCAAATTGTTTTCTATGATGGATGTCACAGTCTGTATGATCAAAATAGAAGTCCTGCTGCTTTTAATTGCAAAATCGGAGTACTTGCACATTTGTTATTATGCCGAGGTTATTACCTCACACAAAATGAATTAACAGGTGAAAATAATTGATGAGAAGAGTCTAGGGATTTTTAGCCTCTTCAAAGAGACTTTGTAATTATGGCATAATGAATGTTCTGAGACAAATCTGTGGGGGGCAGCATGAGACCACCAAAGAGATCCTCAGCTTGATAAACTCGACCAAATTCTGCTGTAATACTACTTAAATTTGCTTAGCAATTAGTTTAATAGGCCTACATGATTCATGATAACATACTGAGAATTTTTAAATAAGTTTGTTCCACCCATCTATAAATTAGGTGACTTCCCTTGGCTTTCTTCCCTAGGTGATGGAAACTGATAATGAGTCAGAGTTCCTAAAACAAGATGACAGTGGATTCACATCCTTCTGGCTAGCAGGCAGCATCTCAGAGAATTCCTCTAACCTTTTGGCCCCTCTTGGTCCATTTTGAATAAAGACTCAAAAAAAAATTTAAGAGTCTCCCAAAATAGGAAGAAGGCATGGACTGGTGGTATATGGTTTAAAAATTGTGTAAGTTAAAGTAACTGTTGTTGACATTCTAACCAGGATTCCCTTGAGATTAAGTCAGATTTCAAGTCCATTCAGCCCTTGTGTCAATAGAGTGGGGAATCTACTCATATTATCCTGTCTCTGACATCCCTAAATTGCACAGAAGTTACTATGTCTCCTTAAACTTGTGTAGGACATGGCTTCAGAGTATAAAAACCACAGTCCTTGTATAGGGTAGTCAAACAGGGTATTACTTTTCACAAATGCCTAATTAGTTATATAGCAGTAGTTATGAGATACCAGCCTAAAAGTCACAATGAGAGCAAATAATTAAGTTCTATAAGAAAAATGAATGTGCGAATGTGTGTCTGTAATTCTAGCAATCATATAGTTAGTGCAGGAGGACTGAATGTCCAAGACCAGCCTTACATACAGTAAAGACAGTTTTTGGACAGCCTGAATACATTGCAAAAATCTGCCTGTGGGAGGAGGGACATATAAACAAACAAACAAAATTTTTACAGGTAGTAATTTAAAAGAACACACATGCGCATGAATGCATAAGCACACACACACACACACACACATACAAACACACACCACAACTACTACAACGAGAAACAGCAAGCAATAACAACACTAACAATGCCCCACAAAAGAAACATGTCACAAGCATGCTTTTTTTTTTTTTTTTTAGTATAGTCAACTGTTACTAATCACACAGTATCCATTTCAATGTCAAGATGAACCTTCAGTTGTCAAGAACTAAAAGTGAAGTTAACTGTGACTCCTTTTGTGAGAAGATGCATGACGGAATTCTTGAGTTCTAAGAATGAAAGAAAAAGATTAACAGAAACATCTCTAAAGTATTTGGGACTCATGAACTCAAATAGAAGTTTGTCATATTTTTTTAAAAAATCTGCGTGAATGCATTCAACGTAAAAGGGCTCTGTCTGAAAGGCTAACTAGGTTTCTTCATCCATATTACTTAAGTGTGTGCACCACTTACCAAATCCCTAGTTCATTTTGCTACCACTCTAGATATAATTCCCTTCCCCCAAAATAGTAATATCTTTCTAAATTACAAAGAATTATTTCTATTCTATCACACACCTTCAAGTAACTGTTATTTTGCCCTGATTTAAATGAAATGCACATCAGAGATGAGTCACTGATATGGAGGAGACTCAATATAGATAAAGTACAAATCATTATTTTCAGATTTAGATTTGGGTATTTAGGAGTATATAATATCAAAGTGTCTCAGTAACAGGAAGAAAATGATCTTCATGCCAAGAAATTTAATGAATTCAAGGCAGGCAGTGGATTGCCCACATGAGAAGCAGGCTTCGGTAACTCCTATTAGGCCACATATCACTTGCTGAAGTATTTCTCATAAACCGTCATTTTCCTGCATATCCTCAATACTCACCCTCAAAATTTCTCCAAAGATATTAACAACAGGTAAATCCTTTTTATATAAAACAGTCAGTATTTGAAAACATGAGAAGGTAGGAAGGGGGGTGTTTATACAATCTGACTTCAATTGCGTCATAAACCATGTGATGATATTTTAAATAAAATTTAGCTTGAAGGGTTTTAGCTTGAAGGGAAAGAAAATATCCCAAAATGGAAAGGTTCATGCGGTACATTTTTGATGCCTATTTCATTTATATTATATTGCATTATTGTTATGAAACACCATGGAAAATGCTTAAGGGATTTCGACTTGATCCAGAGGAAGAAGCAGAAGGTAAAAAAAACTGAATTTTAAAAATAATTGATGCTAATGAAAGTCTGATATATTTTTCTGAAATTTGGTCATCAAAGGAATTCTGAAATTCTTTTCATACAGACAAACAAAGGGCAACCAGTTACACGATTTAAATTTCATTGTGATCTATGTAAACACAGACGCAAGTGTTTCACAAAGAAAGAAGAGAACACAGAGGTTGTCGAAGGATTATGATGGCTTTTTGACAAATGATAGAAGCATGCAGTGCAGAATAACAGATTCTGGAGCAAATGTACGTTTTTTTCCCCCTTACATCTCCTTCCTATATGTAATATGTAAAGAAGCACAAATGTTTAGACAGTATCTAGTGACTACAAACAAAGACCATTCAAAGCCCAGTGTATGTTTACCAGAGAAAATG
This sequence comes from Mastomys natalensis, assembly GCA_021653895.1. Classification (NCBI taxonomy): domain Eukaryota; kingdom Metazoa; phylum Chordata; class Mammalia; order Rodentia; family Muridae; genus Mastomys; species Mastomys natalensis. The sequence continues at coordinate 21,714 of JAJTUV010002244.1, read as the reverse complement.
TATTTCAGATGAGAAAATCAGGTGTCCTTTTTTAACGAGCATAGAATGTAAAGTAGTCAGCATAGGGACAAGGGTATTTGCTATATTTGTGGGCAATTGCAAAATAATTCTTCTTGTGCCATAGAAAATGATGAGCTCATGGAATCTGAGTCAGTGACTTAAAGGCACATCCATTTCCAGGAAAGGAGAAGTTATTGTTGATAATTTAATGAGAATGCAAATAATTTCTTTGATAATGCTGGGAGTTTGGTAGTGAGAGCCAGCTGCTAGTGTGCTCTGAATTCTGTGTCATTATATGGAATTGGATTTTGGACGTGTGTTTATGGAGACAGCACTGTTTTCTGAGTAATACCCCATTCAAACACCTCCATCTGATGTATTGCATTAATAGATCATCAGAATCAGTTGTCATTCTGGTGATTTATTAGTATAATACATGAGAATGAGACTTGCTGATGATGTATTTAGTACTCACAAGATGGCAGTGTCCAAAGAAGAAGAAAAGCCAGTGAGGAAGCCCTTATAATGATATGATAAAGCCTGCCAGTGCACAGAACTTTGAAAGCTTAGGGGGGGTTGCTATGTTAGTGTTTCTGGGGTTGAACCACTTTTAGGATGCTGCTGCAGTGACAGCATTATCCTTGTTCTAAATAACTCGAATGGTGAACTGAATGTTAATATTCATGTTTTAGACTATGTCAGTAACTACATTTGTCAGAAAACATGTATAAATACTGCTAGCTTCTGGGGGAAAAAGAAAATCTCTATTAAGCAGGATTTTCCAGTATGATACTCAAATTTATTATTGTAATAGCCATTTTCCAACTGATGGCTTGTGCCAAAGGGAAGCCTGTGCTACTGAGACTATGTACTACCAATCATGGGCACGCTTCTGACATTAGCCAGAGTGGCAGAGATTTTAAGTAAAACATTAAACTTAGGTCCCACTGTCATACATTTTCTGCTAATAGAGCTTGCAACACCTACTATAAATGTAGATGAATTAGAGGCTCCCAGCGACCTCTATCTACCTCCTGCTGGGCTTTTTCTAAAAGGGTAAGAGACAGACTTTTAAATGTTTATAACATCGGGCTAAAAAGGCTTTTTTATGCAATGGAATAGCAGTTACTGTTCACCTCCTTACAGCAGCTGATTGCATCATAAATAAAACAGTAGGGCCAGTCATCCTGCTGTGGAGTGGATGCATTCACAAAACAGCCAAAAGGCATTGGCAAAGGGATCATGACTGTCTTTCCCAGAATTCTGTCCTGTAGATGGGATGCAGTCAGATCTGCTTGTGCCGTGTAGAAACCAAGGGTGGAGGAGTGCACAGAATTAGAGGCAATAGTGTGCATACACTTCCTTTTTCTTGGAAACACAGTAGTTGGAACATTGTTTAAAGTGGTCTTCTGATACCCAAGCCAGGAATGCATTGAGGTAATGATGGGAAAAAGTTAACAAAGCAGTGGAGGAAATTCCTGAATGGCATTTGCCCACTCCCTCTTTTTTGTTCTCAACAAAGCTGGTGAGGACTTTACTATGTCTTGATTACAGCTGGGTTTGGGATATGAGAAGGAATTCAGGAAAATAAGCAGAATGCACTTTTGTGAGGCAAGATTTCTATTTTTTCATGTATTTTATATCCCAACTATCAATTATCATTCCTTAAATTCAGGACTAAGACACTTTATGGTCCATGAGAAACAAATCAAAT